>CM023484.1:140731735-140887528 GCA_013339685.2 Hyalomma asiaticum | reverse complement strand
AAGTATGCATCGTGACAGCACAATGTGCACAATTAAAAATTCACTGTGCTTGAACTGAAGCATCAGCTGGATGAGGTATCTATTGGCAGCTAGGAGATTAGCATCAGGCACTCCTTCACTCATTGGGAAGAGTACCCAACTATCGAGATTCTGCCATGATACCATATCCACAGGCACTGTGTGCACGTGCTTTTGGAAATAGTGCATCAAACTGTGCTGCCTTAGGTACTCAGTTCAATGTAAATAATACAACTACTCAAAAAAAAAAAATCCTGCTCCCTCAAGGAGAGACACTGCCTATCCGACTTAAACGTGCATGTTCCCACAATACTAGCCTTGCTGGAGACATCGCAGGGCACTTGGCCATAACACTCACACCTTGAAACAGCCCCTGCGCAATTTTCAGCATGCATACTACCCTTAAGAATGCACATAGTGCCACACAACATGTTTTCACACCGCTTTTGCTTTCAAAAGAAAAAGAAGTGTCGTTGTGCAGTCGGGCAAAAGAGTCCACTGCCCAGCCCAAAGCATTCACAGCCACTGGTTCAGCTCTCAGCACTGGTCCTTTCCAGAGGGATCCTTTCGAAGGAGAGCAGGCACACAGAAGAGCACCAAAGCAGCACGGAATCGCATTGGCACGACTGAGCATCTGAAGGCACTGCAGGTAGTCCCCTCTTTCGACGGACATTTTGACCAGCCGAACAAAGGAAGAAGCCACACGAGTAGACTCCGGTCATGGGAAGCACAGGCAGAAAACTGTCGCCTTGTCCTTTGAAGGTCGGCCACGTCACGGGCACCACCAGCACCAGGGGGTAACTATAACGAGCCAACAACATTGTAAAACAGGAACTGTGACTGTAACCTTAGTGACATTGAGGCCCATTCCTCAGGAACAATGCCGTCCCGGAGGACCTCCAGAAGGGCCAACCACAGTCCCAATAACTTTATGCGCCGAGCGCCTGCCCGAGTTTGTTACACCTCGCCGACCGGTGGGCGCCGCTATGCCCTGCAAGGCACTAAGGGTTTGGTTCGTCCGTGCTGGAAGCTGGCCGAGACGAACTTGCCCGCTCTTCTTGAATAAGCCCACTAAGGTCGTCCTCCGCGTCAGAGTCCCTGAGGCAGCCACGCTTGATCAGGAAGGGGCGGATTATGACGTTGTTGTAGAGGAACATGCCCAGGATGAGCACCAAGAAGCCAACAATCTGCGTCCAGTTGAAGCTCTGCCAACGCACAGCCAGCGAAAACAGCCAGATGACCAAGGTGCGCACACTGTCCAGAACCATGCGCGTCGTTGCGCTCAGCTCCTTCGTCACGCTGATGCCGGCAAAGTTGAAGAACGCTATACTTAGCACCGTGCCTGCGTAAAGAGAGAGAAAAAAAAAACACATTGCAATGACACTGGTAATGAGAACTTATAGCGAGGCTGAAAAGAATTCTGGGAATTTACGTACCAAAACCACAATATCCCCTTTGGCAGCGCCATACACAATTGTGCATGCAACTTGTTTTTGCCAGTTCTACTGACCAGCAGCCAAGAAGTGCCAATGTACGTAGACTTCTGGATGAATTCAAGCTTTCTAACTGATAACATGTCTTCTAATAACATCACTCTCCAGTTCCAATGCTGCAGGGCATTCTTTGTAAAGGTAGAACCAAGTATGAAGACTTGTTTCCCATCTCGCATACCAAAGGCAGCATCAAAATTATCACTTTGGTTTGCTTAGCACGAGTAATACAAATAACAAATGGCAGATGCATTTCCAGACCAATAATTCATTCTTTTTTATGCTGAAGTCAAACATGACGAGCTTAATAATTATTGAATGATTAATGAATTGCTATTCACAATGAACTACCAAAACACGTACAAATCACCATAAAACTGCAGTTTCTTTCATACAATGGAATATTGAGTGCCTTGAAATAAAGCAAGTATGTTGTTTTGTGGGGTTTAAACGTCCCAAAACCAGCTCTGATTATGAGAGACGCCGTAGTGGAGGGCTCCGGAAATTTCGACCACCTGGGGTTCTTTAACGTGCACTGGGATCGCACAGCACACGGGCCTCAACATTTCGCCTCCATCGAAATGCAGCCGCCGCGGCCGGGATTCGATCCTGCGACCCTCGGATCAGCAGCCGAGTACCTTAGCCACTAGACCACCGTGGCGGGGCGAAATAAAGCAAGTAAATTTTACATCCACAGACACCTCATAACTGGTGCCCGAAGAATGTTATTACAGGGCATGCCACTCTGGTTCAGTTATGAGTCTCGAGTTCTCTCACATGCGCCTAAACAAAAGTACATGGGTGCTCTTGCAAAAGGACATGCTGCTGAGCTAGATGGTTCTGTACTCAGGCAATAGGTGTGGCGCTAAACAAACAAAACATAACAACATTATGGGTGTGTGAATATTCAAAATTTCGAATAGGGTTTGCTATTCGATTCGCACTTTTAGTATTCAAACTATTCGAAGTTGGTAATTAAGGGTAACCAGTGTCGCGGTTCAACGCGAACAAGTGACAACACCCTTGAAGGAGACAAGGAAAACAGCATGTTGACGCCACTACAACAGAAAACTCTTCTTCGTCTTCTTCGGAGTCCAATTTACCCCTAACCCCACTAGCCGGACTTCACTGAAAACGCCAGTCGTCGTCGTCGTCTTTGTGCCTTCATAGAACGCACGCGTCAATATGCTGTCTCGTGACAAGTGGCCCATGCTCGCATGTGGTGCGCTTCGCCGCGTAACACTCGCGTACCGCGACGAAGCTAACACCAGTGTACTGCAGCGAAGTTAACTCCGCTTTCTTTAGCACAGTTTTCTTCAGGACTTTGGAATGACACTGTGGGAATACACTAGTCACGTAATAAAATTCTTGCTCATGTTCCACAGTACATTTCTCCGTAATTAGGCCTGGTATTATTAAAAATATGCAGAAGTTATTCGAAAAACATTCAATTCGCACTTGAACATAAATATTCGAATTTGCTTCACACTCAAAATTTTGCAATTCGCACAGCTCTAAACAACATTGATTTCTGGGGTTTTACGTCCCAAAACCAGCTATGCTTATGAGAGACGCCGTAGTGGAGGGCTCTGAAAATTTTGACTACCTGGGGTTCTTTAATATGCACTGACATCGAAAGAAACAACATACATGGGCACCAACTTCCAACTACTTGAAATTAAGAAGTAAATTTTACACATCCTCAGACAGCTCATCATAACTGGCATCAGAAAGGGATGTAACTACGACACATACCGCTCTGGATCAGTTGTGACCGTCTTGAGTTGGAAGGGCCCCCATGTGTGCCAGTTCTTGTCTTTTAGCGCTACACCTCCTGCCTAAAGTGCTCTTGCACTTTGCCACCACTGACATTAAATAGATCCACTCGGTGAGCCTTCCTGCACTTGCTTACAAAAATATAGCCGTGAGAAGCGTGTAGTCTGACTAGGAAGCCATCTCTAGTATGAAATTTCTCATCATGCAAACATCCATAACAGTCCATTTCGCTCTAAAGTGGAACCCACTTACAACAATTCAAGTGCTATGGATTATCGGTTATACATTGCTATAACCGATAATTGTTATAACAATGTTGCATAAAAGAAGCTGGACAAGTGTACCCCAGAGTCGTTGTGTGCATATGTTAGTGAGATGAATAACTAAAAACCTTTTCCCACACTGTGTGCTCCGCAGTACGACAATGAGATCATTACCTGACTCTATGCGGCACTGAAAGGAGCCCCGTCCCTTGGCCCCATCGCAACCTGCAGAAGTGCTATTACAGTCGATCCCAGATATACTGAACTCGAAAGGTACCACGAAATAGTTTAATATATCGAAAATTCGAAATGCCAAATATGCCTATTTGAAACTCATCTTAAACAGCGCACATCTCAAATTTGTTTCCCGAGATAGCAACAAGCAGTACCTTACCGATTTGTCTACAATATGCAACAGACCAGAGTGAAAACAGTCTATTTCGTACAAAAGAAATATGTAAGCAATCAAGTTCCTCAAGCCATCCTGGGGCAGATCGGCAAATCCAGTGCCTTCCATTGCACCACAACAGCAGCGAATGACTGCAAACGCCAACACATGCAGCTAGATCACGATACAAAGTAGTTTATCAGCGGTGTAGATGTTCATCACTGGCCGGGTTCAATCCCTCGGCACCGGCAATGTCAGCTAAGATCTCGGTTTTGGTGCGGTCATAAATGGCTCCCACATCGTCGTCGGCGCTAATGAAGTCGCTTGCTGTGAGCCCGTCTGAGAGGACACCCAGCAACGCTGATAGCTCACAAAATTCAGCAAGATATCCAACGGCGTTGTCAGCAGCAATGACTCTTGCGATTTCATGACTTTGCACCAAAACGCATGAGTACGGAAATATTTCACGGCAAAGCTTCACTTGGCAAGTCCTGAAGCACCAGTCGTCGTTCGTGTTGTCCCAGAGATAGTCCACCTTTATTTAGTTGCAACAAATTTAACTTCCAAACAGTTTGAACATGAGCGAAAGACACACACGTAACAAGTAGGCAAAGCGCCAAATTGCCAAAACAAGCATTAACTTGACGATGACAGTTATGCCTTTGCAGCAAACCCATACCTGTCAAGTTTGGATAAACATAATCCGGGAGATTTACTCAGCGAGAGGGGGGGTATTGCTAAAGCAATTACATGGACACGGTCACCGGGTTTTTGCAGTCGACGTTCTGTCAAAGTCCAAACTGATAACATCGCTTACGCATCGTATGTCGTATGCACAAGTAAAAGCTCTCTAGTGCTGGGGGCGGACGTATCTGAAGCAAAGATGAAATGACCCAGCCTTCTCCATCGCACAAACAGCTCATAAGATATCATCGCTCCGCGTGCCATGCCTGTCGTCGCTTGTTTCTCAAACAGAGAGGAAATGCACAGCCAGTCTTTCATCAGGCGAAGGACCATAAGGGGCGCCAGTGGGAAAGGGGCGGTTGCGCACGCTATCTTGACAGACATTGTAGATGGCTCCTATAGTGTACCCTTTTAAGTGTTGTGCTCTCTGCAGCACTTAACAGAAGGTTTTCCTGTTGTGCGTACAATTCCGGGAGAAACTGTCAAAATCTGGAAGTCTCCCGGGTGATCTGGGAGACTTGGCAAGTATACAAATCGTAACTAACAAAAACATGGCCTTCGAGATAGGCACTGTAAAGGTGACGTCATGTGGCGCTAAATCTAGAAGGCTGCCCTTTTGCGAACTAACTACAAGCAGTAGCGCGAGGACAACCATCGGAATGCCCACGTCGTGTTGATACAGGCTGACACTGCCGGTGCAGTCTGCCGGAGCCACAGGCGCATTGTATCCAGCTCCATTCGGTGTCTGCCTGTTAGCCTTTTTCAAAAATGTTGCTGCTGTGCATTACGAACTAAAATTGGTGCAACAGACAAGTTGAAACAGACAAGTCGAAACATGATCAAATTATGTAAGGAGGAGCACATTGAAGGGTTTGGCGCGGGTCAAAGTTCGATATATCAAATGCGGTAGTCCAAGGGTGTTTGATATACGTGTGCCCCATCCCTATGGTTTAGCACTGAATTTTTAAGGGGACTTTTCATCCGTTTGATATCGCCAATAATTCGATATATCCGAGTTTGATATATCCGGGACAGACTGTACTTACTTCAGAGCCTGCAAAGGTTAGCACTGAGGCCTTTCTGAGAAAGTTAGCTGAAGGTCCTCAAAGCCAGCTCTGGAACCGCTGTTACACCATCAACTCTACTCACGTGCAATGAAAGCCAAGCTCCTGCGTAACGGGCAGGGGCTTTCTCTGTTGAGGCACTCAACCTAAGCCATCGAGACCTACACCTAAGTGACTGAATGCATGGATACAGGAGTCAACTTGCACGTGTGCGCAGCGTGGAAAAAAAAAATTACTCCATCTCCCACTAAAGGGAGATGGAGTGTGTGGATGCGAAGCAGCGGGGAGATGGTTAGCTTGAGCGGGAGATGGTGTAATTTTATTGAGAGGACGAATGAGAATGCATAAGAGAGAACGTGGTGGTTGCGTGATGGCTCGAGCGCTCATCGCAGCGCTGCACAGGAGAGAGAATGAGGCGCGCGCGCTCCCTCATTTTCATACCGCGGAACTACCGTGGCGCCCCCAGCGGAGTATGCAGCTGTCGCACACCACCTGTCGTGCGTGCTGCTCCGTAGAGTAGAGGATTCCTAGAGGAGAGAAAGGAGGGGAGCGTAGGAGAGGGGAGAAAGGGGGAGAGGACGCGCCTGTGCTGTGGGGGTGTGGGACGCCGCAGGAGGGAAGGAGGGACGAACAAAGCCCCCGCCATAAGCTGCTTCGAATCTAATAAACGAAAGAAAAGCAATAGCAAACAGCACGATGCCTAAATAAAAGAACAGACATAGAAAGCTTTAGTAGTGACCCACTGGGAACACAATATGACGTTTTGGAGGGAGGAGGAAATGTCACAGCTGCAGCAGCAAGAACCATGTCACTGTCTCTGGCAGCACTCTGTGGAAGCGAGGTTGCCGCAATGGCTGCGTCAGCCCCATTCGCAATGATATCACTACATGCTCTGTTGTCAGTGCGGTAACCATGAGAGTGGGTCCAGCCGCAGCGCAGACTAAAATTCGATATTTGGGGCGAAACTGCTACGTTGTCGGTAGGGGGAAGTTCGTTATGGTTCCACCTCCCCCACAATGTTACATGAACAACGAATGACGAGGCACTGGGATTAGAAGGTGGAGCGGTCCGCTCCTTCTTGGAGCCCGAGCCAAGTCCAAGCTTCCTCTTTTCTTGGTCGACTGTGCCCACGCGCATCGTCCAAGCTCCTAAATATCAAGGGAGTCTCCCGTTGCCATTTCGCTACATAAAGGTTGATTGATTTGTGGGGTTTAACATCCCAAAACCATCTCTGATTATGACTGATTATGAGAGACGCCGTAGTGGAGATCTCCGGAAATTTCGACCACCTGGGGTCCTTTAACGAGCACTGACATTGCACAGCACACGGCCTCAACATTTCACCTCCAACGAAATGCAGCGGCTGCGGCTGGGATTCGATCCTGCGACCTTCAGATCAGCAGCCGAGTGCCATAACCACTAGACCACCATGGCGGAGTCACATAAAGGTTACAAACACACATTTTTCTATGGAGTTGCGGTGAGGAATTTATAAACATTGTAATATTGAGGTATTTGTCATATCGATGTTTGTTATAGCCAGATTTAACAGTATTACCTCCTAAGGTTGATAACTCTAGTGGCAAGGGACGCAAGTACTGTAAAATACCACTCAAACGAACATCAGCTGAACGAATTTTTCAACTGTGCAAACTTTTTCAAAAAAAATCCCCCACCGAAGCACCAGTGAACCTAATGCAAATGCATTTGAGCTCTATGAACATATTCTGTGACACCATCCAATGTCTTGCAGCCATATTGCTCGCATGTACAACCACGTTCTTTTGTAGCATTTTTTTACCGTGTCTTTGCAATAAGTTCCGTCAGAGGCCCACCACTAGCACCCATCGCAGTGGCGTTTGTGCTGATACTGGCACTTCATATTACGTGACAAACAGTCGGACCCCTCCAGCTTTGAAGTGGATAGGCTGGCTACGTACATATTTTTGCAACCAAATAGGGGCCACAGCCAGCGACAGCTGCAGCCTTAGCCCTGCAACCATGTGCTCATTAGGAGTGCTAAATGGAAGCGCCTGTCTCTAGAATAAATACTGGATGTTTTGCATAGGCTGGACTCAGGGCAGCGTCAAGTAACCGTTGCGAAGGCAGTAAGACCACTGCACAGGGGTGGGCAAAGATACTTTGAAATTGTATCGCGATACGATACAAGATACTCGGGCAAGAAGTATTTCGGATACAGATACAAGATACCACCTCAATCATTGTATCCGATACGATACTTGCCATTTGTATCTTAAGATACTTCGATACATTTATAAAGTTCATATTATAGACATATATAATGCAGCAGAAAACGCCTATGAACAGGAGTGTTTGCTTTAGAATTTCAGAACTGCGACCAACCAAGTTTAACTTGAATGAAACATGTGTTAGTATCTCAACAACTGTTGTTTTCTGGCTATAATTATATTGTTTTCATTCCCAAACAACTGATTGGGGCTCTTTTGGCTGCTAAACATGACAGCTATGTATAAGCTACGCTGTCGGCGGTTTTTTGTAATTCATGGAAGTCGATGCTCTACTTGCCAACCAGGTAGTGGTTTCCCACCTAATGACAAAAATGGCGATGCAAAACCTCGGCACGATGCCGCAATTACGACTTTGAGTTTAACCTGGTCCGTACGCGTATACCGTTTACGCAGTACCGGACCACGGGACAGGTGTACAGGAGTAACAACGCTCGTAGCGACATATTTTGTGACTGATCTTCTATACAGAAAGGACATAAAACCGCAATGACTTCCTAAATTCTAGTTATGTGCTCGCGTAAAGCGCTCGTCATCGACGGATTCACGAATGTGCAATTTTTGTACTAATTTCTCTCTACGAGAGAATTCCAGACATCATAGCGTTACAAAGTGTCGCAGGATACCTCCGCTACTCATACTCTTGACATTGATTGCGCGAATTACCTTGTGATTTGTGACAGCGAAAAAAACAATGTGACTCAGAAAGGATGGATATATATATATATATATATATATATATATATATATAATAGAACGAATTGTGCTGTAACATTATTAGTTACGATGTTTCTCAGCAAAAGGTGTCGTCAGCCTACCAAGTAAGATCACACACTGGAAATTTCACTGCTTGTGGAAAATGTCATGAAAGAGCTCGTGGGGACGGTCACAATAATAATTTTTGAGGTTTACATCTCCAAACCACGATATAATTATGAGGGATGCCGTACTGGAGGGCTATGAAAGTTTAGACCATCTGGTGTTCTTTAAGATGCTCCTAAATCTAAGTACAGTACTGCACGGGACTCAAGTATAACGCCGCTATCGGATTTCGGCCTTTACGGCCGGGATTCGATCCCGCGACCTTCAGGCCAGCAGTCGAGCGCATTAACCACTAGGCCGCCGTGGCGGGTGGGGACGCTCATGAGAAAGGAGTACTTAGTACTACAACGTTTCTCGAGGCACCTTCCTAACATATTTCTGCGTCTCCTTAGAATTGTTATATCCATAATGCGCACTCGATTTTGCCATTCAACTAAGTCGTAAGCAGATCTTCTGTTACTGTTCACTCTAGGCACACCCAGACTATTTTTCTCTACAAGATGGCATTGAGATAACTGCAAACCGAAGTGCAATAGAAATATGCGAATATTAGGAATGACACAGACAGACAAAAGAAAGAATAAACAAGAGAATTTATTTTGGCAACACGTTACAAAAGGCTTCGCAGTTTGTTCGTTTACACCGCGGATCAGCGTTATAAGCTTAGTGGCGGCAGTACCTGCTTGAGCAGCGGACTTCTGCCAGTATTTCTAGTGTCGCGCGGTGATGTTCCAACATCAGTATCTTGTATCTTAAGATACTCGATACATCCTTCAATGTATCGAAAATACAGATACTGACACACGTCTTTCAAGATGTATCGCGATACAGATACAAGATACTCAAAGAGTATCTAAGATAGTATCTAAGATACATGTATCTTCGATACTGCCCAGCACTGCCACTGCAGACCCAAGTGCACATGTGCAGCAAGAGATTGCTGCATTCTTCATAACATGCTAATAAGCAGAAATTCACATTCACATAAGCAGTATTGCAAATAAAAATGTTCAAATTTCAACAACTGATGTTTACTTTAGCTCCCGTAACAACTTGCAACATAGCTATTCCAGTGAACTTTCACATTAACTAACTTTTTCCTGGGGTCCCTTGAAGTCCTTTCAGGTGAAGTTTCGCTGTATTTTGCTTAAAAGTCTCCTCTTAAATGAACAATCAGCGAGGGATGGTGGAGGAGACAGGGAAATTGAACGACTTACCGACAACACCCAAACTGACGTGCCAGCTGTTCTTAATCTGAATGAAGCCATCGATGGCATCTTCAAGCTGGCCACCAGGGTTCTGGAAGATGGTGTTGCCTGCTGGGATGAAGTACATTGGCACCAGCAAGACACCCAGCACCACAAAGCCAAAAAAGCCTGCAAAAAGAGCGCAGAGACAATGGTTAAAGTGATAGTTCAGTAATGCCAACTGCAGTACTGCATAGTTTATAACTTAAGAAAGTACAAAAGCAATAAAACCATAATAGGTAATCTCCCAGCATCACCACTGCAAGCTATGCAAATTGTGCTGACAGCCATGTGAACGGTAATCTATTTCACTGTCCAACAATGCCACCAAAGGCGAAGGCCTGAGCGCTGTCATTTTTGCGTCCTCTTTCTGGTGCTCTGTTTTCTTGCGCTGTTCTGCCACCCCCTTTGTGTTTGTTGAGATAAAATAAAAGCTTGACTTGATTTGATTACTGTGTTATAACTGGGGGTGCGCAAATATTCAAAGTTTCAAATAATTTTCTAATGGTGTTTGTAATTCGATTTGATTTGGATTCAACATTTAGTATCTTAACTATTGAAAGTAGGTAACTAAGAAGAAAAATATGCTATGTCTTGTGACAAGTTGCCGGTTCCATCATATACAGTCGCCGACCGATAAATCGGACACCGATAATTCGGACATGCTCGGTAATTCGGACAGTCGCGCGGCACCGCCGATGGTCCCATAGAAGTAATGTGTAAAGACGACCGATATTTCGGACAGCTGCCAGATCTACATTCGATAATTCGGACCCTGTCCGACTATCGCGCACGCCGATTCGGCAGCCATTATTATCTCCTCCGGCACCCATACCATACAAAGTATGGCCTCAGAAATCAAAACGAAAGCTAATTGGTAATCTATGAGGCTTTATTTCGATCGCAACTTTATGCCTGAAAGATTTGTAGTTGAAAATGCCGATCTTGGAGGCACGGCTCAACTGTGGGGGATCGTATCGACATCGCGATCATCCCACATTCCAGTTCCTGTATCCCTTCACTGTGATGCTATCGCCGCGATTCTGTCATATGTGTCTGCGGTACAGTGTTTTGCTAAATTCTGCGCGCGTTCATCTTTATTTTGAGACTTGCTTTATTTTACGTCTAGCTGTCTCACAAGATCCGAGTTAAATGGCACCAATGGTGCCACTTAACTCGGATCTTCGGCTGCATCTTCGGACACCGTTGGTGCATTAACTCGAATCTTTGGCTGCAGTGTTGGCGGTGTTGGGCTCGCTACGCAACGTAAACGGCACCGCTGGTCCCGTTTACGTTGCGTAGTGAGCCCGACACTGCCGACACTGCAGCCGAAGAACCCGACAATGCAACTGAAGAGCCGGACCTACCGCCCAGCGCAACGAGCTCAGGTGTGGACGTTATTGACGACCTGCGAGGCTGCGGTGTGCCGATTCCAGACACTGTTACGTTTGAAGACCGCAAACGTCGACAGTGCCGTGTCGTCGTGTGCCGAATTGAATGACGACATGATTAAGCAGGTTCTGCAACCGTCAAACAGCGGTTCTGACTTTGATGATGATGGCGCGCCGTGTGCTCCGGAGCCATCGCATGCGGACCTGTCTCGAGCCCTCGCTGTTCTTTCGTCATCGTACAGCGATCATATCGCACTGGCGGAGATACAGGCGGACTTGGTTGCACGTAAGCGGAAGTGCATGCAGCAACGCATTGACAACTTTTTTCGGCCACCGGTACACTGAAGTGTCAATAAAAGTATTTTTTTTTTCCTGACGCATTCGTTTTTTCGGACTTTCGATAATTCGGACTTATTTACGTTCCCCGTGGAGTCCGAATTATCGGTCGTCGACTGTAATAGCTTCACTGCAAAACACTCGCATACTGCAGCAAAGCTATCACTCGTATATACTGTGGTGAACTGAACAGTTTTATACCGCAGTGAAGCCAACAGCCATTTAGCGTGGTGAAACCAATGCCGACAACAGTGTGGAAAGGGGGTGGCAAAGCTAAAACTTGTGCACTTATGGCAAAGTTAACACTTGAGCAATGTGGCAAAGTTAACTCGGTCCTCTGTTTGACTGTTCTTTAGGATTTTGCCATTCATTTTTAGGAAAGGCACTGACTTATGCAACTCGGTCCTCTGTTTGACTGTTCTTTAGGATTTTGCCATTCATTTTTAGGAAAGGCACTGACTTATGCAATAAATTTGTTTTTTGCCTATGTGTAGTTTGATGTGGTATTATTAAGTAATTGGAAAAATGTTTGGGTCACACTCAAACATCACTATATTCGAGCTCCCTTTGCACTAAATATTTTTCTATTTGAACAGTTCTAGTTGTAACCAAAGAAAGAAAGCCTGCACAAATGTGAAAAAAATTTGAGTGAGCAGCTGCATATGTCTGGCAATCAAAATTTGCAATTCAAATGTTAACGTGCTCTGTTTGTCAATACTCAAAGGCTGTGCTTTCCAGCTGTTCTTCAGATGAAATTCACAGAATATGGAAGGAATAAATATTGACATTCGACATTTAAACTGAAAAGCAAAAGCTTGAAAAGGAAAAAAAAATTAAGCAGGACTTCATTGAAACTGTCACGCTACCAGGCCTTGACAGAGCTGTCTCTGTCACTTGAAGTGACTCTAGAGTAAAAAGCAATTTTTCTCGCATTAGTAAATTAGCTTTTCACAATAGAAAAAACAGTGAAGAAACAACAATCTTGTGAGGAGCAACCAGCAACCTAGAAATGCGCAATATGAAAATACAGGTGGCAACGCCTCTTTCAAGTTCCAGCACTATACAGTCTAACCCTGATATATCGAACTCGCCAAAAAACGTTTATTAGTTCGATATATGGCATAATTCGATATAGGCCCACTATAGGATTTGATGACGCAAAGGCACATACCAATAAGAAAAGTACTTTATTAATATGGTGGCTTACTTGCATGCCCTACTTTGGAACAAAATAGTCCTGGATTTTCTTCCGTTTCCACGACTTCGCTGCTTGCGTCAGCACGCACGCCTCCACGTTGTCCAACGAGTCGGTGTCACGGGGCTACCGAATTAGCGTGCCCTCGTGTAGGTTCTTGTGTTCAAACTTGACGGCTTGACCGTCATCGAGCAAGGACAGAAGAGACCGTTGGTGCAGTGGAAAAAATACAAACACTCACTGTATTTGAATGAAATGGAATAATGAGAGAAAAGGATAAAACCAAGGTGAAGCATGCAAAGGAGACAGAAAGTTAACAAAACTATGACCGGGAAGTAGAATGGTTAACAGTGCCTAGAGTAATTTGAACGGGAAAGACTGTCACCGTTAAGGTGGGTACACCAGAGTAGAAGGCGAGGTGGAGGCAGCAGATGCACTCGGAGCGGACTTGGATTGAAGTGTCGCTCGGAGGGAGGGTAGCGTCGGGAAAGTCGGGGTCAGCAACCTCTCGGCGTTCTTCAGTCGACGCTCGGACCACGAGCCGGGGCCACAGTTGTGCCTGGCCAACGCCAGACGATGGAAAGCCGTTGGAGTGCCTGGCCAACGCCAGGCGATGGGAAGCCGGTGGACTGCCTGGCCAACGCCAGGCGATGGGAAGCCGGTGGATTGCCTGGCCAACGCCAGATACTGTACCGCTCGGGTACACGCCCAGGTGGGAGCCTGCAGCGGCCTTGCCACAGGAACTCGGCCGTCACTCCCGCGCCCTGGTCAGCTTCTTTCTTGCACCAGGCCTCAGCCACGTCTCCCTCGGTTCTTCTCTCGGCCTGTTCCAACCCAGCGTGGAAGCTCTTGATTCGCCGAATTCGCCTGACGTCCACTCACGCGCTTCGCCTCCACATCGTCTTCGTCAATGACTGAGAGCTCGCGGCCACACATTCGGTGCTTTTCTTGTGTCGGCGCCTCGGGTCGCACTGGCGCACTTTTCAAGATGCACTTTTCATCACACATCTCACCGCGCACTTATCACATCATGCCCCTTTTTCGAGAAGTTTTCTCCCAAAGGAGAAAACAAGAGACGGGCGTTTCACCACTCACGATGCGGTTCTCGAGTCCACACGAACACAAGCACCTTTGCCTTAAGCTAACAATGCTTACTGAATAAACGCACAGCAAAAAAAAATTATCTATAGCAAACAGTTACCGGATGGTTAGTGGGAAAGTTCTGCCTACCATTTCTATAATAACACATCACTTTCGAGCTATGGCTGCAACCTGCTCATGAAGTCGGCCCCCGCATTATCTGATCCTTTAATGTGCTGAATGTGAAAAGTATATTCTTGCAAGGCCAGACTCCACCTTAGAACCCTACTGTTCAAGTGTTTAGCCTTCGCTAAGTATTGCAGGGGTTGATGGTCGGTCTGCACTATGAACTCTGTTCCATACAAAAAGATGTGAAATTTTTCTACCGCCCACACTAATGCTAAACATTCACGCTCGATGGTAGAATAATTCATTTCGCGAGGTAAGAGCTGGCGGCTGGCATACGACACCGGGTGTAACACGCCCTCGTGCTCTTGCATGAGGACTGCACCGATGCACGTGTTCGATGCATCTGTACGGAGCACGAAGACGCGTGTTGGATCTGGAGCCTTCACGACCGGCCTTGAAGCGAGGGCCTCCTTTAACCTGTCGAATGCTTCTTCTGTCTCAGAAGTCCACCCGATCTTGTTTTTCTCCATTTTTCTGGTAAGCTGTGTTAATAGCCGAGATTTTTCCGCGTATTGGGGTATTAAATCCCGGTAATACCCAGCTAATCCCAGAAAAGATCGGAGCTGCTTCTTGGTGTCAGGTAGAGGGGCTCTGGCTATTTTCGCAACTGTAGTTTCTACGGGTTGAATAGTCCCACCTCCTAGACGATGACCCAAGAAGACGATCGACTCCACAGCTACTTCACATTTCTGAGGCTTGATGGTTAAGCCAGACTCCCGCACTTTCTGCAAGAAGAGTTGTAAAGTGTCTACGTGCTCCTCCCAAGTGTTCGTAGCCACGAGAACATCGTCAATATAGTGGACTACATTTCCGATGCCCTGTAGAAGAGTTCGCATTAAACGGGTAAACACAGCAGAAGCTGTCTTTATGCCAAACGGCATGTATATGAACTGGAAATGCCCAGATTGCGTAGAGAATGCTGTTATGGGTCTCGAGGCCTGGGCAAGAGGGACTTGCCAATATCCCTTTGTGAGGTCGAACTTGGAAAAGTATCTTCTGGTGCCTACTTCTGTAAACATTATCTCTGTTCTTGGTATGGGTTCCGCGTCCGAAACCAAGATTTCGTTGATGCGACGAAAGTCGACGCATGTGCGATAGGTGTTATCCGGTTTCTTGATAAGCACCAAGGGTGAATTGTAGGGCGAATTTGACCGCTCAATCACACCTAGTTTTAGCATGTCCTGAACTTCTTGCTCCACTACCTCCTTCATGGCCAACGGCAACGGATACTGAGGTGTGTTGATCGGTTCAGATGTCGTCAAGTGAAGCTTGCATTCTAACAGATTCGTCTTTCCCGGGATTTCAGAGAATACATCTTGATAATCATTTAGAATATTCCCAAGTTCTGTACGTTTGTCCTCTTCTAACCCCTTGCCAATTGGAATCGCTTCTACACCCGCAGCCGGCTTAACTGTGCAAGTGGGTAGAGGGGTATCTGTGTCTTCCTCCTTCATAACCACAAAGGACGCTGTTTGTGGAATGGGGTCTGGTTGTCGGTCTTCATAGCGCTTTAGCATGTTTATATGGAAAAGTTTGGTTTCATGTCCCAAGTCCAGCCAATAGTCGTATTCACCTTTTTTCCCAATGACCGGAAACGGACCTTTCCATTGCATCAACAGCTTATTCGCCGTCGTGGGAAGCAAAATGAGAGCTCGGTCTCCAACTTTAAGTTGACGCTTCTTGCTCCTCCGATCATAGTAATATTTCTGATTCCTTCTAGCTCGCATCAGGTTCTCATGGGCTAATTTTAGTGTCTTCTCAAGACGATCCCTGAGGTCGAGGACATATCCATAAGTCGTTTTCACCTCCTCTTCGATCTTTTCTTCAGTCCAGAGCTCTTTCAGCAAGTTGAGCGGGCCTCGGACGTATCTCCCGTATATGAGTTCGAAAGGGGAAAATCCCATGCTGGCTTGGGGCACTTCTCTATATGCAAATAGAAGGGGTGCAAGCAACCGATCCCATGATTTTGGATCCTCTTGACAGAGCTTGCGTAGCATTTGCTTCAGAGTTCCATTAAATCGCTCTACTAACCCATTGCACATGGGATGATAAGGCGTTGAACTGAGATGTTTTATAGCCAGCAGATCGTTAACTTCCCTCATCAGATCTGACGTGAAACACGAAGCCTGATCACATAAGACTTCTCGGGGAAACCCAACGCGGGAGAACATTTCTACCAACCCTTCTGTCACAGTGGCGGAGTCTATCGCCGGCAAGGCCACCGCGTCTGGATAGCGCGTAGCGAAATCGACCATGGTCAGTATGTACTTGTTACCTCTGTTGGAGACCGGCTTTAAAGGTCCAATAATGTCCACTGCCACTCGTTCAAAAGGAGTGTCAATCAGCGGCATTTTCCCAAGAGGTGCCTTGCCTACTTTGCTCTTCGGGTACATCCTTTGACACGTGTCACAGGACCGCACGTATCTCTTGATATCTTCCTGAACTCCTGGCCAATAGAATGAACCCAGCACCCGATCAATTGTTCTTGTTATCCCTTGATGCCCTGACATCAAACCCTCATGGGCCATCTTTAACACTTGACTTCGTAGTTTGAGAGGAACTACTAGCTGCTGTACCAATTTGCCAGAGGATAGGCGGTAGTTGCGATACAGTAATGACTTTTCCATGATGAAGGAACACTGTGTCGATCCTCTCCCATAAAAGACTTGTCCTACTTTGTTCTTGCAAGACTCCAGGGTCTTGTCTTCTGCTTGAGCCGCCTCGAGGTCTCTCCTATTCATCTTCAAACTACTGACGTGGATTGCAGCTGAATCCGGCTGCACTCTTGTGCTCCGGATGCTACCAAGTGATGATTTCAGCCGATGGTCTTTCTTCTCAGGTGAGTTATCGGTTACGCCGCTCGGCTCCAGCTTTGTCTCAGCCCTTTTCTTTTCCCATTTCTCATCAGGGTCATCGACAGCTCGAGCTCCTGGCACGTTGCCAACAATAATGTCGTAGAGCGGTGAAGTCATGCATTTTACAACAGACGTTCCCGAAAAATACGGCGAAAAGATCTCGACTTTTGCCTCGGGTACAGTGATTCGGCTGTCATCTGCTAAGAATAACGTCGCCATGGCTCCCGTCATTGCTTCATCTGGCACCAAAGAACGCCGTACCACCATTGTATTGCTTCCTGTATCCCGTAGGACCGAAGCAGCCTTGCCGAATATAAGGCCCTGAAGCACTGGCATATGATGTTTGGTTGACTTTAACTGCGTGTTTACCGCACTGGCTACATTCTCTTCCTTCTTATCCGCTGACACATCCTCAACTTCTCCTGTCTTTTCCTCTTGCGACCATATACAGGAAGACTTCTTCGTCACGTTCTGTTTCCTGGTGCATGCCTTAATATCGTGCCCCGTTTTGTGACAATAGTCACAGTATGGTTGTCTCGTCCGAGCACGACAATCTGCTGCTCTGTGACCGGTTTTGTCACAGACAAAACATCGGGTGGAAGACTTCCCAGCTGTACTCCCGCACTTTCCTGAGGAGCCATTCTCTGATTTATCGCGAAAAACCAACAAGTTTGACTGCCGCTGGGCTTCCAAAAAATTATCAGCAGCCTCGGCGATTTCCTCTAGCTTCCGACAGTTTTTCTCCCGCACGAAAAGCGCCACCCGATTATGACACTGATTGAGAAACTGTTCAGCCACTATGAGATCTCGGACGGACGAATACTCCTTTTCGGTTTTGGACATCTCCACCCATCTGTCGAAAAAACTTGTTAACCTTGTCGCATACTGCTTGCCCGTTTCGCCATCTTGAGGCTTGCTGTTCCGGAACTTCTCCCGGTAGCCCTCCGCCGTGAAACGAAATCTCTGCAGTAATGCCAACTTGGTTTTATCATAGTCGAGTGCCTCTTCTGGAGACAAACGACCAAACACCTTGAGAGCTTCTCCACTCAAGCAAAGACTCAAAGCCGTGGCCCACTTTTCCTTAGGCCATTCCTGACCGGTGGCGACATTCTCAAACCTTTTTAAGTACGCATCAAGGTCGTCCCGGTTTTCATTAAATCCTGGTATAAAATTGTGCGGGTTAACGTTACATGGTCCCCGCACCTCTCGACTTTGGTCCGACGATGCGGATTCCCTGGAACCTTCCACCTCAGCAAGCCGAAGACGCAGTTGTATCGTCTTCTGACATTCGGCCTCAAGTTCTCTCTTTTCTTTTCTTGCCTCTCGATCGGCAGCTCTCGCCTCTCGTTCGGCTTCGCGAGCGCGTGCCTCACGTTCCTCCAACCATATCCTCAACTCATTTCCCTCTAGACCCATGCGCATCGCCAGCGCCGTTAACTCTGATGTACTCATTTTCTACGTGCAACGTATAATAACGTGCAAAAACGGTCTCGTCGTCCTGTCGCCGCGGACGCCAATTTGTCACGGGGCTACCGAATTAGCGTGCCCTCGTGTAGGTTCTTGTGTTCAAACTTGACGGCTTGACCGTCATCGAGCAAGGACAGAAGAGACCGTTGGTGCAGTGGAAAAAATACAAACACTCACTGTATTTGAATGAAATGGAATAATGAGAGAAAAGGATAAAACCAAGGTGAAGCATGCAAAGGAGACAGAAAGTTAACAAAACTATGACCGGGAAGTAGAATGGTTAACAGTGCCTAGAGTAATTTGAACGGGAAAGACTGTCACCGTTAAGGTGGGTACACCAGAGTAGAAGGCGAGGTGGAGGCAGCAGATGCACTCGGAGCGGACTTGGATTGAAGTGTCGCTCGGAGGGAGGGTAGCGTCGGGAAAGTCGGGGTCAGCAACCTCTCGGCGTTCTTCAGTCGACGCTCGGACCACGAGCCGGGGCCACAGTTGTGCCTGGCCAACGCCAGACGATGGAAAGCCGTTGGAGTGCCTGGCCAACGCCAGGCGATGGGAAGCCGGTGGACTGCCTGGCCAACGCCAGGCGATGGGAAGCCGGTGGATTGCCTGGCCAACGCCAGATACTGTACCGCTCGGGTACACGCCCAGGTGGGAGCCTGCAGCGGCCTTGCCACAGGAACTCGGCCGTCACTCCCGCGCCCTGGTCAGCTTCTTTCTTGCACCAGGCCTCAGCCACGTCTCCCTCGGTTCTTCTCTCGGCCTGTTCCAACCCAGCGTGGAAGCTCTTGATTCGCCGAATTCGCCTGACGTCCACTCACGCGCTTCGCCTCCACATCGTCTTCGTCAATGACTGAGAGCTCGCGGCCACACATTCGGTGCTTTTCTTGTGTCGGCGCCTCGGGTCGCACTGGCGCACTTTTCAAGATGCACTTTTCATCACACATCTCACCGCGCACTTATCACAGTCGGTGCAGCTGAGGCCGCAACCTTCCATATTCACGCAATAGCACCGGACCAACGCAAGTGCACTAATCACTTCGGAGGATGTAGGCAATGGGCCGTCATCAATTTCCTTATTGCTGTCGCTTTGGCTCGTGGTCGGCACGACGTCTGCAACGTAGTCCTCATCTTGTAGCTGGCCCATGATGGCGACATCATCGTCTGCACTGACGAACTCGTCGAATGTCGATCTGTCGATAGCACCCGGGAACTCTGCCAGCTCGCTTGAAACTTCGGCGGAAACACCTGCGGTGTCTTCAGTGCTGTCATCAGAATTGGGGGTGTCATCTCCAGGCATGCGGAAGCCGGCATGCCCAAAGCAGTTCTGGATTGTCTCCTTCGTCACATCCGCCCACGATCTACTCAGCATAGAAAGAGCTCCGAGCAAGTCGATCTTAAGCTTCCTGCCGACACGAAGGTTCTGCAACAGGCTCTCCACCAGGTGCTTCCGATAGCCAGCTTTCAGTGCGCATATAGAGCCTCGATCCAGTGGTTGCAGGACAGACGTAGTGTTTGGGGGCAAAAAACGCAGCTCGATGTTGCTGGAGGTCGTACTGCAGAGGTGCGATGAACAATTCTCCACGAGCGGGCACACCTTGTGATTTTCGCCTACCAAATCATCGTTCCACAACGATAGCCACCTGCTGAAAAGCTCCCCGGTAATCCACGCTTTTGAGTTTCCTCGGTAGGTAACTGGAAGCGACAGTGCATTTCGAAAACACTGCGGTGCCATGCTTTTCCCGGTAACTAGAGGTCGAAGCTTTTTCGATCCGTCTAAATTAGCTGCCAACAGGACGGACACACGGGCTTTGTTTGCCTTGCCGCCGCAAGTCTTGTCGCCCCGACACGCAAGTGTCTTGTTTGGCAACATTTGCCAAAATAGGGCGGTTTCATCCGCATAGAAGATATCTTGGGCTTGATATCTTGCTGTGATATCTCGCCAGTTTTCCTCGAGCCATTTGTCTATGCTGTCCAGGTCCACCACTCTGCTTTCACCCATAACAGCTTTGCCAACGACGTCGTGCCATTCTTTGAACCGTCGGAGCCAGTCGGAACCGCCTTGGAAATCGTTCCTGCCAAGCAAGAAAGCAAGGTCCTTGGCTTTGTGCTCGATCATAGGGCTGGACACCGGGATGTTTCGCAACCGAACGTCCACAAACCATTTGTAAACGGCCACTTCGACATCTTTGTACACAGCAGTGCGCACACGTCGGGCGCCACGGGCCTTTTGTCCGACTTGACCCTGATGTCAGCCTTGTTCTTCAGGAGAGTACTCAAGGTGCTCCTTGGAATCTTGTATGCGGCGGCGACGTCGGACTTCTCCTCACCGCGCTCGACTCGATTTATGATTTAGAGTTCCGCGGCGAACGGCAAATTCTGCCTCTTCGCACAAGCCATGACGACAGCGTGCCAAGAAAGTTCACAGAGCGCCAACAGGCAACACCACCAGCACGGACCACACTGAATGAGGACTCGAGGAAAAGAGGCAGCAGCGGGCACACAAGCATAAAGAAAGAAAAAATCGCGCTCACTTGTACCGCCTCCACGCCTCGGAGAAAGCACAACGGCCTCTGACTGGCTGTAAGTGCTGCAAGCAGGCCAGGATCATTTTTTGCAGGGGGGTGTTCGCCCGTGCACAGCCAGGTCTAAACCACTTTTTCTAGGGTGGCACCGGCAGTAATCCCCGCCACCGCGAGGGAAAGCCAACTTGCTGGGGCACTTTTGAGGCACATGGAGATTATATATCGGTTGTCGTTGCTATTTTCGTTCGATGTAACAGTAACTTTTACTATATATTCTCAATGTAAATTTACCGTGTTTAGAAAGTGTTCGATATACGAGATAATTTGATATAAACGGGTTCGATATAGTCGGGCTCGACTGTACGTGCAATGTCACAGATCTGTAACGGTGTGTGCCGAGGCCTACATAACGATTTATTTGTAAGAAAGACATACATTGTGTTCTAAAGAAGGCAGAGACTTAAGGGGAGACACTCCTCGAAACAACTTTTTTTTTATTTCTTGTAATAGAGACTTGCAAATTATCTCATTTGTATAGTTTTTCATGCAGATTTCAAATATGTGATTATTTTTCATGTAGCTGCTACAGTTCTTGAGTTATGCCATACACAATGGCAAAAAGTTACACATTCTGCGGGCACTCTTTTATGTACTAAACTTTCAGTAAAGGCATCGTGTTGAATGTTATTCAACTCCTCGTAGATTGTAAAGTGCCAATATCTATCCAGATATTTTACAGAAATATTGGAACTAACAAAAAAAAATTTTACTCTAACTAATTATTTTCAATCTCCCTTGAAACAATAACCTTACATTTTCACACCTAATGTTGGTAGATACTGCAATTTCAAGTAGATATTTGCATTCTGCATGTCTTGAAGAGTACTTGTGCCAAGTTTTGTTACTATACAATAAATATAAGTTTATAAAAGGCTGCCCGGAAAACGTGAAATTGTCAAAAAAATTGAAGAGGAGAAAAACAAGTTTGAAAGTTTGTAAAGTCGGCACTTATTAGAAAACCCTTCTATTTACATCATATTTGGCCACGATGAAAAGTGCCTTGCACTAAATGCAGCACAAGTGTCTAGAAGCTTCCAGCACAATAACTTTGTCCTTCACGGCTCGTGCGGTCGGTGTCCTCAACATGAGCTCTCTTTGCTGTGCTGCAACGGTGCGCCCTCGCTCGAAGTTTTGGCTCACTGCTTTCATCGTTGCACCATGGAGCTTTTTAGAAATGCCGTTGAATGCTGTGGTGCATCGGGCTCGGAAGTCCGAGAATCGCGCAAATTGTGAAAGTTGGTCATGGCCTGCGTCTACAGTGCGAGCTGCCAAAACTGCCTTCACGTTTACGGCGAAGCTGTCGCGTGAGCTGCCGCTGTCATAACGAACGCTCGTCCCTTGGTCCCTGGCCGATATAATACGCCTCGACGTGTGCGTGGATGAAAGCATAGATTCGGGATAATCGGGATTTTCACAACACAGTTCGAGAAATGCCGAAAGTCCTTTGCGCTTTTCAGCTGCCTCTCGGACGGCGATCTTCCGTTCGCGGCAGGTCGGGCACGCCGAACCCGCCGCAAGTGCTGTCAGCGCACCGATTTCGCAAAGCACCGTGTTGACAGTAGGAGAACCTATCGGTCTAGGCTCACTCTCGGGATGCACTGACAAATTCCACGGCAGCGTCAATTTCACAACCACTGTCGCGGGGTTCGGTCTCGGCATTAGGCCTATCCGATGTCGGAGCGTCGGGGGCGGCATCGTCCTTCGCTGCTGCTTCGGGACGCGTCCGACGCCGTTTCTCTCAATACTTGTGGCGAGTTATGAACTTTCGAACATCAGAACTGCGCTTTTTAGGGCTTGTCATGGCTCGAAAATTCAGAAGAAACGCAGAACTCGATTGCAGCGTTTGAGGCTTCACCCTCTTGCCGGAGAGATGGAGGGGGGGTGAAGCGCGCCGCCGTCCAATGGCGGCCTCGCACTGCATGCCGCGATATTCAAAACGACCAACGTGTGTGTTGTTTTTCTTGTTTTTTGTTTATTCCGCGTAAAGATACGAGACTGGCCGCTGGTAGATTGTGGAGAAGACGGCTTGCGCTACACGCGTGCACGGTTTCAAATGGCGGGCGGCGCGTCCTTTTCGCGACAGAGGGACGCAAACTACACCATTTTTCGCGACTTTCGCGCATTTCTCGCGTCACCGCTGATCACTTGGAAGACATTTTAGATAATTTCTTGTGCGAATTTCAGCTTGATATTTTCAGAAATAAAAGATTGTGGTTCAAATGCCAATACAGCCGGAAAAAAAAAACCGAAAATTTTCTGGAAAACCGCGACTTTTCGACCCACGTCTCCCCTTAACACAAGGGGTTTCAGAAGATTTGATCAAGTGAATTTGGCAAGAGCGATACTGACACCACAAGGCCGAAGTTCCAGCGTGAATTTCAAAACTAAAACTTTGGCATTCATTTCCTCTTTTAATATCAAACTTAAAGTTGCAAAACTAATGACAATCACGTTCTCGAAACCACTTCCCATTTTCATTTTAGGGTCCCTTTAAGTAGTCCACGCATGTGACAAGGGTGCCTTATACCATGTGACATACTATATGTAGCAAGACCCTGGAAGGAGAGCATCACTGCAAGTGAGGACCGCACTACTTGGCTCTTGTTCCTCTCATGCAGGTCTCAACTCACCTTCCCAGCCGACAGCCTGCAGCGGTGCCACTTTGTACTTCGTGACAAATTTTTCCTCGATGACCATTTGGGAAGCAGTGATCACCTGGGCCAGCACAATCAGCAGGTCACCTGAAAGACAGTCATTGCTGCCACTGAAGTCTGTTACAACAGATCTTGCCCATCACAATACTCTGGCCATCACTGCATAATGGACGTAATATCATACAAACTGCCCAAACATCATGCTAAAGAGAGGCGATGCTCTAGAGATTCAATTCGGTTTTAAGGGCCCTTAATTATGTGTAGAAACGCATTGAACCCGTAGTGCAGGTCCTTCTAATCCTTAGCAGACCAATATCAGTCACTGCTCTGGGATAACCGCACAGCTTACTACAAGATTTTAAATGCAATGTCCCTCAAGGTCAAAGCAACTGAACCAAAAGAGTTTGCAGCTGGTGCTGCCCTTGGGTGATGCCATGAGGACCCAACATCACGCACACAAATGATTTGATTGGCTATAGCCCACATGTAGAAGTGCTGATTAAAAGACTAGAGAAATTGTTGAAGCTGTCCTAATAGCAAGAGCAGGTGATAAAATAGAACCTTGTTCATACGCTTTTCAAAAATAACGCGATACTGAATGTATTATCCGGGAAAACGTATGATCCAAATGCACGAAAAAATCGCACAGTTTCGCCAGAAAAGCATGCATTGATATAAATATTAAAGTATTTTACAATTTCACGTAATTCAGGCAATAAAATGTCATGAAACAACAATAGACGTCTGCTTATACTAGCTCTGATGCGTGTTGGAATGCGCCCGAAGGCACGGCAGTGACCACGAGCGCTTGCCGTCAGCGCTGACAGCGTCGCGAACGCGTGTTGTCCCTTGCATGAGTGTCTAAACTACTCCGCATCTTCATGAAAATTATTTAATATGCAACAAAATGCGCATTCACAATGTCATTTTCTTGGCTTGCCCAAACAGTGCGCGCGGACGCACAGGCCACGTTGTGCCCGATGGCGCGCACTCTGGTACATCAGTTGTGCGCACCAAGAGCACTAGCCTTGCATCAACAGGTCACATTAAAGGGCACATCACGTGCATCGCACAGCCCAAGCCAAGGCCACTGGGCAAGTGCATCGCGTGCATGTTGACTGTCAGAGCTAGCAGCTTGGTCTCTAAGACGCTACGAAACGTTCAGCAGTTTAATTTTCTTCTCTCTCTCTCTCTCTCTCTCTCCCCCCCCCCCCTTTTTTTAACCTGCGCTTGCTCGATGCCACTACTGCAACTTACCAGCTGACAAACGAATGTGCATTCTGTCGGCGGTTCCTGGCTGTACAAGTAGTGCATGAGTGCAGCACGTGCCGGACACGACCCACGCTTTTGCTCTACCAGCCGAAGCACGCACAACGTACACTTGCCAGTGCGAGGTTACGCTTGTCACGCGAGTACTCAGTACAGGATTACTGTATTTGTATGAATCTAACGCGCACTTTTTTTCTGATAAAACGGCTCCAAAAATCGTGCGTGCGTTAGAATCGAGTGTGAACGACACCGTTACCATATCGCCGTCGCCATCAAAATGGCAGTCTCCTAAAGCGCTTTGGGCGCTGTCGAACGGTCACTGCCGAAAAAAACGAGCTGGCGGCGCGGCGCTCTTTGGTGCATATAGTTTCTGTAGTTTTTTATGTCGCCACCAGTACCCCGCGTAATGATGCCACGACACACATGATGCGTAGGCCGATGATGCCGTGCCGGCTTGGCCATCTTGCGGCCAATCAAAGTCACTACGTCACCGATGCAATCTTGGAGATACCCAGCCGCACAAGCTTTCAATAGCGTTCGAGGGTGGCCATAATGGGAAAACAGATGTTTCCCATCGCCGCTTGCAAAACGGCTCATCATCACATTTCTCCCTCGTATTTGTGCTGAGCCCGAGCCTCTCAGTCGTGTGCGCAGCTTCACGTCCGAGATTGCATCGTGGCAATCACGGCAACCGCACCCCGACCATGCTTAGGCTTAGCTGCGCCATCCTGCGTAGCACTCATGGCAGCACGCGGCAGCGGGTGTGAGGGAACTGCGATAGCACGGAGGAATGCAGCACTGTGAGTAAATGATGTTATTGCCGCTTGCACGCGGCTACGCCTGGCAGCGTGTGGCAGTTTTATCGGGACGCAGGACTTATGAATCGGAGCGCTGAACGTCTTCGAGACACTGTGGATCAAGTGAAGCGGGACTGCAGGGGTCAGAGTTAGCAGTGCATTTATTATGCGAGGTGCGTTCATTACGCGAGTACTGCATTTGGTTTTATGAATCTCAGAAGGTTGATTACTAAGGACTTTTTTTTTTTTTCGTGTCACGAAAAATGGGTGCATGTTACAATCGATGTATCACTTTTTTTTCATCGCGGGAGACGGGTGCACGTTACAATCGAGGGCACGGTAGAATTGTGCAAATACGGAACATGACGCAATGCGTTGACTTGTTCGGTTTGACGCGATGGGATCACCCGCGCGATCTAATCACTGGCGATATAGATAGACTGTGTCCGCTTGCTCTCTGTAAAAAGCACAGGATGCGCTCTGTATTCCGTACGCGTTATCGGCTTTCGAACATGCTTATTTTTGTTTTTAAGTAATGACCGCCGTCGCATTTCGGTAACTTGCGATCAGCAATGGCAGGTTTGACTATGTTTTCGAAGCAGTATTGGGAGAATTTCTCTGGCAGTGTTTGTGCACTAGCTATCTGAATGTGCCAGACACGTTCGTTTGTGCTTTTTGGGTGTGCCTGAGGGGCCTCCTGAACAGAATCAACGCTGCTTCCACTTCTATTCTGCCACAGTTTAAGGAGGAAACTTTATTGAGTCCAGAGCAACCCCTCCCCACCGACCCTTGGTTTGGTGGTTGGCAGGGGTCATGAACCTTAGTTGAAACCTATTCTTTTTAGCATACGTACGAAATTTCCCAATCGTCACAACAAATGTCACCTCCTTTGGGGCCCTGCGTGCAACCATGGCATTGGTTTAACAGGACAACACAGTCTAGTCCTGTGAAAAGTTCTATCACAGGCAGGTCCTATCGTAAACCACTCTTATGTTGTTATTAAAAGCAGTGATATCTCCTTGTAAACGTTATGCACTGCCTTCACAGAGTGAAAAGAAACACTGGCAGCAGCAGCTTCACTGGCAGGTCTGAACTCTGCCTTCAGATGTTTTTCATGTGCTTTGTGGTGCAACCCTCTGCGCAACGTATTCATGATTGACCAGAAGTTAGCAGTTGCCTCTTTGCCTCTTGACAGCCTGCAAAGCTCTAAAATTACATAAAAAAATCTTGCAGCATTCTTTCAGCGGTGACGATCAAACCCTCACAACAGCGATGCAAAATGTACACGTCAGGATTATCTCTGCTGCTAGGCCATGCCTAGTTCCAAGCTCAGTTGATTCCAAATCCTGGTTGGGAGCACTGCTGGCACTTAGATTTCTTGATGAGATCATCCAGGGCCATCATTTGAACTATCGGAAACTCCTCTGCCTGTTCTGTACAAGTACGCACCTGGCCATCATGTGTCAGTTCCAGTTTCCGCATGGTCACAGACACTGAACTTAGCTTTGCTTGCATTTTTGCAGTAGCCTTCCAGGATGCTTCTGCGGATACAAAATGCGACTCTAGACGTGCCTGAATGGTACGGCGCATACTAGAGCACGGCGCTGCAATATCGTACAAAGTGTAAAGAACAGAATTGGACGCATCCGTGGCACAGTCGCTGGATGCACCTGGTGATGTGCAAAGCGGTGCGACAGGCACAGTGGGGGCCTTGCTGCTCATACGGAATGTTTCGCCTGTGCACGAAGCGCCAGAGAGACACTTTTCGACATCAACACAAATAGGCACTACGCCTGCATGTGAAGAGCTCGCCATCAGCACTTGTACACATTCTGGCTACGTGTGGAGTCATCGGCTGCGCATCTCTAATTGCTGTGCTATGCTGCACAGTGCTGGCAGGTGCCCTTAAAGCAGTCTTATTCACCATTGGCTGTGGACCCATTGTTGCCAGTGAACTTCCAAAACTACACCTCGCAAGCACTGATTAATGCATCGAGCCAATACAGTCCGGAGTAGCCTATCACAACACTAATCAGCTTCCAAAATCCATCTTCCACGTGCACTGACAGCCAGCCGCTATGTCCAAAGGCGCTTAGTATAACATAAATCAGCATCTCAAACTACGTTCCACAGGCACTGGCGAACAGGGATGCCAGGAGGTGCGCATCGCTTGTGGAGTCCGCTGCTCAAAACTATGCTCCGTATGTGCTGATGAACATGGCAAGGCAACTGTCAAATGTGTGAGTCACGGGCGATACAAGATAACAGCTTCGTAACCATGCCAACCATACACCACATGCATGACTGCATATATCGTTTGCCAACAGGTGTGGTAGAAGAAGATGCACATGGTCAAGGAGACCAATGGCAAAGCTCCAATTTGCCATGCGACAGGCATGGCCAATTGGAGGCGACGGAACGGCCTTGAACGTTTTTTCTCTGTGCACTTGCTCTTGTACGGAGAAGATTGCTTAAGCAGAAAAATTGGAGACTGAGAAATGTGCTGCCCAATGAGGGCAAAATTATGACAATCATCCGCGGTGTTGTGGAGATATCACAGCTTCAAAAATGCAGCTTTTTTGCAATTTCTGCAGAGTTCTTCCATTATGTTGAGCTGTACAAGCATTTGTTTTGCACTTCTATGCCATTTTCAGTGTTCATACTTTGGAATCTGACTAAAAAGAAAGAGTTGCAGAAACTGCATATGTGGTTTCTAAAAAATATTTTCTTTTTGCTATTTTTCGTGATATCCAAGCCACATCCCCTTAATTCTGAACAAATTTTCATTTGTAACTGCAGAAACACCTTATCATTTCTTTGTTAAAAAAAAAAAAAAAAACAGGAGCATAATAACCTATCGGAACTTACTATACAACAACTTGCTGCATGTTGACGTGGCTGCGCGGGCCGAGTTGACCTTCACGTTTGTTTTTCCTTTAACACAACGACTCCCTCTTGCCACATTGCAGGCTAGAAACTTCAAGGTTGGCAACATGTCAAGGTGTGAGATCATGTACTTCTGCAAGTCGACAGGGGAGCATAGTTGCTGCAGATCCATCTATACCATGGGCTCTTGTTATACGACCAATGCCACGATCCACACGTTTGGGGCCGCAATTCCCTCTTAAAGGTACCACCACGACTCCCACACTTACGCTTATGAACAATCGTTCTTAAGGAGTTTTCGATTGTTCATGTAGGCATTTCCAGATTGTTGGCGTACCATAGACGATAATGCTCTAGGCCAGTGACTGGTATCGTCGTGGCATCTGCTAGTGCAGAGCTGAACCACGACCATGGCCTCCGAAACACCTGGCAATCTATGCACCTGATGAACACAGCAGCATTCTACCACTGTGGCTGCGGCCATGTTGCAGCTGCCGCGGAAGGTGCAATCGTCACTAGCATGAGCCCAGTTGTTGAGTTGAGGAGGAACAGCAGTACTGAAGAGGAAGGCCACAGATAAGATCCTGCATGTGCCTCGATATAATGTGCTTCACTTATGGCACAAGCGATTTGATTGTGCTGCAACGTAACCATTCACACAACTTCAAAAAACAAGAAGAGTCTCGGGGACCCTTTAATAAAGAGTGTGCTTGTGAAAAATGTCCTAAAGATGAGGAAGCCCCAGTTTTCAACACAGCATAATCTTGGAGCCCCTTTGGTACCACTCCATTTTCCAGCGCATCTCCCGCCTCTATTCTTTTGCTGAACACCTTGTGTCGCCAGACTGCAGATGATGTTCGACTACCTCTGTGGAAACGAGTTTCACTTTTGTACTCCCATGAAGCAGGGATTAACCACTGACCATCGAGGGCTTCTTTAATGTGTACCTAAATCTAAGTACACCAATGTTCTTGCATTTTGCCCTCATCAAAATGTGGCCACCATGGCCTGGAATTGAACCCGCGTCCTCGGGCTAAGCAGCACATCATCATCTGCTAAGATACAATGGCAGGGGAAGAGCGGATATGGTTCCTTCGCATCACTCTGGTGGCATTACAGCTATTAACCCATTTCTGTTATCATAATCCCTTGTAAGATCATATTTCAATCACTGTCGACGCAGGTTCCATACACGGGTTTATGCGAGACACAGCTCATTGTTTTGCATGTGACCATCATTTTCACTCTTGTCTGGGGTTTATGGCAGACTGCGGATTCGATTTTTCAAAAGCATTTGAGAGAGCTTTAACCTCAAGGTAACTTGATCTTTTCATAAAAACATCTGCACATACATGCCTCGAGCAAAAGCTTACAGCCTTTCTTTTCTTCATGCTAACTGAGAGCACACAGTTTGAGCGTGGTGCATGAAAGGCCTGCCATCCCACGTGTACCAACCGGTGATGATGCTGTTGGGGCCCTTGGTGGCATGGCTGTCGGGAAAGAGAATGTCCGACAGGCCAACCACAACCAGGCCGCACATGACCGTGAGGATGCCAATCCACTCGTACGTTCTCAGCCGGCGCCCAAGGAATGCCACTGACAGCAGTCCCGTGAAGATGATCACAGCACCTGCACACACAGTCAAGTGGGGTCATACAGGAGCCTGCGGTCATAAGGGATTGCAATAGAGTTTGTTTTGAACAAGACCCAATGAAAGCATAAACTTCCCCCCTATCACAACACAACTCAAAGACACTGTGCTCGACATTTCACAATCATTGCACAGCTACTGCACAGAGGGCTGAATCATATATGTGGCCAACAGCTGCGGCTGAAAGAATCCACTGCCCAGCAAGTAGACCAAGTTTCACTGCTCTAGTTCAAATGTAGCTACTCATTCGAGACTGGGCAGGGAAGGTAACCACCTGTCTTGCCCTGGAAAAGCGTTTGCGCACGTTCTGAACTATACATAAAAATAAACAAAATGCACTAAAGCTGAACCGACCTTTGTTCATACAACTACCTTGTGGTAACATAGGTCAAGTGTGAACCACTAAATAACTAAAACCTAGTTTGCTAAACACAAGAAACTTTTCAGATACAAAAGACTCACAATCATTCAAACTTCCAGTTAATTCAAACAACTTTCATATTTTTGGTTGGCCAACTGTTTTCAGTGCATTGAAAAGCTGCGTTGTTGCGTTGTTCAAACTGAAACATTTGGCTAGTTCTGCTTCATAATTTTTGCTTACCCTTACCAGAAATATTGCCTTCTTTGATTCCTTGTAGCTCAACATTTACGCCTATATCTTTAAGTCAGAAATAAAGCCGATCCCTCTCATCACTTGAGAAGGCATTAAAAACCACTAGCAGAAAAAAGAAAAGAAAAATAGACACTGACATTGCGACAATGCATGTGACGACTGCTCATCTTTGCTTTTCCAGGTATGTTGCACCGAGCTATGCTTTTGCTGAAATCTGATAGCTCAAACTTGTGACAATTCACACAAAATTCTTGGGTCCTCTTTAAGTTTGAATTAAAGAGAGTCTATGATATTTTGTTGTACACCAAGACAGTCTTTTCTGGGGTTTCATGTGCCAAGACCACAAAGGCATTACAACATATTGATAGCCTGCGGTTCTTTAATATGCCTTAAGTACATGCATGCTTCTGCATTTTGTCCTGCATCAAGAGGCGGCTGCTATGCCTGGAAATCAAACCGGTGTCTTGAGCTTAGAAGTGTGACATCCTGTACCTGGTAAGCTGCCACAGCCGGTAAAAAAAAAAAACAACATAAGATGACTTATTTGCCAACAAAACCTGAAACCTGAAAAATCCAGAGAACATGTCCCGTTATGAACAAACTAACACACGGCTATGGCAGAAACAATACGAGAGGCACAAGTTAAACTCAAAGTCCAACCCTAGAGGGTGCCACATTCCACTGAGACCACCAAGTGATTGATGTGAATCACCATCACAGCCTGTCTACACCCACTGAAGGGAAAAGGCTTCTTTCTCCCAGAGAGTTCCAATTATCCTGGTCCTATGCTAACTGCCACAATGTTATCCCCGTAAACCCACCGATCTCGTCTGCCCATCTAACTTTCTGCCGCCCCCTGCCAGGTTAGAGGTCCACTCTGTTACCTCTAATGACAACGGTTGTCTTGCCTTCTCATTACATGCCCTGCCTACGTCGATTTCTTCAGGAGGAGGAGGAAAGGAAGGCAGGGAGGTCAACGAGACACGCATCCGGTTTGCTGCCCTACACGGGAAGAAAGGGATTAAAAGAGAGAAAGAGAAAGAAGGGGTGGCGTGACTCTCAGGGGGTAGACAACACGTGCCTGTCCATTGTGGACCTACAGGCTATCACTCAGCCCGGTTGAGCGTAAAAACTGAAACAACGCCTGCGTCGCATTGCTAGCCTGCGATGCGTAGGGCCATGGTCCGAGAATTTCATCCTTTGAGGAAGGCCTCTGGTGAAGTCAATTTGAGGCACTTCGAAGAATATCGATGAAGAATATTCTTCGCCTTTTCATTTCTACTAGGACATGATTAACATGCGTTTGTTCCCTGACCCGCTCCACTCTCTTCTCAGTATTGATATAAGTAGGCTAGTAGATGGCGGATTGCGTAACACTCTGCCAGACACAAGGGAGAAACGTGTGTGCATGCACATGCACACACATGTACACACAGGAGCAGTACCTGGTGTGCTGCAACACATGCAATCTTCTACCCTTGATGGCACTAAGCTTAGTGCATACGCTCCCTACGGGAACGCTCTTTCACTAATCTATAGCTCCCTAGGGGTGACGGCAGAATGCCGTGCAAGTGCATACAGAGTTTCATGCAAGAGTGCAGTCCTATGCTTGAAACAAAGGCTTTGAGTGAAAACCGAACATCACATCTGCAGTAGGCAAGCTCAAGGCACGAAAGACTGCGGTCAGTCCACACTGTTCTTGTACTCTGCCCCTTTTAACATTCCTGTACTCTGCCCCTTTTAACCCACGCATATAACCTGTAACAGTTTAATTTCTTCTGAATGAACAGAAATATAATGATGCGTGTGCTGATATTTCCTAGTACTGGATCTTTCATAGTGCACGGATTGGTAGCATAATTTGCACAAACAGAAAAGAAACAAAGAAACCAGCTGTCCTGAAAGAGTTGAGAGTTGATATCTCTGCTCGTTCCAATATGAAACGAAAAAGAGTGCCCATCATGATCTTCTGCTGTAAGAAAGCAAGTCAGGCTAATTTTGAAACCATTTTGCCAGATGGTCACCAAATGAAATTTTGAAACTGACGAAGTATGTAAATTTGTGAAACATAATGACTGTAATATGGAAGTCAGCTGGCATACCTTGCCTCAATATTTTTTTTTTAAAGTTGGTAATCTTATTTTTCTTTACCATGTCATGTTTTACTGTCTCCACCTTGGAAGTAGCTAGGAATTACATTCAACTGTACTAGTGATAAAAAGAACAGCATGCAGTGCTGCCATCATGGGAGCCCCCAGAGTCCTGTATAACCAGTGCAACGGTGGCAATACACAGCAGTCATTAGTGATGAATAATCACAAGAGTGTCCTGCAAAATGAATGCTAGTACTTTTGATGAAGTATTTGAGAAGACGCCTACACAGCTTTGCTCCGAGTGCCTATCATGATCTTCTGCTGTAAGAAAGGAAGTCATGCTAATTTTCTCGAAAGCATTTTACCAGATGGTTACCAAATGAAGCGATAAAACTGGTGACAACAGAACACTGCGACTGCCAACTGTGTCTACCTACACCTTAGTGCTGGCTTCTCCTCATTGCATCACTGCTTTTGGATCACATGACTAGATTTGATTAATTAGAGAGCAACAAATGCATAACCGGAAAAAGTGCATCCCTGTCTACCCTAAGGAAGCTGACGTAGCATAGCAACTCTGGGTAGGATCTACGATTCCGAAAAGAGAAAAACAAAAGACAGAGCGACATTACCTTCTATGCTGGCAAGTAATGCTAGCAGGGCTGCAGCTGGGGCTTGCACAGTGCCCGCAGAATGAAACATCAATTTAGTGTTAATTACACTCAAGCAAAAGGTTGGAGATCAGTGAGCGCCGTAGATACTACTACTTTTTCTTCGCATCCTGAACACATTGGTTGAAATCAAGCAGTTCAGCACAAATGCACATGTTCAACCAAATATAGTACGCCAAGGTGATTCCATAACGCAGAGCTGTGCTAGATGGAATTTAAAATTTCTACTGCTTCCAAGGTGTCCAAATGTATACTCGACGCAGAACATGATGACACATGCACTTGTTCTGGTTGGTTTACGGAGAGTGCCTTTATCTCTTTCTGGAGGTGCGCAGCGCAGCGCAAGCACTTTTTCTTCCATGGTCTCTAGCTCGTGTTGCACTTGCACACTGCTAGCTCATACACTACCATAAGGGCATAGAATTCTGGATATGTAGAAGGTTCAAGTCTGCGGCCACGCTGTGCAAAAGGTGGAGGGGACGACTATAGTGAAGTTGCCATTCATGCGCACTTCCCGCGGAACCATATACTACGCAGAAACAGGAACCTGATTGCTGCACGCTATCCTTCGTTTTCTCCAACGTTTGCGTGATGTCAAAAACGCAGTGACCACAAACCTCTCTGTTCCAGTGGTCGACCTACAGAAATGATTCATCCTGCATTTTAAATGCGGCCACCACGAACCAGTCGCCCACGGCACCAGAAACGTAGCTCTCGTTAGGCCTAGTTCACGGAGTCGAGGGCAGCGCGCCTCGTGGGAAGCTTGCCCTTGACAACACAGGGATAGGGTGCACAGGAAATCACGCTCGTGGGCTGAACCAAGGGCAGCGTGCATGAAATGACTTGAGGGAAAAAAAATTAACTGGAGACAAAGATTGCGGACGCGCATTTGGTATAGAGCGTACGCAGCCGACGAAGGTCCGTAGCAGCATTCTCTGTCGCGTTGGCAATCCTATCAATCCTGTCCTTGCAGGGTGCCCGGCATGCACTTCTGCGGTGGCATTTTTTTTTCTTTTTGTTTCCTCTGCTCCTTGTTCATTCGTTCTGCACTTCCTCCTTCGTGGCAATTCATTGCGCTCTTTTTGTTCGCCGCATTTGTGAAGCCTGCTGACTACCCCAACTGTCTGTGGGATTTCCGGCAGCCGTATTATAACCAGTCTTGCAACTTTGAAGGCTGCACAATAAGCAGTATGGGTATACATGAAGTTCTATGGGAGGTTAAATGGTGGTCAGGAAAGACTGCATTATAGCCGGTCCTGCACTATATAAGGGGTTACAATTAAGTGGTCTGAGCCCTTCGGCTCTGCCGTAATGAGGTTTGAGTGTAGTGACCAGACTCATAGTAACAAGAGATTATCTCAAGACTGCAGGTACAAGGTGCTAAACTTTTGATATAACATTTCACTGTGCCAGCACTGCACACTGCATGTGGTTTACTGCGCTGTGTTGCAGTGTTGAGCTCTCACTGCCATTTTTACACCTTCATGTTAGAAGCCAGCATAGCATTGTGTCTACCACAAAACGAAACAAGCAGATAAAACTTTTCTTCAGTGGCCAACTAGAAGTTACTGCATACAAACAGAATGTGCTAGATCACGTGACCTTTATCTTCAGTAATACCGCTGTCTCACTCACAAAGGCATTCTTGGTAAATATGTGACAGTGACTTTGGTTTTGTTATTTTCACATCAGTCAGTTGTGATCTACATGAAAGGAATGCAACAATCAAACCGCTGAATGTAAGACGCAAGACCGATACACTTTCCTCTTGTCCCAAATGAATGCGACAAAGATCGAGACCCTGTGTCAAATACAATGAAGCACTTATCTTAGGCCATAGTATAGCACATTCCAGATAAGCACTGAAAGAGTGAGCTGCTCTACACTTCCATTCTTCTCTCTCTCTCCACCCCCTCTCTCTCTTTTGTTTTTTTTTTACATCTGGGCAGAGACTGATCTTCGTGGCACCCTGTCATGGCTGGACCATTCTTGGCATTCTCGAGCTCAGACAATGCTCGGTGACCATGAGCTAATAAGCAAGCCTGACCTAGAATGGTTCACCATGAAAGGAAAAAAAAGCTCTATCTACTTCACTGGCCTCATTTGTTATCACTGGTGGGAGTCTGCAATGGTGTGGTCCCCCTCTTGTCTTTATTTCACACACCAAAACTTCAGCGTGGTAACGCCAGCCTCCTCTCTAAAACAAGCTTACGTACCACAAGCAACACACGCGTGTACAACGGCCTACAGGTACAGCACAGCAGCTGTCCCGATTTGAATCGGTGTGTGCATGACCTAGCTGGTAGGAACCCATTTTTTGATGTTGCTTATGAGTTAGAGACAAATGTGACTGCAAGGACAGCTAACTGAAAGAGTCGCATGCTGGCTCGCATACAGCACACCTATTGCGAACCAGAAAAAAAAGAAAATGTTCTTCAGATTTGTTGTTTGCGTAACGCCAACGGCTGGTGCATTTTTTCGTCCACTTAAATTCCTTTCCATTCGTCTCACTACTACACCACAGCTAAAAACTACACATAACTTCCCCTATGACTTCCTCGGCCTCATGCTCTGTTAGCTTCATGAGGCTGTGTCTAACAATAAAGAACAAGAGCCCTTTGTCCATTTCCCTTTAGTTAATGAGATGGAGTGACTCGAATGGACTGTCTACCATTCTTCATTGATTTCGTATTTTTTATCTCACTGGAAAGTGCACCATTTAAACTGTGCAAAGTTGTTTTGCTGGGAAGTCGGCAGGAATTTCTGAAACGAAATTTTCCGTCTTCGTGGTCACCCCTTCTGTATGCGTAGGGACGCTGGCAACACTGGTTACTGGGCTTCTGAAATATACGTTTAAGAGTAAAAGCTCTCAGTCGTGAAGGAATGCTACTAGATTTGTGTCAAATGCAATTCCAAGTACTAATAAATTTTGCTTTTAAGCAGGATAATGGAACCTTTGTGGGTATTTCTTGGTCTTCTGTTAGATTTAGAGATTGACACCAGCAAGGATGGTGCCACATATTTTTTCACGACTTTCAGAGCAAAGTTATAAATACTCCCTTTTTTTTTTCCTATGGTGTAAAATCATGCTTGTTTCCGTCAATGTAAAGAACAATTTTCTCATTTTCACTGTAATTAAAAAAATTTTTTCTGAGTGGTAGACGGGTTGGCGTCATTCAAGACCAATCCACAAGGAAAGAGAACTCTTTGCTTACGAGGGTGATCCATGGTGCGCCCATGAGAAAATGGCCTTTATCAATTATTGTGCAAGCTTCATACATCTCACAACACCAATGGTTTCCAGTATCTACAGAAGACTCGTGCATCTCCGAGAGAAATGGGGCACAACAGCACTTAGCAGAATGAATGGCTAGATTGCTGCCCATCTTGGATCTGACATGGGGAATGCTTCCAAAGATGGATGTTGATCGAGGCAGTGCCTAGTATGGCTGATGAATGATTTTCCGTTACACTGGGATTTTGTTATGACAGCATTGAAATGGGTAGCGTGGCTTTTGCTTCAGCAACTGTCGTTTGGCAAACTCTGGTGATGTCCCTGAGGTGCTGCTGTGACATTCCTGATATAGTAGACAGCTAACCAAATCGAACTTGTGGGGACCCCAGAAGTTTGTTTGAATTATCAGAAGTTTGAATTATCATACTACCAGAAAATGCAGAGATGGTCAGTCATGACATGCCCATTAATGCCATCTCAGGGTTTTCTTTCTTTTTTTTTTTTTCGGTTTTCTGCTAGTGGTTTTGGATGCTTTGACAAGTGCTGGCACGCAACTGGCACTATTCCTGGCTGTTTAAAGATATATCAGCATGAATGTTCAGCTAGAAGGAACCAAAAGAGCAGAAATTTCGGTAAGGACGAGCAAAAAGTATGAATTAACAGGATTAACTGAATGGTGCAGTCCGAGTGTTCAGCTTTTAAATACAGTCGCTGACCATTTTTGTTGGACCTGGTAGGAAACGAAGAATAGTCCGAAAAATTGAACAGTCTGAAAAATTCATTTTAGCCAAAAATATTAAACTTACTGGCCTTAAAGTGGCTTAAAAAAATCCCTGATGCAGCCTTGCTTCATATTACGCCTGGAGGTGATAATGCTTGCCCATATTTGGACCAAAGTGACATTGTCACCATAAACATACAACAGGAGTGTCAGCGCGTTGGCGATATCTGCTGGCAACAGTTGCAGGTGATCACCATTGTCGTTGTCATCCAATTCGCTTTCACTATCTGGCTGCAGAAGAACCTGGGGTAGAACTTCGTCTGTGGGCTCTGCGCATGAAACAATGCCATCGTCCATACGAGCGAAGTCATTAAATGTCATTGCGGCAGATACGTCCACACCACCACTTCGTAGGTCATGCATTAAGTCCTCCCCGCCATCGCTGCCATCCATTGTGGCGTCTGGGTTGCGAATGTCTTGCTCATATGCCATGGGCATTTCAGAAGCACTGAATCCTGCATGCTTGAAACAATGCACGATGGTCTCTGGCTTAACCACCTTCCAAGCATCAGCTTACATATGTATGGCTGCCAGAATGTCAACTGCGTAGTTATTTCCGCTGTCAACGCACACAACGGTGCGGCTGAGCAGGCAAGCATGATAGTGTGCCTTGAGATTTAGGATCACGCCTTGATCCATTGGCTGCAGCACGCTGGTAGTGTAATGGCCTCAAGGTTCACCATGTTACTGTGCGCGCCGCACTTGTCCACAAAAAGAATTTTTTTTTTGTTTTTTGTGGGGTTTAACGTCCCAAAACCAGTTCTGATTATGAGAGACGCCGTAGTGGAGGGCTCCGGAAATTTCGACCACCTGGGGTTCTTTTACGCATGCACTGACATCGCACAGTACACGGGCCTCAACATTTCGCCTCCATCGAAATGCAGCCACCGCGGCCGGGATTCGATCCCGCGACCCTCGGATCAGCAGCCGAGTACCTTAGCCACTAGACCACCGTGGCGGGGCACAAAAAGAATTACCTTCCTCTTCCGAGGCCATGACGCCGTACACACAATGTCTTGACACTTGGCATAACACAAGTGGAATTGCGACCAAAGCAAGCAGCAACAAAATTCCACAACGAAAACATACCTCCTCTCCGCATGAAGCCTAGATTACTATAGTGCTGACATCACAGTAGCAACAGTAGCGTGTCCTCAGGTCAAGAAAAAGCAATCGCCTCCGAAACTAAAGTACGGAATCTCGGAGGCGATACATTGCCACTTGAAGACAGCCTGGCCAAGTCAGGGGAAAATCCAACATGGCAGTGTCCGTAATTGTCAGTAGCATGGCTCAAAATGCGCGATTTAGCCTGTAAAATCGAACTTTCATGTTCAAATTTCTACTAAAAGATCAGTCAAAAAAAAACGCATTAGCACTATGGGATCCCTGGTGGTGCATTTATGAAGTCCGGAATATCCAACAAGCCCGAATTTTTGGTGTTTGAAAAATCAGTCGGCGACTGTACATTGAAAACATAGCAGGCCAACCAAAAGTGTGAAACTTGTTTGAATTAACCGGAAGTTTGAATTATCAGAGCCCGAGAGTCTACTGAAGTAATTGAAATGGTCAACAAGTTCAACAATCTTGAACAAGTAAGAGAAAAAGAAGCACAAAACCAAAACTAAAATACGACCGAGCAATGCTGTCTTCGCGTGACGTAACACGAGTTGCCCCACCTTTTGCATGGTATAAAAGCACATGCAGCCCGGCTCTCTGCTGGTGGTGGTAAGGTCATGAAGCACTTTGATATACACATCCGACCTTGAGATTTGGCATGCTGGCAAGTGGGGCCTGCAAATCTCGAAAGCCACCGTACGGTAGCCATGCGTTCCCGTCACTTCGGCCACATTGCCTATGATGACATCAATACACAGTGTGGCCAATAATTGTGGGAAGCCAGGTGAGTGGTTTGAAGCAGTTAGTAAATGTTGATCTCTAAGCAATCTGCACACCTCTCAAGCCTGTAATCTTGCAAAAATGACGGAGGTGTGCCAAAGAACGTACCGAACTAATTTCACTGAGGTCCACTGATCTCATCATATCGTCACAGTTGGCCTTTAAGGGACAAATGCCACCGTGCCAGTGGTTCAGTAGTATTCCCAGCCTGTAACAAATTAGGCACTCTTTGCAAAAATGTTAAGAAGAGGTCCAGATGACCACATACAACTCACTACAGAAAAAAAAAAAGAAAAACACCGAGTACTATGAGAAGGCTTAAAAACGCTATCAATTGCTTTTCTTTCTATGCTAACCCAGGAATCTGCACAGGGCACCTGTAGACAATGATGGTCAAAGCTTTTCTTTGCTACATGAAGTCACATGAGGTTACATTTTCAAACAGATCTGCCTGCACATTTCATGCACATATTTGCATAATGCATCTCAGGCTAGTTGGCTCATCACAATGCAAAAACAGCATGTACTTCACAAGCACAAAGAAAGGTAGGATGAAACACAAGCGTCGTCTCGTCCATTCCGTCCAGTGGCGAGACTGCGATTGTATTCCCCTGCTGTGCAACACTTGTGCGCTTTGCAGGTGGACCAGTGGAGTCTGGGGGCCCAGGTTTAGACTGCAGCACCGGTGGCAGATTCTTTCCACTCCAATGAGAGCTCCCAGCAAGGTGGCAGCCCTGGCGCTTTCTATGACGTGGTGGAAGTAACAACTTTATTTCTTCCGCCACAACACAGGGGGCGCCAGCGCTGCTACCTTGCTGGGAGTTCTGGCATGACAACCACAACACTGACTACACCAAAATGGACCAGACTACATGAGCTTCACTTGAAAATGTTCAAAGCTTATCAACTGTCCCCAAACTAGAATTGTGCAATTTCACTTTGTTGCCATTTGCCAAAGGGCAGGGAGGCAGGCTCACCTCGCAACATCTGGAAGCTGGAGGCATAGGTCAGGTTGAGCCCAATGTACATAATGGAGGTGCCGACCAGATCGCACATGGCCGGAGGCAGGAAGATGAGTGGGTTGAAGTCTCGGCTGCCGGTCACGCTGGGAGGCAGCTCGACGGCCTCACCCGCCTTGGCCTTCCGCGTGTAGTAGAAGAAGACGATGCGGAAGGCCAACAGGCAGGACAGTTCCCCCAAGAACATGCCAACCGCCTGCAGGAGCGCCATGAGATGTCACACCTCAAGCATATATAACAGCGAACAGTGGACATAGGTTACACTGCTAGACTTCATACCACCCACCACTGTGAATGGCCACTCCACTTTGCAGTCCTAGTGCCTCATAATTCATGGGGTCTTACAAAATCAATTACGTCACATAGTGGAGGTCTCCGGAATAATTTTGACTGCCTGGGGTTCTTTAACGCATAGTTCAATCAAATTGTGCTGGTGTTTTGTGCATTTCAACCTCATCGAAATGTGGCTGCTGTGGCTGGGATTCAATCCCACAACCTCAGGCTTTGCAGGCTAAAACCTTAGCGGCTAAGCTACCATGGCGGGTGTCCCGATGTCCCATGCTGCTAGCATTTGGATATTTGGATGTGTTAAATACAAGGCTGGGAAGTTGGCAACTTCCTGCAGCCACTAGTAAATGATGTAGTATAGCTGAAATGGCAACACATCAAGCAAATGATCACTAGAGCACCAAAATCGCAACAAGCATTCAAAATGCAGGCATTAGGATGGCCTTCTTTCTGCTGGTCACCACCACTACAAAAATACAGACAGTATCCGCCACTGTGCCACTATCATTCTGGCATGCCTGGGAACAGGACACTGTAGTCATTGGTTAAGTGCTGCAGGCATGAGACAGTTATGCTAATCCTTTTTCCCACTGAAGCTATATATATGAGGAAAGGTAACTATCCAGTGTTGGTTGTACTTTGCCAAGCAGCTTTCTTGACCAGATACAACAAATAAGGCTGCTCTAGTTGGGCTTGTATGTTATTGCAAATGACTGCATAAAATGTGGCATAGCTGCATCAATACGCAAGATTATTCTTGCTAAAGTACATGGTGTGACAACAGAATTGTAATATGGACACCTCATAGTGATAGGAATGGCCTGAAGCATTTTGGAGCAGATTTTGTAGCAGAAAGAACGATGATTTGTAGCAGCTGCTCTCAATTTAGTAGCAGGTCACCAAGAGAAGAAAGCAAGATAAAAGCAGATATAAGGGCTTTTGATAGAGATACGAAAGAACTTTAAATACTGATTAGAATGAATGATGTTAGTTTGGCATGGTAGCTGTGTCAAAGTAACAGCAAACAGCAAGACATCAAAACAACACTACAGAAGAGACCAAAACCAAGCTGATTTTAAGAACTGCCACGCTGACAAGACATCGAAATGTCATTTTTAGTGAGCAGCAAGGAAATCACTTCAGGTCAGCAGAGAAGACAAAAAATTACAGAAGTACTTGGCCAAGTTACCATCACCATTGTGAAATAGAAGCTTCTTATAACTCTATGGTCATGTACAACTAATTAGTCTCTATATAAGGCAGCATACTCATCCATGATCTCGATAAATTGAACGTAGAGTAAATGGCATGTAGCTTTATGCTTCAAACAAGTGGATGCTAATTTTCCCTTTGAGAGTTGAAGGTACACTGTTGCTGCAAAGACCACTAGTGCAATAAATTGAAACTACCATGGGCCCCACAGTTGACAAATGCTTGAATGCCGTTTTTTGCAGACGCATCCATCGTATTGTGCCACGACAGAGGGCAGCAGACGGCATTACTGGCATACAATGGAAATGGTATGAAACCTAAGGCCTTCCTGGTTCTCTTGCAAGTGACATTAAAAAAAAAAAAATGGAAGTCGCATCACCAACAAAGATAGTACCACTCAAGTGACCTGTATAGGAAAGAAATATGGTGCTGCCACTCGTTCCGAGATACCGTAAAGTCAAAGGAAGCTGTCCTGGATGAGCTCAAGAAGATGACTATACATATGTTTTATCCCAAATAAAAGTGTTCAGTGCACTGATCCTCCAACGAGTTTTGAATATGAGCGGCCGTGTAATTTATTGGAGCCCTCTGGACTACGTGGTGTGCCACCACCACTCCTAGAATTATTATGAGTGCTCCATCATAAAAACCGACTCGCAAGACATGCTTGTAACCAATGTATAATGACAACTGTGGTACAGGGTGCTGCATGATTTTTTTTGGACTTAACCTGTGCGTAGTGTGTGATGGCCAAGTAAAAATCTGCAGCGATGCCACACTCCCACAGTGGCCACAACGCCAATACGTAGCCTCTGAGCTTGCAAGTGCCAGCAGATGCCCACTTGGAATCTCGGGGACCATGTCTTAGAGTGGCATTGGGGCACGTTTTACTCATTTGTGGCACGGGTGTAGTAGAATTCAAGAAATGTAGCAGGTTGAAGAAACTGTAGCAACATTCCCATCACTGCACCTCACAATACATTCAATTTATCATTCACATTAAATGTACACCTTTTACCTCTCGTTTACACCTCAGTTGGTAACATTGTATTGTTTCACGATCCATCCACGATTTATGTTAACAGCGCAACACGAGACAAGGATGAAAGGAAGGAAAGAATGACAACACAGCACTGACTCTCAACTTAATGTGTTGTGTTGTTAACGGGCGCCTAAACCACCAAGAGGTCAAAATTTAGTTGTGGCGTTGCTTTTGTGCCGGTGGCCGGAACAAACACGTAGCCGCAAGAATTTTTTGAAACGAGGCCGAAATGGCTGAGTTACACACGTTTGATCATTAAAATGCGGTGTTTGCTTGTTTTGCTCTCTCCTGCGCCACGCACTGGCCGCTTGCAGTAGCCAGTGCCACCTCCTCGCCGAACGCTCCTCCGAGTGTCACATGACAAAATGTCCATTTCCAGTTGACGTGCCTCTGCCGGACTCCTGTGTGGAGCCCGCGTTCGTGCAAGTGTTTTGTTGGTGCTGTGCCAACGCTCTGTGCTTTGGTTGTTCTGTATTCCCTATGAACTTAAGCCAGATAGTGCGCAGGGCGTCGTCTTGAGGCAGCCGGTGTCGTGTCAGGTCGGCTGTCCAGCCGGCGACTCTGCAGCCAAGCACCGCACATGGTCGTCGCTTAGCCATCGTAAACACAGTGATTTGCGCACAGCTGAATGGACAGCTGTGTACGGCTGTGTCGGAAGGCGAGCAATTTGGCACTTGCGTAGTGTAGCGCAGTTATGAATTCACAAGCGCGCACACGCGAACACCACACGACGAGGAAAAACAAACAGGCAGGGAGTGCGTGCATTTGCTAGCAGACTAACTGGAAGTCGAAGTTCTCCTTCGACCAATCAGCAGAGCTCGAACTCTTCTTACATCACTAAAAACCACAATGTCATCGGGGCTAACTATGGTATGCAAGAAATGGCCGGCGAGGTACAACGGGATTGTTTTTCGAGTTTGTGGCGTGGCTGCGGCGCATAGCGCTGCCGTGTTTTACATCGTTCATCATGGTGCCATTCTCAACTTGATGTGTGTGTGGCAATGTTGGGGGTGGTTTAGGGGCCCTTTAAGAAGTTTAAGATGTATCCAAACCAGAGCTCCAAAATCGCCTTTCTTTTTTACCTTGTATATTGTTGTAATGTTAGCTTTGGTGCTGTTGCATTCCCCCCTATGTAATACCCTCACTGAGGGCATACTGAAGTAGGGTATACTGAAATAAATAAATAAATAAATAAATAAATAAATAAATAAATAAATAAACTGGCCCAACTTGCCATTTTGTTGTTTCCCAAATTATGCCAGTTTCCTTTTTCTCTTCGTTGCTAATTGTCAGCCTAATTTTATTAGCGCTTGTTAGGCTTCGTATCTCGGCATGTATAAGCGTGCAAGCAGCCCCCCCCCCCCTCTTCTGCCGCCTCCTTAATCCTTCTCGAGCGTTTCGCTCAAGGGGTCCCTTGACGAGGTACCCATCATGTGCCCTCAGAAGGAGACCCAACCAGCTGCGAGAATTCCTGCGACTCGAGCACGATACTGTGGAATGACTGCGCCTACTAATTGAACCATAGCATGAATGCCGTGAGTGTGTGTGCGCATGTGTGTGCATCCCAGCCGAGTGGCTGCACAACAGTGGAAACCAGAGAGAAGCGAGGGGCGTGCTACAGAATAGCGAAATGAGCGAACATGTGCGAGTGAATAGCGATGCAAGAGTTATTTTCCAATATTGTGTCCCCTGTAGCTTTAGTGCAAATTAAACATATACACACTTTGTGTTACAGTGCATTGTTCTTGAACAGCCGATGGATATGCATCTAACTATAGCCTTGCAATTTTTTTTTTCAGCTTCGTCCATTGAGTACTTTATTGTTCACCTTTTATTTCTCCATAACATTATAATTATGTATTGTGTTTCAATGCTTGCCTATGCTTACTGCCCACATTTCTTTGTAATCTCATTTTCATTCTTTGTATTGCCTACCTTGTCATGTGTAAATGTGCCCTGCCTGTCACACATTCAATTTTTGAACAGCTATAATAACATTCCTGAAACTGTGTGGCTTAACTTAAAACTCAACAAAGGAAGCATGAGCAATACCAGCAGCTGTCTGATGAGAGCACTGTCGCGTTTGTCGTGCAATGGAAAGCAGGGATAGATCAGAGCTGGCAGTTAATGGCAGACTCAACCATTTCATTGCACGTGGCATGAACTATAACCGTGTTTTATAGCCTGAACACCTGCATTTGTACGCAGCTGCAGGAGAGATACCACGAGTGGAAGTGTGCTTTGTGCTACTGGCTGGCTATGGGGTAGATGATCTCTGATCCCACGCTATTAAGGAGGAACCATTATCTCGGGAGCTCTTATCTCTGGTACAAAGAAACTATCTCACTCTGCATACACAGAACTGCTTCTGATAAGGCTTCCTTCCCTTGAAGCAAAGTTTTTGGGCCGGATGATTGATATGGGTCTATCACTCTTTACAAACAGTGCAATGAGATGGACAAAGTATTTTACAGATAATAAGACAGAAACATGACATCCAACTAAGCCTACAATGAAAGCAAATGTATACTGCAGTACTACACACTCCCTTAACTTATCATGATAAGCCCAGTGGAGGCAACAATGAAAGATTATACGCAGCTCAAAATATCACCAGTAATCTGAAGGACAGGCATTTGCAAGGAATACTGTAAACATTTGACAAGCTAAAATCAAACACATCATACCAATATTAAGAAAGAAAAAAAAAACAAAACATTGTGGCCATTTAACAATACAGAAGAGGCTGATGTGCGCCTGCTACAACAACTTTTCGAGTCAGAAACATCTCCCAACTTGTAATCCTGATGCATCACATCTGTCGGTTTCCAATATACACAAAAGCAGGTGCATTTTAATGAGTCATCAATGCTGTCTATATAACAGCATTGATGTTGCATCTCTCACAAGGTTCGGTGGAGACGTGAATGGTTTGATATCTTGTGAATAGTAAAAACTGCAAAGGAATGGAAACAAAGTGAGAGACTGGATGGTTGCTACAGTCTGTCCACACATTTCTTCTTCATGTTCCCTTGCGATTAATTTTTAAATGTGCCCGACTACATTTTGAATATTGTCTGAAAAGTGCGCCGATCAGTCACAGAGACTCACCCCTGCGAACATGCGAGCCAAACATTAGCGAGCTGCCCCACGCACAGGGAATTTACAATTTCGTTTTAAATACAGCTACAAGTCACTTGCTCACCCCTCAACAAATGACATCAGAAGTAGCACCAGCTACAGTGCCTCACTTCTTTTGTTCTTCTGAAGATACACATTCTCTTTATCTGTTGAACTCAAAGCAAGCAAACAAAGCATTACCAAGAACATCTCTGCAACTACAGAAACACCAATGCTAGTCCTACTTCAAGTCTCATAATATGATGCCATCACACTGTCGATTTCCAAAATTACACTTTATACAGCCAGAAAAGTTCAAGGCATTTAGGCAAAAAACTGGATAAAAGTCAAGTCAGCTGAGCACTTTTTCTGAGCGATCATGTTTATGTTTTACATAAAAAAATGTGAGCTTGCCACAAGTTGACCTTCTTTTAATTAACATTGACCAGAAACCAAAGAGATTAGAAGATCCATCCATGCTGCACCGAAAAGGTGATCATTATAAGGTGACCTGACCAGAAGGATTTAATAAGAGCATGTGCAAAAAGCATCTGGAAAAGACTGAACAACCCATTCCCTGCAGGCAAAGAAAACAATCAGGGAGTGCAACCAGAGAGCACAGTAAAGGAGGTGAGAAATGCCACTCGGGCAGAGAGGGTTATTTTTATTGTGACGCTGCCCCATGGAAGCATTGGCAAGTGTACAGAACAGGTCTTGTCACAATGGACATGCACAGGTTTCTCCATTAGGGGAGGAAGTAGTAAAGGTTAACTGCAGGAGCCCCTGCTCTTTCCAACCTCCTCTCACTGAGGCCATTGTGATCAAAACGCAGGACAATGTATAGGTTCCGGGCAGGTTTTGGCACACCCCTTGAGATAACTGGGAGGGACGGGGCTGGCCATTGGCCCCTCCCCTTTGTGTACACACCTTCCGGTCTTGTAAGAACACACTGAGCAAATACGCAAATATTTCTCCTTCCCTATACTTCAACCATGCTCACAAATTCCAATAACTTTACGATTCCCACGCAGAGAAGGCTCACAAGACTAATGTTTTTGTGGGGTTTCATGTCCTAAAACCAGCTCCGATCATGAGACGTTGCAGTGGAGGTCTTCGGAAATTTCGACCACCTGGGGTTCTTTAACGTGCACTGATATTGCACAGCACATGGGCCTCAACGTTTCGCTTCCATCGAAATGCAGCCACCGCGGCCGGGATTCGATCCCACGACCCTCGGATCAGCAGCCGAGTACCATAGCCACTAGACCACCGTGGCGGGGCTGAGGTGCTGAAGTTCTGGCCCAAAATTCAAAAAGCAAACTTCGACTTTCACTAGCAAAATAAACGGCAGTATAATTCTTAAACAAAAATCTATCAGTATAAATTGATTTTTTGTTTCACTCTAGTCAAACATGAAATTCTTTGACACACATTGTTTGCATGGTAGATGGGCATAGTGGTATTTGGCAGTTATCAGGATGCAGCCAGAATGTTGTAAATAAAGAAATCTTTGTGCACATAGATATGCACATGTCATGTGTCACACACACACAGTTGCACCCTGGAACATTTCCAAGAAAGCGTTCGAACAAAATTAAGTCATGTGATTAGAAAAATTTGAGAGATATGAGCAACAGTGAATGGTGCACTTTCCATCTTCCTGTTGACAACCGAAATACACAAAGGCAGGTGCATTATGATGAGTCATCTATGCTGTCTATATTGTAGCCCTTAGTTTTGATGTTGCACCTCTCATAAGGTTTGGCGGAGACGTGAATGAATGATGTGATATCTTGTGAATCGTAAAAACTGCGAAGGAATGGAAACACAAAGAGACAAACTGGATGGTTGCTACAGTCTGTCTACACATCTCTTCACATTCCTTTGCGATTAATTTTTTAATGTGCCCCGCTACATTTTGAACATTATCTGGAAGCTGCGCTGATCAGTCAGAGGCTGACCCCTGTGAACACGCGAGCCAAACATTAGAGAGCTGCATGCACCGGGGAATTTGCAATTTCGTTTTAAACATAGCTGCAAGCCACTTGCTCACCCTTCAACAAATGACATCACAAGTAGCACCAACTACAGTGCCTAACTTCTTTTGTTCTTCTGAAGATACACATTCTCTTTATCTGTTGAACTCAAAGCAAGCAAACAAAGCATTACCAAGAACATCTCTGCAACTACAGAAACACCAATGCTAGTTCTACTTCAAGCGACGGTGTCAATGTTCCTTGCGACGTCATGTGTTGAAAGATGAGCAGGGGGCTTCCAGCCACACTTTGAAACCGGATTGTGGATTCCCTGGTGAGTGCACTGCACTCACCAGGGAATGGTGGCTCACATGTGGCTCACATGTTCACAAGAGTCCCCACCACTGATGGGCACTGTTTTCAGGCTATGTTGAAAAAGTCTTGCACAGCCCCTTTCAGATGTCCAATTTCTGTCCCTGCACAACTAACCCACATTTCGGCATTGAATGAAAGAACAAAAAAAAAAATAGAAAGATCGGCGTCTATTCAGTCTCGTGACACCGATCGCGGATAACAAGTGGACACACTTCCGAACTCGATAACGTGCGCTTGTCTTGTCTGCCGATGGACGCCTGTATATGGACTCCTAAATTACCCTTATCGCCGGAAGGATTGCAACGAAAGCGGTGGAACAAAGGCATGTATCAAAACGACCGCAGGTGCCCGGTGAAAGCGTGCACACGCTTTAAGAGCGCGTTCCAATACGTTTTGCGTGCAGGTGCAGGCAGCTGTAATACCTGCGCTGTTCTACACGCCAGAACCACATTACGTGAAGCACGCCGTAGCCGGAGGTTTCAGATTCTGAATGCCTGGAGTTCTATAAAATATCGCCGGGAACCGAACCCGAGTCGACGCGGTTATCTGCAAGGCGCTTATCTGCAAAGCTGCTTCAGGCATTGTTGTCAAACCAGGTCAAACGTTGCAACCTGTGTCAACGCTGTTGCGACGACGTCTGAACCGCACGCAGTCGGCGAGGGCAACTCATCGTCCGTATGACACGGTACGCGCGTGATCAGCCGCGCTGAGTCACCACAGCTCCTGCGCGAAAGACGGCAGAAGGAGTGGCAGAGTTGCAAAGGAGAAGGTAGCGAGTTCGGTGATCGCTGCTGGTGAAAGCGTAGTGCGCCGGTTCAAAAGATCCCGCCCGTTTCACAAGGCGGAAGAGTGGACACACAACTTGCCTGCAGGAAAGGATGGTCGAAGAGCCTCAGCGTGCCGTCCCGACCGATGGAATACGACGAGTCCGCCCATCTGAAAGCACACACATGCTTCCTGTAGGGCACGGATCTCGAAACATGCGGTGGTCTATACAAAGTGCGAGTCAGACGCAAGTGCTGCGCAATTACAGCAGCAACAAATGAGAATTTGCAGCGATTAAAACATGCGATTGCATGAACTGCACAACAAATTAAACGTGGTAACAAAGAGAGCGAAAACATTAATAACTCACTTGGTCGCCAGCGTGTTGATGGAGCCCGTGAAGACGAGCATGAGCGCGAGGATTACTTGGTACTTCGTCCAGGCCATCGTTGGCCAAGGCTGCTGGACGTCTTTCCACAGCTGCTACCCGCCAGCGACCAGCGGTGAAAGGAAATGCGGCGTGCACGGCCGGACTGACAGGGCGCTCCGAATACGCCCCCCCTCCCGTCACGAGGGCGGAGGATATCAGACACTCAACTCACCGATTGGAGACTTTATCGCTCACCGCGAAAAAGAAAAGTCGCGACGCAATCACAGCGCGCGCACACAATCGAGATCACACAGCTGTCGCCAAGGTAAGGACTCTGCGGAGTGGCGTAGTTCACGCAGAAGCGCACCCTGAGCGCACTCGTGGTCACAGAGCAGCCGCGGTGCAACCTCACGCGAGCACGGGGCGTCTTTCGACACCACGCTGTAGTGCCTTCGGCTCTTCTACGAAAATACAAATGCTGACTCGGTTAGCGCGACTTCGCGAAACTGGAACCTTCGTCAACCGTGCAAAAAACATCGCGCAAGACCGTGACTCCTACAGCCCTCTTGCGGAGTTTGAATGAACTTCAAAGTGCAGGACTGCGTAGCCTCCGACATCGCTGAAGGCACCGGAGATAAAGTGTGCACGTCTCTGAGTACAAGTGACATTACCGCTTTATTTCGCAGTAGCATAACATTGACCTCAGACCTCTTTTATTTAATGCTATACAAAAATACTGGAGCATTCTTCCCCTCTCTAAACACGCCAGGTGCACTGGGTATTCCAAAAAGACTTGTGGCGCGAAACAGTATTCATGAAATGAATACAGAAAAAGGAAGAGACCTGCATCTTCTTTACTATATCAATGTTATGAAATGCATTTGGACATGAAAGCTGCGCTACAAGGTGATCCGCAAGGCACAGCTGAGGATTCAATTTCGGGCGAGGGACCGAGCGGAAGATGCAGCACGAAAGCTTAGAGTCAGAATCAGTTTATTGTTATTGTAGGGTACATACATGGAATGAAATTGACACAGGAAAATATACAGGCAAGAATGTCGCGGTCACTCGCCGCTTGAATACGTAGGGGTGTATCATCCGCGGTAACACGACAGCACTTTCAGGACGTGTAAATGAAAGCAGTCCAGTGGTCCAACACCGCGGTCCAGGAATACATATCCACATGTTTCACAGAAGTCGCAACTTCTCCTGTCAGTGCAGAAACGCTTGTTTCGTGCGCTGTTTTCAGTCGGGCAAGTGATACTACCCGTTACGTAACAGCCGTCACATCCCACCAAAACCGCACAGAAAGAATTCTATGCTTAAACTTCACGCCTTCCACGGAACCCGTTAACTCACGGGACGCGCCCGTCATCGTGCTTCCCTGAGCAGACGAAAATTGCCCCTACCATCTGCGCCATCTAGTAAAGCGAGAACGAGTTGATTTTCGTAGCGCCATCTACGCTAGAAGCGAAGAATTATTCCAACAGCTTGCAAACATGGCGCTCGCTAGGCAAGATGTAGCTTGGAGTTGTGAGCATCGAATTTCTCGCAGCAATAAAGCGAGTCTGTTTGTCTAACGATGATCCAGGTTGCCCCGACTAACTTGTATGCGGGCTGTTATCCTGCAAGGTGAGCGCCCAACGTCTCAGGTGAGCAGAGGTGTGAATAAGCGACACAGCTGGGTAGTGGGCGTCGTCTCTAACGACCGTATCGGTTCCGAGAAGTGCGAATGAAGCTGAAGAGAACTGATTTGCACGTTAAGTTTCTGTTATCATGCTTCAAGCGCATTGCGGCAACCGATAAGAGCACCTGTTCGCGCGTGAAGCGATCACCGCAGCCGTGGCCTAGTGGTTAGGGCGCCCGGCTCGGCTGCGGGAGGTGGCTGGTTCGAAACCCACCGCCGGACACCCACCGGAATACAAATTTGGGCACAAGCGACCCCCGGCCAGGCGCCCGGCTTCTTCAGGGGAGATCGCTTGGGAGAAGCTCCGCTAACCCCGCTTGCCCTCTCCGGGGGCTCCAGTTTCGAACGCGAAAGCCTGCGAAGGTGGTCTACTCCGGCCTACGCGGCTACGCCTCGAGTGATGCCACGATGCGAATGCGTCATCGCACACTGGCCCAACGGGCCACAGCTCTCGCGCCTGCAAAGGCGCTAACCACTTCGGTACGCACACGTCGCCTGCAACGGCGTAGTACGTCACCTCCTGTCGAAAGCTGTTCTAATCGAAGAACACACACGACCCACTCAGGCCCTCGCCGGCCGAAGCAGCAGCAGCATCAAGCAGCAGCAACCATAAAAAAAATTGGGTGTGGCCGCGACAGTGGCGGGGGTCGCGGTCAGTGCGCCCGCGGGGCTTCTTTTTTTCTTTTCCAATCTGCGCGATTTTCCAAATACAATAGAGTTGCGCAAAACAGTGGAAGAAGCAACTCTGCTCAAACAGAAATCTCTAGCAAGTGGGGAGCAGTGCCTCGCCTGTTTTCACCGGGTTGTGCTTGTGTTATGTTGTGTGCTCATGTGTTGTTTTGTGCACTTATCATTCTATATGTGATATTCTAGCTATTTTATTTATTTATTTACACATTTCCTACATCGCCTTAGAGGGATTACGTACGAGGGGGGACGGGAAGTATAACCGGTAAAAAAGAACGCGTTGCATATATATATGAATATGGCAAATGACTTTTGCGGAAACCCCGCAAGGTGGAGTAACGTTTATGAAAGGGAAAATTCTACAAAACGGGTGGATGCTAATTTTCCCTTTCATAAACTTTACTCCACCTTGAGGGGTTTCCGCAAAAGTCATTGCCATATATTCATGCCCTTGTGCTTCGTGTTGTCAATGGACTCGCCCTCGCGCTGTCAATCGCTAGCCTCCTGGTTAGCTCAATTGGCAGAGCGAGCGCCCCGGACAGGCGTTGGTCCCTGGTTCGAACCCCGGACCAGGAAGAATTTTCGGCAACTAGCTTTCATTTCTGAGAAATCCGTATGGATTTCCTTATAGCCTTGTGCTACCAAACGGGTGGATGCTAATTTTCCCTTTCATATATGAATATATCACTGTAATGTCATCAAAAGAAACATAAGTGTGGTACAACAAATAGATTTTGAAGACACTTAATACATACACTTGTTTCTTAAGAACGATGTCACAACACGAGAAAAATTACACCATCTCCCCGAAGGGGACCATGGGGTGATGCAGAGCATCGCTGGGAGTTTCAACGGTGCATTTAACGGCGGTGTTTACAGGTTTGCAGTGTTGTTGTTTCCATCGCACAACACCACCAACTTCTTTCATCGGAGAAGGAGGAGATACTACTGAAGCGAAGCGACGCGCGCTCTCTACCCGCTTTATTTATTGCAGCAGCTGCTGGAGAGACGGAAGGGAGAGGAGAGTCGCGCATGCGTAGTGTGAGTGCGGACGTCGGTTGACGCGTGACATACCCGCGAGCAAGAGATGCTCCGCATCTAAAAAAAATCATGATCTGTTATATCTGTTAAGTCGTCTGTTGAGCTATTCCAATTTCTTATTGTTTTAGGTTCGTTAACCTAGGTGCACGTTGTGTGACTACACTTTTCTGCGAGTAATTAGGCAAATGTTATTCTATTTTGGTGCGAAGGTACGATTGGTAATGCTGTGTTAATGATCCGCTGCTATAGTCTTGTAAACAGCGTTATGAGTCGATGAACAGATCGCTGAAAACGATGTAGAACAGCGAACGTCGCTGGAGCCAACTTCTCGACAAGTGGACTTCTCTTCGTCTGTCAGGACGGCAACTGCCTTCTCGAGCGTTAAGGCCGAACCACACGTACGCTTCTAAGACGCGCGCGATGCGCGTGCGCTTACTTGCGCGCGCTCATTCGCGTAACTGCGCATGCGTACACGGCGCAGGCGCATCTGGGCGCGTCTAGGCGCGGAGAACAAGCCTGGCTTGATATCCGCGCTCGATTTCACGCGTCCCACACGCGACTGGAGTCCTGTATACATGCGCAACTACGACGTGGCTTTACTCCTGCACCAGTTCTATTGTTTGTTCTTTGCTTTTCATGCTTAATTAGCAAATGTCTGTGTATTACAATTACGCTTGTACTCATATATTTATTTTCGACCACTGTTTAAAGACATTTAGGCACAATAAAGTACTTAATGGGCTCAGGTGCCTCCCGTCACCGTGGGCGTGGTTGCACTTCGTTGTGCGCGACCTATCGTGCACCTTGCTACAGCGTGCACGACGCCATGGAATGCGCGCTAGTGTTCGTCTAGCGGTGCTTCGTGGTGTGGAGTGGCCTTGTGAGGCACCACCTCTGCCATGGGATTGTGGCGAGGCCTACATCGCGTAGCGTGAAGCTGTATCAGTAGATCGGCACGACGCGGTACCTGCTACGCCGACGTCTGCATAGCCGGAGTGAACGCGCGCTGGCGCACGCAACGTGCGGTTGCAAGCCACTATTCCGCGCCAGGCGCGGCAGAGTTTCGCGCGCCGGCGCGCGTGTGGATGCGCGCAGAAGCGTACGTGTGGTTCGGCCTTTAGTTTCTGTACGCCACTGCGCGCTCTCCCCCGTCCATAGAAGGAGAGGAAGAGAAGAGCGGCACGTGCGAACAAGAAAAAAAGGGGGTGGGCGGCGGGGTAAGTTGGATGACAGCTGCTAGCGTACAAATGGAAAGAACGAAACCTCCTAATGAAAGCGCTAGTGGTACATACCTTGGGAATGCACTATGTGGACAGCGCTAGAAAGCAGGACGACGAATGGAACATAGGCTGGGCAGTATCAGTATCGCGATACATAGTATTTCAGAGATACTGTTGAGTATCTGTATTGTTGTATCGAGATACACTTGAGAAATATATTTGTATCTCGGTAGTGAAATACTTGTGCGATGTATTGCCCGTATCGCGATACTGTGCAGGACACGGGTATCTCGTTACTTTTTTTTCGGGGAATGAGCTGAGACGTGTTCCCAATGGCGTGTTTCCGCGCGGAAATTTGGTGGCGTTCCGTTGAATTTCCGCTCTTTCACCCCCCCCCCCCCCTTTCTTGGGGGGCGGCAGGTGTCCCACCACGTGTGTGCGGATAGCGCGTGGAACGGTCCTTACTGCGAACTCCGCAGAAAAAAGTTTTTCTAGTCACTCTAGCCACAATGAAATCATGCATTTTGGCATCACGTGGCCGAGCCGGCCGTACTGTATTTAAACGGCGCCTCGTTCGGTTGGCACTCCTGTCGCATGCTCTGCAGTCTTTGGAACGACGAAGGGTGAAGGCCGCGAAGCATAGAAAAAAGGACATAGAAAAAAAATTACAGCATATCCACGGAGTGAATGATGATGAGTGGGCGAAGCTCGGGAGGTTCATCGTAGATCGTGTCGAGTTACGGATTAATTTAGTTAACGCGCACGCTACGAATCCTCATGGTTCAACTATGCACAAGTGAAATCTCCCACCGGCACTTCATTGCAAGTGAAGATCCAGTGCCTACATATATATATATATGTGGCCGGTGAACGGTTCTCCAACGCGAGCAGTCGGTATTTCTCAATCAAGAAACTCGCTAAGAGACACTGCCTGCGCCAACGTTGTCTTCGCGGGTGAGGGCGCGTTCTCCTTCTTTGCGAGCTGGTAGCGTTCCTCTAAGAAAGAGCGTTTCCATAGCCAACGCGCGCCTTTCGCTCTCTCTCTGTCTCTCTCTCTCTCACAAGACAGCAGAGGCAACACCCTCTAGAACATATTTTTCTAGAGGGTGTTGGCAGAGGCACGCGCCGGGAGAGAGAGAGTGAGAGGCACGCGCCGTGGGCGAGCGCGTGCCTCCCGGCACGCGGGTTACGCCTGACGACTGACGCGTGACAAGGTTAGACTAAGAGGAGCTTCGCCCCTAAAAGTATTTCGGTATCAGTATTGCTGCATCTGGTATTCCGGAATACTTTTATCATCTTTTTGCAAAAGTATCTCTGAAATATCCCGCTACGTCAATTGCAAGTATATCTCAGTATCTGTATTTTAGGCTTCCAAACCGTGTATTTCGATATCTGTATTCCGGAATACTTTTTCGGGTAACTCTGCCCAGCCCTGAATGGAACACATGCGGCAAGTACAGGCGTTGCACTTGTTGCATGTGTCCCCCAAGCTTCCGCTCTCCGAGGGACTGAAAATACAGGGAATCGTATCGCATATCCAAGTTCAATACCCTCCAGCCTACAGGCATAAACCTTTCAAAGGGAACCCTTGAGTCCAGTAGATACGATGGGGGGTTAACAAAGACGACGAAAGGTTAGCGTGTTTCGCCTCTACAAGGCCACAATATGTTTCTTCCCGAACTTCTCTTTTAGGGTGCGGGATTCCCCATCCAGTTCGACGAAAAGAACGGCGTTAACGAGCGTAGTCACTTTTTTTAGCAACAAGCCTTCTGTGAAATGCACTGTGTGTGCAACGCGGGGGGGGGGGGGGTTGCGGGGCAGGAAGGGGGACATGCGATACCTGCAACGCCTCCACTTAGCCTATGTGTTATTCCTTTCGTCGTTCTGCTTTATAGCGCTGCGCGCACATGTATTTCCAAGATGTGTACCACAAACAGATTTTTTAGAAGCTTTCGTTCTTTCGATTTGTGTTAGTCACACTAACACCTGTCAGCCAACTCCCCCCCCCCCCTGCTTCCTTTTTTGTTCTCACGTGCCGCTCTTCTCCTCTCCTTCTGTGGACGGGGTAGAGCGTGCAACGGCGTACATAAACGAACGCTGGAGAAGGCAGTCGCCGTCCTGACGAAAACAAGTACGCTTGTCGAAACGTTGGCTCCTGCGACATCCCCTGTTCTATATCGTTTTTAGCGATCTGTTCATCGATTCAAGCCTCCACCTTGCCCTGAGCTTCTCTTCTTAATAGCGTTATTGGGGTTTATCCTGTGCTTATCGCTTCTTGTCTTTCTGTTCTAAGAGGGAGGCTCGAAGGCGAGAGCGGCTCCGCTTTCCCATTCCCTGTAACCCGAGACGCAAGGCGGGCGAGGAGATTCTGCAATGCTAGCGCACTCAGGATTTCTGTCAGTGTGGGGGGGTGTCAAATTCCCTTTTCTTCCCAGCCTGCACGTTTAACCAAGTCCTCTAAACATGCAATGAACAACATCGGGGAGATCTTATCTCCTTGTCTGACACCTCTCCCGATCGAGATTTGTCTGTTTCTCTCATGTAGGAGTAGTGTGGCTGTGCAATCTGTGTATATGTTTATAGTTTGCACGTATACGTCAGGTATACCATTGTCGACGTAAAGCTTCTAGAGCTGCTTGTATTTCTATGGAGTCAAATGCTTTCTCGTAGCCTATAAACGCCATATAAAGAGGTTTGTTATATTCAGCTTACTTCTCAATTACTAGGTTGATAGCATGGCTGTGGCCCATGGTTGAGTAACCTTTCCTAAAACCAGCTTGTTCTCTCGGTTGGTTAAACTCGAGTGTTTCTCTTATCCTCGTAGAAATTACTTTCGTAAATAGCTTGTATATTACTGGGAGTAGGCTAACTGGTCTGTAATTCTTTAACTCCTTTATGTCACCTTTCTCGTGGATAAGTATTATATTAGCATTTTTCCAAGTGCGCGACTAGATATCTTGATACATTTCGCGAAGAGCGATGCAAGTTTTTCAAGTATAACGTCTCCTCCGTCTTTGATGAAGTCTGTCGTTATGCCGTCTTCACCTGCTCCTTTACCGCGGGACATCCCTTTGACAGCTTTTTTTACTTCGTCAGCGGTTATGCATTGAATTTCAATGTCTTCCTCTGATTCTATTTCTATTATGGTTGCGTGGTCTGTCTGAGAGCTGTACAGTTCAGAGTAGAAATCTTCTGCTACCTTTACTATTTCGTTCAAAGTTTTGATAACTTATCTTTTGACGAAATTACTTTCATTTGTTGGCGTTTTTTTATTAAGTCCTTGGTAGATAGGGACAACTTACTTGTTGCTTGCTTTGTTGTTTTACCCCCAACTTCTATCGCTGTTTCAAAGATTCTTTTCGTTATGGCTTTGCTGATTTCTTCTAAATCTTCATCGTTTTGGCCTAACGCCTCAAACTTGTTGTTTAGGGCGGCTTTAAATTCTTCGTTCTTCGCTCTGATTACCTCTAGATTTGCGTTTTTTCTAGTAAATAATTTAGTTCTTGTTTTCTTTAGGTTAAGTACAATCTTCGCCCTTACTAATCTGTGATCGCTGCATTTTATCTTCCCCACTACTTCGGTGTCTTGAATTCATCTTCAATTTCATTCTTTGTTTCCCCGTTAGGGCTTTTCCACATCCACTCGCTATTCTTGTGTTTCTTAAAAAAATGTATTCATTATGCAGATTAGGTTTCTTTCGGCAAATTGTAGTAGCCGTAGTGGCCAATCGCCTGCTCTCCACTTTGTTTTGTTCCTGCTTCTGCGTTGAAGTCCCCCATGACTATTGTACATTGTGTCCGTACTCTTTTTATTGCTAATTTGATATACTCGTAGAACTGCTCTACTTGTTCGTCGTCGTAGCTCGTTGTTGGCGCATATCCCTGGATTATCTTCAGTTTATACCGCTTATTCAGTTTTATTACGACGCATGCTATATGCATATACCATGCGTATTAATTCTACAGCATTTACAAAAGGGTATACCCTTTCGTTATGCTGTAGAATTCGTCTACGTTGCCCGCCATATCTTTGTGAATTAGGAACCCAACGCCATATTCTCTCTCTTCGAGTAACCCTGTATAGCAGAGGACATGTCCATTGTGTAAGACTATGTAAGCTTCACCTGCTTTCCTAACTTCGCTACGGCCAATATGTTCTAATTAACGCCTTCTGTTTCCTCGAGTAGTTCCGCTAATCTAGCTTCGCTGGAGAGGGATCTTGCATTGAACGTTCCAAGGTTTAGTTTGCAGTAGCGGCCTGTCCGGGTCCAGTGGTTATTACCGCCCTGTGCTGCTTCACAGAGCTGACCGCCGCCGTGGACAGATGTTCTGCAGCTGCTGGACACTGAGGGCGAGGGTCTAATTGTAGGCATCGTGTGGGAGGTGGTGGCCAAATACTTCACCAGGGAGATCAATTCCTGCTATGGCGTAGGAGTGAGTCGTAATCGGCATTTGGATGACTGAAAGCCTTTCAGGTGTCCAACCGTCGCGGTGCCCCTCTACCGACGTAACCTCGAGTAGTATAACAAAGGGTTAGAGGAGATTATAAAAAAAAAAGCGCGGGCGAAGGGGTGGGGGGCGTCGAACCTGCGACCATTGGCGGTCCCGGTTGCAGCGGCTCCGTATGGTTAAACGTATATTCTTGCAAAGCCTTTCATGCCCGTTAATTTCTAGTGGCGTTACTATTTCGTACAGTAGTTGGTCTCAAAATGTCAGGGATTATCTAGTTTCGCTTCCCGAACGGCATGCTTTGTTATGCAGAACTTGTTGCTGGGCGAGTTGGTTGACATTCTGAGCACACATGGTAGCGCAAAAAACCGAAACGAAAGATTTAGGAAGAAGTGGAGAAGAAACAACAGGTTGGGCGCTAAACGTCAACTGAATTTATTCAAACAGGCGAGCCAAGAAAAAAAGAGAGGCACGAGTTGTATTAGTGACACATCGGTTTGTCTGTATCAGAATGAAACACTTCTGTTAAATTCTGCATTTTAATTTCGCCTTTCACGACACCCATGCACTCATGCGCATATGTTGTAATTCTTGGCTCGCCTGTTTGAATAAATTCAGTTGAAGTTTAGCGCCCAACCTGTTGTTTCTTCTCCACTTCTTCCTAAACCTTTCGTTTCGGTTTTTTGCGCTACCATGTGTGCTCAGAATGCTTTGTTAAACTGCTCTGAAAGTAAGGTCGACGCGCGTGGAAAATCCTGTTATAGCGAGTCGCCTTTTCTCGCTAAGCAGATATGTTCGCACGTTTTGAGCACTGCGCGTTGCCCGAAAGTTGTGCTGTAGAAGCTACGGCCACAGAGATTCATTTGAAAACCTTCCACGAGGTCCCGCACGAAAATCAGCCTCCTCAAAAATGGTTTTAGGAAGCGCGTTCCAATCAGAAACTGTCTGCGGAAAGAAACCGTGTAAAATTGCATTGGTGTTAGCAAATACCGGCTTCAACGCATGGCCATGATTGTGTCTAGTTTTTCTGGAGTCTAAGCGTTTTACATATGAAGGTATGGACATGTCAAATTTACCTTTCAACATGTTATGAAAGAACACTATCCGAGCATATTTTCGTAATCATGAGGCGACACAGACTCAAGGACGCTCAGAAATTCTTTATTCATGTATGTAACACTTTACTGCAGAACTGAGAAGTAACTTCCATTGTCTTCCTGTAGCACAGTTTAATTTCAGGCTGCTCCTGGAAGCATGCTTATTTATTAGTATTACCAGACCAAGATTATAGGTATTAAATTAATATCTCTTGGAACCCTTATCCCCTCATCATGGTTATGGTAACAAGTGCCACCAATGTTCGGTCCTCTTTCAATTTCCTCTCTGGTTAACACTACAAGAATGTTTCTCACGGGGTAGTGGCGCGAAAGGAGGCTCCCGTACCCAAAAATTACTAGCGCGAGATCACATCTCGCCAAAACATCGGCGTAATGATTTTCCGTAGGAGAAGTTTGTAAGAGGAAAGTTTGGACAAGAGGACTCTTTTTAAGTTTAAAATGCTTACAAAGTATCAATATATCGATAAATTTAACTCAAGGTCATCTCTTACGGTGTAAATCTAAAAATTAAGATGACATCACAAAAAATAATTCCGGAAATCCTTTTTATAGGCTAGGAAAATCGGTTTGCCGCTGACACGCATTATCATAAAATGGCTGGCAAAAATAAGGTGGGATCGCTTAAAGGGACCGAACGGTTTTGACGATTTTGTGAAAACATGGTGATCCGGTAGAGGGAGTCATTAGGATCATTAGAGGACAGATTTCAGAGCTCTGCGTAAAGTGTGCAATTTACAATAATGCTTTTGAATACGCGCATCGCAAAAGATCGCAGCGGCTCGTCGAAATGCGCTTTCAAACGTCCCCCGCCTATCGAACGATGGAATGGGAGGCTGCTGATTGGCCCCCTAACAAGTGACGTGCACGTAATTTTCCCCAATCTAACTGCAAAAACGTGCTCCTACAACGTGCTCCTTCGTTTCAGCCAACGGTATCGTCGCGGCATCTGGCGGCGTACAGACGAGTCGCCGGCGCTCTATTACAGAGGCTAGCACTGCCGCGGCCGGGGACCTCAGTAAAGATATCGGGGCGCTATGTCGCTGCGGAGGGCTCCGCAGGGCGGCTGACGAGGGAGGCGCAGTCGTCGCTAGCGCGCACTCCGCAGCTGATCGAGTTGAGGAGGAACAAGCAGTGGTAAGGAGGAAGGCGACAGAAATAATCTCATAGCTGCCTTAGCGCATTGTGCTTCGCTTTATTTATGGCGTGAATGATTTCACAATTGTGTTGCCTAATCAGTGACGCAATGTCAAAAAAAGTTTCAGGAACCTCTTTAAGTGCCTCAGTCGTGCTGGCCGACATTTTGACGGAAAGATTTGCCTTTGTCAAAGCAGGTGCGTCATTGTCACGGAATGACATTGCGTCGTGGTGGAATATAGCTGAAGGTTTACGGTATCCCTGCACATGCGAAGTTAGAAGCGCTTCCACCTCTTCAAACACGTCAAAAGCTCTCGACCCTTTTCGGAGAAAATAAGGAGATGGTTTTCTGAGCTGGGAGGCTCCAACTTGAAGCTTTCCCACGCGAGCCCCCGGCGTAATTCTTGAAACCCCAAACGCGGTCTTCGGTCCAGCGATGCAGCGCAGGACAGCTGGGCACCGTTTAGCGGGGCATCGCCGCGTGCGGACGTACGCTATTGTGTGGTCGGCGGCCTCCGTGTCCATAGAGGACGACTACGCATACCTTTGTTCCCAGGCAGCACAACAACATTGGACCGACCTTCGCGCAACATTGGAAAACATTGGATACAATATTAGAACTACATTGGATATCGGGGCCCATGCTACACTTTTAACTACATTAGTCCAATGTTGGATACCAGTCGTATAACGTTGGAAAAATTGGGAAAAAAATGGCTTTGGCCAATATTGTCCATCGTTTGTATTTTCAGTATTGGTAAGCTTGTATAAACAATGGCAGCTCGAACCGTTTTTTCCAGCCTTTATTGGTGGCTGTTCGATCATTTTTTTGCCAGCATTCATCCTTGGATGAGGCAGCATTTCTCGCCAGCCTTCTTTATTGGCTGACCCTATATATTCCCCACCTTTTTTATTAGTTATCGTGCACGCAGTTAAATTTGCTTTGCCGAGGCGTCTGGCTCTAGGCAAAAGCAAGAGAATGCAGTAAATTATGGGAGTAACAATAGCTTTATTTTTGTACTTAGTATGCATGTATGTATTGCCAGCTTGGGAAGTGAATTTTGTTATGTTCACGCTTCGTGGTTATGACGATAGCATAAAAGAGACATAAATGATCGATGCACTCGTATGTTCATGCCGCAACGTATCTTTCGAACACATACACACATACAAATAAGCAAAATGTCTTCTTTGTGACACATTTTATTCGTGAGTTTAAGAGACATGAGAAGGGATTGAAAAGAAAGTTCTGATAAAATAAAAAAAGAAATATTCACTCTAAGTTTGAACTCCGCTGTATATGATCAGCCTCGAGAAAACTAAATGCATAAGCACCATAATCAAAAAAGAGGCACAAGAAAAAATGTGCCTAAAACTATGCCACAAGGTATGGTTTACTTGCTTATTAAATGGTGGAGCAGCTGAAGCTTGAAAGGTTCCTTAAACAATTGCACGAAACAGCTGAATTGTAGAAATTAAACACTTCCTCAAGTAAAACAACATAAGTGAATATTAGGATCGGTGATGCATTTCTCCATGCAGAATCCGGAACGGAGTGTATGTGGGGACAAACCGACGACTTCTAAAGAATCGAAAACCAGGAACAAGAAATGACCGTTAAAGAGCAAAAGGAAAACATGCGTTTCACGCGACAAAAAAAAAAAACAACCAAACATGAAAGCCACACGAATCAAAACAGCTTTGCTAGGAGCAATTACTTCATCTGCCGCGATGTATACAACAAAACCCACCGTGTGTGCATTTACAAATAGACAAATCTAAAGAAAATACGCAGTAATACATGCTATAATAAACCCGGCACACACCAAAATGAGGGAATGGGCACAAGAGAACGCACAATGAGTAAAATAAATGAATGGCTAAAATCGGTACAAAGCTTTCAGCAAAACCTTTAGAACTGTCGGAACACGTTGAGGCTCATCTGTTCAGTTCACCTAAAATGTCCGGTCCAAAGAAGCGCAGGGCTGCCACTTTCTCACTATGCAGAAATTTGCAGTCGCGAGTGCCGTGTCCGTAGTCCACTTAGGGGTTCTGAATTCGTAAATTTGCCAGTTTCAGCAGATATCCGATGCACGTGCGACACAACCTGTACGTCCGAAAAACCTCTGCCGAGTGAAAGCCGCTTCGCCTGCCTCACCCCGGCTCGCTACGAAGAAACATGTCAAACAGGTATGCGAAGCAAAACGGATTAGTGGAGCCTACGCAGCTACCCCCCCCCCCCCCCCCCCACCGTTCCCCTTCTGCCGCGATACGGTTCGATGTTCGGCGGCCTCCTGTGCCTGCTGCTCGAGGTAGAAAGTTAACAAAGGCTTTTCTTTAAACTCCAACGTTTTGCATATACCGTATTTGCTCATGCACAGCTTATACCGTGGTTACTCGCGCATACCACGTAACTCGTGTTTTCTTTTTCTCCATGAATATAGAAGTTCTAGAAGGTGCGTAAATTACATGGGAATTCCGCAAATACTTCTGAAATATCATGTAAGGAATCTTGACGCGTGCTGAGCTGAGATGTACCAAATGAAATGTATCACAAAAACGAAGGTAGCTTTGACTCAACAGAATGCGTACTTATTTAACAGCTAAATTCATCCGTGGGCTACATTCAAGCATTAGCGAATTTGCGACTCGGGAATTGTTGTCACTGGTGCTGTCAGCGGCATCTCCGAACTCCAGTATCAAGCATGACTCATATTCACGTGTCGAAATCTTCGTGGCGGCACGGCTCTTAGTTAACCGGCAAACGCTATGTTGAATTTGTTTTGTAAGTATCGCCAACGTGTCGCTACTAAACAATCAAAATGCGATCGGCTATGGCGAAGCCTGGGCTACCGAATACGCAATACTCATAAAGGACAGCACTAGACTGCACCACGTGGCCCTGGGTGTCATGGGGAGAGCATGCAAGCAATATTTTTGCGTAAACCGTACATAAAGTTGGGAGTGCAGAAAGTACGCGTGGGCGCTAATTATGCGAGTGCCCACGGTACGCATATATATATTAACGTTCTTTCAAATGAAAAAGAAATGATTGCTTCCAATATGTCGGTTGTACTTCCCAATGTGAACAACATAGGCGCGACAATATTTACGTCTGGACAATGTTATCTCGCAAGCAGCATTGGCTGTCCTGTACTGGCGAAACCTGCTAGAGTGTCTGGACAGCACACATAGCCTACTTCTATTATTTTGCGAATATTGCTATGACAACAGATAAAGTGACCTGCTATGCCATGCACGTGGCATCGGAAGCCATGCTGCTGGCAATTTTGGACCATGTCATGGCGTTGTAGATGTAGTTTGCTCAACTTCCAATGTGCAAGTTCTAGCCTACTTCACACACACTTAGCTAGAACTTGCGCCAATAAACGATTGCGTAAATTATAGAGAAAATTTTTCCTGCTGCACTGAATACAAACACAATAACTTTTCTGAACTCATTCGTGGCATCGAGTCGAGCTAGTGGTCCCTTCATATTGGGAAAAGTGGAAATATATCATGTGTACTTGCCTCCCGATATATCATGCGTACTTACCAATGTTACCAACATTGATTGCACAACTCTTGTGTACGGACAGTATTGTCCGACACAGAACATTGGAAGTCCAACATTGGCGATGCAGTAAGATTGATTGGACGATATATACAGCCTGCCGCCATTACATAACCAATATTGATAGGGCTATGTGGAAACTGACCCATCATTACCATCCTTGTGGACTGGCCCGACCTATAATGCATGCTGAGTGGCAACTATGACCCACTTTTGCCTTCTTTACAGTATGGAAGAAACATTATTGCAAATTGAATGGTTACGATGGGCCATTGTTGGAGGCCTTAGTAGATGGCATTTCCAATGCTGGCTTATCAGTGGTATCACAGGGCCTTCGGCCTCCGTAAGCCAACAAAAAAAAAACAATATTGGCCCGAGCATCTGTGCTGCCTGGGTTGTGAGCGGCGAAGAAGGGACCTCCGCGACTCGGACACTAATGACCTGTCAATCAGGCGAGTTGAATGAAGATGCCGACTTGGCGACCACGAGAAAAGGTTTGGCCAGTTTCGCTCTCTCCAGTGCATTAATTGCGAGAGGGATATTCTGGGCGGAGCAAGAAATGCAATACCGGAGCAATTGTCTCACAAACACGCCCGGATTCCGCAGACAGCGAATCAGGGAAAACATGTGAGTATTTAAGCGAGGAGCATTGAGGGCCACAGGGTTCTAGTCGCTTGGCTGATATGGCGTAGAAGCCGATCATCGTATCGCTCTAGAAGTTGTTAGCATGACTTTGTACCGGCTGGCCACCTAACTTTAGCCACTTCGCCTAGTTGAGATGCGCGCTTACCGTCTGCAACGTAGGCATCGGGACTTCGGCTCGAGTTAGTTTAAACTGCTCGAATTTGCCATCAAGCACTATCTCCCCGGAAACATAAACGCTGCAACTCCGTCGACCTCAACGCTGTCCCAGAACAACGGACTTCTCGCACCAGATCGTCGTGGACCCTTCAACGCTGCCGGCCATCATCACGTGTGCCATCACTCGTTTCCACCCCTGAACTTTCTTCCTGAACTTTCATAACTTTTGTGGATTAGATCCTTGTATTGTTGACATTGCCATACTTACTGTTTGTTAGTTGTTTACTTTTCCTTAGTTTGTTATTTTCGCATGCTATTTGTAAAGCTCTGTCGTCGCTGTGAATTCTTAGGTTGAGTGAAGTGTTTACGTTGTATTCTTTGCGCGGCCGTATCGCTATAGATTAAACTTTCTTGTTTTGTTTTGCAAACCACGACTCCGATCCTTTCACTGTGTCTCTTGCGTACGGAATGACCGAAACTGCCGTCGTTCTCTTCGCCGACTTCGCGCCGGGGAGCTTGAACGACGGCCCCTAAACAGTAATCTTAGGCTTGTTGGTTTGGTGCAGTTCGTGTGCCTGCTCTCTTGCTTGCTGCTGATATTGGCAACCTGAGCAAGAGAACTCAGAGAGAAGTAAATATTGTGCATTATTTAGGTCAGCAGCACGGACACAAGAAAAACGCCCCGCTTCTTATGGTAGAAACGGGGTTAGGGTCAGAGACAAAGTCTGATGAAACTTGGCACGCGGGGAAAGCACGCAAGTCGCGCTGGCGACAGGCACTATAGCGGCGTCTATGGTTATATTACAAAATACGTACAGCAAGTTGTAGAGAAGTCGTAGTCGTACGTTCAAGCTCTTACTTAGACAGTCGTGGCAGCGGTGGGTTTTGTAAGCATTTTAGAAGGTTCCTATAATGACTGATGGAGTGGATGGACTCTTGGATTGCGCTGGTCACTTGGAACAGAAGATTCATAGAATATTCGCCACATTTGTCTGGGCTTCTGGGTGGGAGCGCTGCAGCCGTAGCAACTTGTTCAGACGGGTAAAAGATGGGGGGTTGGGTCTTGGTCACCTTTTTCTGCGGCAGCTCGTTAACCGGTTTTTGTTTTTTCGCGATGCAACAGATCCTTTTCTGCGAACCGTGTGCCAAATGAGGCTGGCCAGACGACTGCCCGAATATATAGTGTCAACTGAAGAGTGTGCGGGGTCGTTGGGTGGTTTATACAGAGAAATAGTCTTCAGTGTAAGATTTCTTACTGTACGTTTCACAAGAGAGTACCTCTGTTCTGTGAAGCGTAAAGAATTGTATTTTGCCCTGTGTGACGTTGTTTTCCCAGTGCCTTGGTTCAGGTCACTGTACAGTGGAGGCTCAGGTGGCAACGTCTTAAAGAGGGTCAAGAAAATGCAGGTGCCGCCGGCAGCAAAGACCTTTTTCTTTAAACTGTACACTGGCACATTGCCAGTTGAGACGTTTTTGGAGCAAAAAGGATTCTTCTTACCGTGGGGATCGCATTGCTTAATTTGCAAAGTTCCAGAAACTGTAGACCATGTTTTCTTACATTGCTGGGAGGGCGTTTATTTTTGGGATGTGTTACAGCGAACTATGAAGAAAGACCTCCCACTGGACCCGCATGGAATCAAGTTCTTAAATGTTGATAGGGAGCAGGGGGTGCCGTTTGATTTAATCATGCTCTTGGGCCTCCACTCTATTTGGCGATCTAGGATGGCAGGGTATCATGTGGATAAAGATGCTCGGCCTGCGCGAATGTATTTCCGTGAAAGTGTACATTGGTTTATAGAGATCCAAAAAGCCTCCTCTGAACCTCCCGAGTGGCTCTCTCGATTAGAGCGGCTCACAGCATTGCGCGAATTTTAATGTCATGAAACCAGCACTTGCTGGTGGGTAACAGGTGACCTCATGTACAATGTGCATTGTGTAGTTGTATTGACAATTTGGTTTTGGTTATTGTATCATTTGTTGAGTGTCATGTACAGTGAGTATTGTGTAGTTGTATTGGCATTTTTGCTTGGGTTACTGTATCATTTGTTATGTACCAAAGACAGGTAATAAGAAAAAAAAAAACTTGGAACAACGAAGAGAATACGCGAGCCAGACGGGTTGACCTAGAGTCCTATGCTAACATTTGGAATAAATTGATAATTAAGCGGTGAAGTGAGCGAGGAGCGAGATAATATAGTGTGGATAGAGACCGAAGTAATCTGTATGATTAAGAACAAGTGAAAGAGCTAAACCAAACGAATAAAACTTTTAAACCAACATTTATAGGCATACGCATGTTGTGGAAGCTGGAGTAAAACAACTCGATTCAGAAGACAGCGCCCATAAGTTGTGAGGTAATGTTCGCCACGCTCCTGGAGCACACGGACAGTAATGCCGTCGCGCAACCAAACGCGCGTACATTTATTACTGCTTTTACAAACGACGATATCGCCAGCCGAATCTACTACATCATTGGTGATACGCTAAATAACCTTATACAATGCCAATATAAAACAACATGCAACACACACACACAGTACATCAAATATGGGGTCGCCGACGTCCGGCTCACCACGAGGGCCCATGCGTCCGACCCGCGGAATCGTGTACGCACGGTCCCCGCCGTGAGCCGTCCATCCACGCATGCTGCCGACCCTAAAGAGAGCCTTCCTGCTGTTACTTCTGCGCCGGCTCAACTTGTGGTTTGCACGCTTTCAGTTTATAAGTAGATGAGTGAGTACAATGCATTTCCAGGGGCAGGAAAAATCGACCTCAAGCCATATCGTGAATTGAAATTACAACGTCAACAAGCACCTTGAAGGTGTAACTTGGGCACTCGGTGAGAGGACATAGGAGCAGTTACGGAGGAGTGCACTTGGTGCACACGAAAATTTTGACGATACGGTACGATTGTGTGACGAACATGAATGAGGGATCTGTAAATTGCCAACGCGAAATACTCGACGTGTACGTCGCGATTAACGATCCTGCAATCACGTGCGGCTCATAACCCTAGTGCTCGGCCAATGTAAGGGGGTATGCGCCGCAGCTGTTCGAATTTCATGCAGGCTATGTCAATCAACAGTCAACTAAAATAGACATTTCACATATCATTGCAACACTCCCAAACACAAGAAAAGGACATAGTCTGAAAAGTTTACAATTAGAATGTATAGAAACAAGTACACATACACGGACTAACCAGCTGTGATTTCCGAAGGCAATATATACCATGCTGTAGGGGCGTAGGAATCGAACCTGGGCTGCCGAGGTGCCAAGCAAGCACATTACCATTATAGGCTCTGGTGGCTGCTCCTACACGGTACATATAGTAAATGAACAGATTGCGCCAGCAGTCGTGATGGTGCTTGTGTAAAGCCCATCGCTCGTCTACTGTATGTTAAGCGTCATCATGACAATGTAATAAAGAATACTTTTGTTCAACTATCACTCGGCACGCTTTTCTCCAACTTCGCTCGATTCCGTAGGAATACATCAGCTCATCGTAGCGTGGCTTTTCGACAAAATGAACATCTGTGCACTAACGTGAGTGCATTCGTTACGACGTGCTGTGAACTACCGTTCAGTCGCTACAGTGCTGTCGACGTTCCTGGTTACCCCACGTTGAGCAGACGCCTGCTCACGCCCTTTTCACAGATGTTCATCGTATTCCTAACACTTTACTGAATGATGACATTGACAAGATTCATTGAGGGGGGGCCCCAAACACGCAACTAGTTGCGTGTTTGGGGGCCCCCTCTTATGTCATGCAGATATATAAACAGCAATTTTTCATATGCACTGTATTCCTCATGAAGGCCGGACCACCGGCTGAAACGTTGAAAGTAAAAAGTTCTTGCACGTTCGTCCGTTTCTTCACTGCTCATATTCGTCTGGATCCGCAGACACATTTACTGGATTATATATATATATATATATATATATATATGTATTATCATCCTATGTTGTCCACTGCAGGACGAAGGCCTCTTCCAATGCTCTCCATCCTATCCTGTCCTGCACAAGCTGATTCCATATGATGCCTGCGAATTTCTTCATTTTGTCAACCAATCATACCCTCTGTCGTCCAGGGCTATGCGTACCCTCTCTTGTTGTCGATTCGGTCGTTCTAACAGCCCGTTGCTTATCTAGCCTTTTCATCCCATGGCCTGCCCATGTCCATTTTTTCTTCTTAACGTGGATTAGTATGTCGGCTGCCCCTGTCTGTTCCCTGACCCGCTCGACTGCCTTCCTATCTCTTAATGTAACTCTTATCTTCTTCGTTCCATCACCCGCTGCATTGTTCAAACTTCCTCTCGAGCTTCTTTGTAATCCTCTAAGTTCTTGCCCCGTATATCAGTACTGGAAAAATACAGTAGCTATATAATTTCCGCTTGATGATAACCTTCCGTTCATGAGTTGGGAATGCCTCCCCTATGTGCGCCATCCCGTATGTGCACTATCCCATGGTTATTCTACGGCGGATTTCTTTTAAATGGTTGCATTCTCGTGTCAGTAGCTGTCTTGGATATAGGTATTCTTCTACCACTTCTAATGTCTTGTGTTCAATCATGAAGACACGTTTTTTTTCACCGCCCTACCTAGCATTATTTCTGTTTTCTGCATATTCATCTTTAATCCTACCTTAGCGCTTTCTCGGCTTAAGTCTTCAATCATCTTCTGCAGTTCGTCGCCATCATTGCTGAAGAGTACTATCCCAGGCAGCACAACAACATTAGACCGACTTTCGCGCAACGTTGCTAAACATTGGATACAATATTGGCGCGTGCTACACCTAAAGCTAGATTAGTCCAATTAGCCAGCATTGTCCATCATTTGTATTTTCAATATTCGTAAGCTTGTATAAACAATGGCGGCTCGAACCGTTTTTGCCTGCCTTTATTGATGGCTATTCCATACTCCTTTGCCAGCATTCCTCGTTGGATGAGCCAGCACTTCTTGCCAGCCTTCTTTACTGGCTGATCCAATATTTTCCCGACCTTTTGTATCGGCTGTTATTTAACTAGGTGTGAATTTAGACACGTGAAATCACGTACTTAACGTGGCGGGCAATGTCCGGTTTCAAGGCGGTAATGAGGGCTACACGTGTTGAAGATTGGGCGAGTTGGTTCGTCGTACTTGAACTGGTATAGCGCATTGCAGGAAAAATCGACCTCAAGCCATATCGTGAATTGGAATTACAACGTCAACAAGCACCTTGAAGGTGTAACTTGGGCACTCGGTGAGAGGACATAGGAGCAGTTACGGAGGAGTGCTCTTGGTGCACACGAAAATTTTGACGATACGGTACGATTGTGTGACGAACATGAATGAGGGATCTGTAAATCGCCAACGCGAAATACTCGACGTGTACGTCGCGATTAACGATCCTGCAATCACGTGCGGCTCATAACCCTAGTGCTCGGCCCATGGTAAGGGGGTATGCGCCGCAGCTGTTCGAATTTCATGCAGGCTATGTCAATCAACAGTCAACTAAAATAGACATTTCACATATCATTGCAACACTCCCAAACACAAGAAAAGGACATAGTCTGAAAAGTTTACAATTAGAATGTATAGAAACAAGTACACATGTACGGACTAACCAGCTGTGATTCCGAAGGAATATATACCATGCTGTAGGGGCGTAGGAATCGAACCTGGGCTGCCGAGGTGCCAAGCAAGCACATTACCATTATAGGCTATGGTGGCTGCTCCTACCCGGTACTATAGTAAATGAACAGATTGCGCAGCAGTCATGATGGCGCTTGTGTAAAGCCCATCGCTCGTCTACTGTATGTTAAGCTCATCATGACAATTGTAATAAAATAAAGAATACTTGTGTTCAACTATCACTCGGCACGCTTTTCTCCAACTTCGCTCGATTCCGTAGGAATACATCAGGTCATCGTAGCGTGGCTTTTCGACAAAATGAACGTCTGTGCACTAACGTGAGTGCATTCGTTACGACGTGCTGTGAACTACCGTTCAGTCGCTGCAGTGCTGTCGAGTTCCTGGTTACCCCACGTTGAGCAGACGCCTGCTCACGCCCTTTTCACAGATGTTGATCGTATTCCTAACACTTTACTGAATGATGAAAAATTTGTCATTGACAAGACTCTCGCCGACTGCTTCGCATGGCACCGATTCCCACAATGCGTGGGATCTGCAGGGTTTTGTTCGCATACGATGGGCCAACCAAAGCTCTGTGGTGGCACTACGATTGCATTGGCAATGCAATTCATTAAAGACTCCAACAATGGCCCGCCATTACCATTCATTTTGCAATACTATTGCTCTCCATCCTGTGAAAACTTCAACAGCGGCCCATCGTTGCCATTCGGCATAGATTATTAGTAGGGGCAGGCCACAGTGATGGTAATAATGGGTCAGTTTGTCCACTGTCCTAGCAATATTGGTTACATAATGGCGGCGGCCTGTATATATTCTGCAACCAATCTCACTGCTTTTAGCCAACGTTAGGCTCCAAATGTGGCGTGTTGGACATTGTCCACACACAGTCATGTAGGCAAGTACACGTGGTCTGTCCGGAACAATGGATTTTCCAGTTTTACCAATATTAAGGGACATCTAGCTGCATTCAGTGCCCCCAGCTGGATTAGTTCAGAAAAGGTACTGTGTTGGTATCAGTGCAGCAGAAAAACAATATCTCAATAATTTACAAAATCGCTTGTTTGCACACACACACACACACACACGCATCATATATATATATATATATATAATCTATATATATATATATCTATATATATTATATATATATATATATATATATATAAGCAGTGATGAAACGGACGAACGTGCAAGAACTTTTTACTTCAACGTTTCGGCCGGTATGTCCGGCCTTCATCAGGAAATACAGTGCATATGAAAAATTTGTGTTTATATATATATCTGCATGACCATAAGAGGGGGCCCCCAAACACGCAACTATAGTTGCGTGTTTGGGGGCCCCCCTCTTATGGTCATGCAGATATATAAACAGCAATTTTTCATATGCACTGTATTTCCTGATGAAGGCCGGACACCGGCCGAAACGTTGAAAGTAAAAGTTCTTGCACTTTCGTCCCGTTTCTTCACTGCTATATTCGTCTGGATCCGCAGACACATTTACTGGATATATATAATATATATATAATTATATATATTATATATATATATATCTATAATATATATATATATATATATATCTATCATCCTATGTTGTCCACTGCAGGACGAAGGCCTCTTCCAATGCTCTCCATCCTATCCTGTCCTGCACAAGCTGATTCAGATGATGCCTGCGAATTTCTTCATTTTGTCAACCAATCATACCCTCTGTCGTCCAGGGCTATGCGTACCCTCTCTTGTTGTCGATTCGGTCGTTCTAACAGCCCGTTGCTTATCTAGCCTTTTCATCCCATGGCCTGCCCATGTCCATTTTTTCTTCTTAACGTGGATTAGTATGTCGGCTGCCCCTGTCTGTTCCCTGACCCGCTCGACTGCCTTCCTATCTCTTAATGTAACTCTTATCTTCTTCGTTCCATCACCCGCTGCATTGTTCAAACTTCCTCTCGAGCTTCTTTGTAATCCTCTAAGTTCCTGCCCCGTATATCAGTACTGGAAAAATACAGTAGCTATATAATTTCCGCTTGATGGTAACCTTCCGTTCATGAGTTGGGAATGCCTCCCCTATGTGCGCCATCCCGTATGTGCACTATCCCATGGTTATTCTACGGCGGATTTCTTTTAAATGGTTGCATTCTCGTGTCAGTAGCTGTCTTGGATATAGGTATTCTTCTACCACTTCTAATGTCTGTGTTCAATCATGAAGACACGTTTTTTTTCACGGCCCTACCTAGCATTATTTTTCTTTTCTGCATATTCATCTTTAATCCTACCTTAGCGCTTTCTCGGCTTAAGTCTTCAATCATCTTCTGCAGTTCGTCGCCATCATTGCTGAAGAGTACTATCCCAGGCAGCACAACAACATTAGACCGACTTTCGCGCAACGTTGCTAAACGTTGGATAGAATATTGGCGCGTGCTACACCTAAAGCTAGATTAGTCCAATTAGCCAGCATTGTCCATCATTTGTATTTTCAATATTCGTAAGCTTGTATAAACAATGGCGGCTCGAACCGTTTTTGCCTGCCTTTATTGGTGGCTATTCCATACTCCTTTGCCAGCATTCCTCGTTGGATGAGCCAGCACTTCTTAACTGGCTGATCCAATATTTTCCCGACCTTTTGTATCGGCTGTTATTTAACTAGGTGTGAATTTAGACACGTGAAATCACGTACTTAACGTGGCGGGCAATGTCCGGTTTCAAGGCGGTAATGAGGGCTACACGTGTTGAAGATTGGGCGAGTTGGTTCGTCGTACTTGAACTGGTATAGCGCATTGCAGAAAAAAACTACGTAGACTTTTTGTGCAATTGTACTATCAAAACCGGTAAAGTGTCTCATCCATCTGTCAACGGAATCGGTATGATACGAAAGTGAAATGTGTCTTCGCATGAGCACTAAAATGTTTATTATTACATCAACGTGAATTTGCGCATTGCTATTGTGTTTCGCTCGTGCGGCACTGTTTGACGTGGGGGAACCCAAGTTCGCGCATCGCCTCCATAACTTCAAGGACCAACCTCTTGTGGTAACTGAAGTACTTTACGTAATAACTGGACACAGTCGATCGTGAATGCCACGCGACAAAGGAATCAATCATATTTACTTGCGCCCAGGGGTGGGCAAAGATACTTTGAAATTGTATCGCGATACGATACAAGATACTCGGGCAAGAAGTATTTCGGATACAGATACAAGATACCACCTCAATAATTGTATCCGATACGATACTTGCCATTTGTATCTTAAGATACTTCGATACATTTATAAATTTCATATTATAGACATATATAATGCAGCAGAAAACGCCTATGAACAGGAGTGTTTGCTTTAGAATTTCAGAACTGCGACCAACCAAGTTTAACTTGAATGAAACATGTGTTCGTATCTCAACAACTGTTGTTTTCTGGCTATAATTATATTGTTTTCATTCCCAAACAACTGATTGGGGCTCTTTTGGCTGCTAAACATGACAGCTATGTATAAGCTACGCTGTCCGCGGTTTTTTGTGGTTTTTGTAATTCATGGAAGTCGATGCTCTACTTGCCAACCAGGTAGTGGTTTCCCACCTAATAACAAAAATGGCGATGCAAAACCTCGGCACGATGCCGCAATTACGACTTTGAGTTTAACCTGGTCCGTACGCGTATACCGTTTGCGCAGTACCGGACCACGGGACAAGTGTACAGGAGTAACAACGCTCGTAGCGACATATTTTGTGACGGATCTTCTATATACAGAAAGGACATAAAACCGCAATGACTTCCTAAATTCTAGTTATGTGCTCGCGTAAAGCGCTCGTCATCGACGGATTCACGAATGTCCAATTTTTGTAATAATTTCTCTCTACGAGAGAATTCCAGACATCGTAGCGGTACAAAGTGTCGCAGGATACCTCCGCTACTCATACTCTTGACATTGATTGCGCGAATTACCTTGTGATTTGTGACAGCGAAAAAAACAATGTGACTCAGAAAGGATATATATATACATATATATATATATATATATATATATATATATATATATATATATATAATAGAACGAATCGTGCTGTAACATTATTAGTTACGATGTTTCTCAGCAAAAGGTGTCGTCAGCCTACCAAGTAAGATCACACACTGGAAATTTCACTGCTTGTGGAATGCTCGTGGGGACGGTCACAATAATAATTGTTGAGGTTTACATCTCCAAACCACGATATAATTATGAGGGATGCCGTACTGGAGGGCTCTGAAAGTTTATACCATCTGGTGTTCTTTAAGATGCTCCTAAATCTAAGTACAGTACTGCACGGGACTCAAGTATAACGCCGCTATCGGATTTCGGCCTTTACGGCCGGGATTCGATCCCGCGACCTTCAGGCCAGCAGTCGAGCGCATTAACCACTAGGCCGCCGTGGCGGGTGGTTATAAGCGTTATAAGCTTAGTGGCGGCAGTACCTGCTTGAGCAGCGGACTTCTGCCAGTATTTCTAGTGTCACGCGGTGATGTTCCGACATCAGTATCTTGTATCTTAAGATACTCGATACATTCTTCAATGTATCGAAAATACAGATACTGATACACGTCTTTCAAGATGTATCGCGATACAGATACAAGATACTGAAAGAGTATCTAAGATAGTATCTAAGATACATGTATCTTCGATACTGCCCAGCACTGCTTGCGCCACATTGACCCGTCAACATCGTTACCGGGCTTGGGTGCCTAACGCAGCACTGTTCTTGTTGCCATCGCGCTCGAAGAGTGGTCGGCAGGGGAACGCTACCCAAGACGAAAGATGACCGGTGCTCTACCACTGCGCTGTCGGCGCACATACACTCGAAGCTGTACGAACGCGGCTATGTTCTTTCTTATCACGCTTTTTTACGATACCTGTGCGGCTCTGTACGCGTGCATCGATGCCGATTTTGGAACGTGCCTCGAATGGTGCCGCAATCCAGGAGAGGTGAAGTATAGCTGCAGTGATTCACTTTGTCTCTCTTGGATGGCGGCACTGTTCCAGACAATGTGGTGGATGCGCGCGTGCTGAGCCGGACTTTGAACAAATATAAGGCGCGTCCGTAGAGCTGCGAGCATGTGCGGCGTTAGCGCTGCGGTAGAGCACCGGCCACCTCTCGTCGTGGAGCGACGGGCTGTGAGTTTCGTTCCCAGCGCATCAACAAAACATTTTCCGAGTGTTTTTATTGTTCTCACATGTTTACTTTACTGCATCATATCCGTTACGGTAGTGACATATGGTGTCATGGTGGACCCTGGCATAAAACACTTTTGTGTTAAAAGAGAAACGGCCAAGCAGACCGACACAAAAAGACAGAGCGCTAACTTCCAACTGAGATTTATTCGCAAATTGTATCAAAAGAGGGCTAGTTGCTTGCCGAATCTTGCGGTCATTTTGGCAGCGCAGGTGAAAACACAGATACTGGAAGAGGACATATCCCCGCTGTCGGTTGTCTCAGGGATGCTCTTTCGAAGTCATGTGACCACCTCGTTGGCCAAAGTTTCAAGCACCAAGTAGAACGCCTCCAGAAGGTGGGTTTCCCCAGGAACCCATAATTTCAGCGGTAGATGCCATCTTACAGGGGGTGATGAGTGAAGGGCATGCTCGATCTGGATCTCCCAATAGGCGAAACGCGAGGTTTGTGGCCTTGCCATATATTCACCGCTCACCACCTGAACAAGGTGGCGACGAAATGCGGAGGGCCGGTTTCAGCTCCAGAAACTTGTGCCGCATTTGCAAGGTAGTGTACGGGTGCAAAGCCAACAACGCGTGGTCTAAGAAGCACAACGATTGGTTTTTACCACGTGAAACTGTCGTCTACGAGATTACGCTTTCGTACATTCGCTACGTTGGTCAAATTAGGCGTTGTCTCAATGTCAGATTTCACCGTGCGGCAGTTGACGCGCAGGATGAGGGGGACATTTGGCGGACCATTGCCGCAGGTGTAGTTATATCCCGCATTCAGAGAGACACTTGTGCTATGCAAAGGCAAGGACCAAGTGACAAGAGAAATTATAGAGGCAGTAGCGATTAACGCTAACAAAAATGCATGCGTCATGTGTTACTTCTATAGCCTTGTCCTAGAAGGAGCTTGATTACTTAGGCGTCAATCTTCCCAACTTAAGGCGGTGAAACAAAATGCGGAAGGCACTTGCGCCTGTGTACTGTATGCGCGCGTGAACATGTGTATTGTGTAACCTTTTCAATTTGTATGTTTGCTTTTTGAAGTAAAATCAGTTGATGTCTGGCGCTCGTCCGTTCTACTCGTCCTCTTCCTGTGTCTGTGTGCTTTCACCTGCGCTACCAGAATGACTGAAATTCCCAGTTGTGACGCCCTCCTCCTTTCACTCGTTACCCTCACGCCATTTCTCCTCCTCCTACCCACCTTCCCTTCCCACTTCCCACCCCTTGCTATACTGTACATGCCTACACCTTACACGCTATGCTTCACCCCCTCCCCTCTTCCGCACCATCTCTTCCCTTTCTCACCCTATTCCTACCCTACACTATACAAGGCTATGCTATTTATTACTCTGTCCCCTCCTCTTCATCCTAACCTTGCTTTACCAACCCCTTTCTGTGCTATACTTATCTGTGCTATGCTACGAAATGCATCCGCCTTTATGTAGTACGTAGTGAGCTGAAGACATGGGCGCAAGAGAAGAAGAAAGTGCGCGCGCAAACGCTTTACATTTCATGCAAGTGCACGCGCACATATTTCATATATTCAGAGAGAATGATCATTTTTCTACAGACCGGATGGACTGCGCTTGGTGTAAGGAGCTCCATTCTTAAAATATATTCATTGAGTTCCGAGGCACCACGATACTCTTTTCCTTAGTGTTATATGTAAGCACTCTGACCATGGAGTGCTTTTATTTAGAGCCACGATACGAAAATGACTAAAATTCGCGTCAGTGCTTTCTTAGGTTGTTTGTTCCCCGCAGGCCCGCAGCCTGGGGGGGGGGGGGGCTAGGGACCCGGGCCCCTTTCCCGAAATTTTGGTTCGGGGTTTTGGTTTATTCTTTCATTTTCATCGTGAACAAGGCCTCCGTAGCAGGGTCGAAACGCCCTTGTGTTTGTGTTTTAACGACCGGTCGGTGCTCAGTTTTTCTGCCAAGAGCTTTCCCGGCCAGACGGGCTTCCCTCGAACCCTGTATTTTAGTAGGTTTACTCTACCAAAAACTGGAAAAAGGCGCCACCAAAGAAGGTACACGTAAAGGTCGAGCGCGAACTACCAAATCTGTACCTTGTGCTCGATCTTTGCGTATGTGTTCTTCGGTGGTATTTATTTCCGGTTTTTGAGCATTTAGTATTCGTTTAGTAGAGGATCACAGCCCCTGGAATGTTGTAAAGGTGGCTATATAGGCTCGGATGCACATCATGAACGAATAAGGAAATACACCGTTTGTATATAAGAACGGCCCATTATAGGGGCCCTGAAACGCATTTTACGCACATTTATTTTATTGCACCTTTGCTTTGTGTGGGACTTGATGATGACCGAAACACCAGTGAAAGCGCCGAAATTGAACCGTATTATATTTAATTTGTACCTGAAATCGGCTTGCGCGCTGACTGCAGCGACGTGCATCAAGTTTTCCGAGTGCATGACATCACCAGTACTGGCTTTGCTGCAGGTTCTAATTGGCCGGGCACAGTAGGAATACATATATGCACCACATATGCTTATAATGCATCGAATATAATAACTTTCATATTTAGAACGTGTTCTATGCTTCCTAAAGCTACTAAAAGGTACAAATTTGTGCATTACGATTTCATTTTGCTTGTAAGTGACACAAGGAGCGCTGTGCGGCCATGTGGTGGTTGTGGTAGGAAGGCCACAGAGGGAAGCACGGTTCCGGTTCTGCAAGTTTTAAGCCGCGTTTTGACTGGAACCAGCGTGCACGTCTCGGGATGCCGATATCTGTCGTCAGCTTTTATTTTGAATTTGTAAGTTGAATAACTCGAGTTTGCCTGCATCGATCTCGAAAATTCTTTTTTGCATTTACCTCAGAACAATACAAAGAACCCGTTTCGATGCAGGACTCAGCGAGTAAAATATGGTTTCAGGGCCCCTTTAATAGCAACTGCTGGTGTTAACGCACCCATATATATACCAAAACCACGATATGGTTATGAGGAACGCCGTAGTAGAGGGGTGCGAAAATTTTCGCCACCCGGTGTTCTTCAACGAGCACTGGAAACGTACAGTAGCCGGGCCTTTAGCATTTTCGCCTTCATCGAAAATGCAATTGCCGCGGCCGAAATTAAACCTACGAACTTCGTCCCGGCCCATTTAAAGGTCCGGCCACACTAGCGGAAAAACGCGCGCGACACGCTGGCGGCGTCAAAACGTGCACTTCCGAGGCTGCCGCGCGGCAGGATTATCGTGCCGCGAGAGGGATGGGTCCGTGCGCGATTTCACGCGGCGCGCCGCGTGCTGCCATGGAGGAGACGAATCAAACCGTCCCCGTCAGTGACGTACACGCTCCATTCCGGAGGCAAGCGAACTCGCCCGGAGGCTCCTTTCGTACCCTTGCGGAGGTTCGCCTGCCTGTCGCACTTGTTCGCTCGAAGTAGGCGGGATTTCACGGGGCTGACGCTGCGGCTCGCCGCGAGCAGTGTGGCGCTGCCGTGCATGGTGATAGGATTGTGTGTAGAGGGCCGTGGGTAGACCATCGTTTATTGAAGAAACGCTCGGCTACGACACTAGATGCGGATGCTCACTCGTGTGCTAGTTCCGGAGGTAGATTATTCCCACAGATGTACAACATGAACTCTGGGAACTCGGTTCTTGCAGCTACGTCCCTCACGGATATTCTTGCAGCAGATATTTGAATTTGAATTTTGAATTTTATTGCTCACAATTTTTACATGAAATTTGCACGCACTGTGTGGACCCGTAGCCATAGGCTAGTTTGGATCCAAAAAGATACATTTTACAATATGGCACTTTGGAAAAAACATAACTAAGGAAGTTACACAATATTTAATAAATAATCTGGAAAGATGCTGTACAGTACATGAAATAACCACAAAAGAGCAAAAAAGAAGACCCAGAACTCAGGGAAAAAAAATGAAAGACCTCTACTTACAGACTAAAAAATGAAGACAGCCATCACACTAAACATGACCGGACATTAAATAAATCAGGAACATTCTTCTAAATAGTGTTTCTCTAGTGTCTTAGTAAAGTTTGAACATACTTTTATTTCAAAAGGTATCTCATTCCATATCTTAATACCTGCAAACTGTAAAATCCGTTCACCATATACGTTGTTAGTTCGCGGTATATTCCATTTACCCAAGGTTAGTTGTCTGCTAGAACGAGAAGGGGCGGAAAACATCGACACATTAAAAGGGTGGTTGTAATTGATAACCGCGTATACATATTTGGCTAGTTTTAATTTCCATAGCTTATCGAATGGCAAGATAAGTAATTGGAAAAACAGAGGTTTACTGGGAGCATTATACTTGGAATGAGTAATAATTCTGTTAAGTAATAATGTTGACACCGCCTAGTGTGGGAAACGCGTATTGTGCAGAATGTATGTGTTGCTACAGGCATCAGGGACCTTCAGTGAGTCGGCTACCACGGAGACGAAGCGGGACCTCGGAAGCGCGAGAGAGGAAAAGGAGCGGCGTATATATATATATATATATATATATATATATATATATATATATATATATATATATATATATATATATATATATATATATATATATATATATATATATATATATATACTGGAGCGAGTGTGCTTTGCCAATAGTGCCTGTCAGACAGCTACGTGGAAATGATCATAAAGCCGCGGTAAATAAAATATAGAGCAAGGGGAACGCGAGCACCGTTTTATTTTTCTACTGCCTCGATGTACCACTAGGAAAAGCGACAGCATCACTTTCATCGTTGAAAATATGGAATGACGTTTCGCAGTCACTAATGCAGTTATGATCCTTGAATCCATTCAGGCACGAACAAAAGTATTTTCTTTGTCTGTAAACAGTTTCTTAACGATGATCTTGATAAGGTGCATTTCTGATGCTTTTTGCTGTATAAATGCACCTAACAGGCACTCATTTGATATCCTGATGGCTTTGTGTTTTGGATCTCCATGTTCTTTCTATTCAAGGTTGTATTATAGTTTTGTGCCACTGTATTGTATTGTTATTTTTTTCTGCTCTAATCTCTGCTTTGTATACTTCTTTCAGTTCTAACCAAGGGCACCGTTTACAGTCGTTGATTCTGAGACCCTTGCCTCCATACTTGTATGCAGCAATCATTGTAGCGTGAACGATTAATAAACTGAAGCAGAACACAGGCGAATACACCAATCATGGGGGGCACGTATATTTTTCTAAGCGTGAAACCACGCCACAACTATATATATATATATATATATATATATATATATATATATATATATATATATATATATATATATGCTGTGCTAATCTCTTTGCTAAACATCACTTGCAGCTAATAAGTACTGCGCATTGCGTTTTGTGTGCAGGCATATCCTTTGCTTCTATCAGCTCTTCCTGCAGGACATCCGGTATACGAACGGAAAGACAGGTGAACAACTGGAGCGCGAACTAGAGACAGCTAGAATGTTCATCAGGGCGCTTGCATTTCGAGGACGCCGATGAGGCACGGATAGAGCTTGTTGCTCCTCGCAAAGCGACTGTTCGAACGAGCAAATCTGGGCGACTATCTAAAACAAGGAGGGGCTCCTTCACTTGGTGAAGACTGCAGAGCAGGAAGAAGGGAAAAAAGCAGCATGTTCGGTGAACGTCGCGGCCAAGCTGGCCAGAGCTTCGAATCCGGAGTGAGCACGTGGGAGCTAACACTAGGGGCAACTACTGGATCAAACTTGCAGCAGTGTGCGTGAGTCGACGTAGTCGAGGCCAGACAATGCCACATATGCGACGCGTTGCCGCAAGAAGCGTTTCAGCTCGTTCGACGTTCAGGGGCCATGCACGCGTCGACGGCAGCAGCGACACTTGCTGATGGCGAACGCCACGTGCTCGAGCAGGGCCGCCGGCAGGCAGATGGAGAAGCAGCCGACCAAGAGGAAGAAGAGGCCGCTCACGTCCTCCACGCGGATGGTGTGGAAGGTGAAGGACTGCCCCCTGTGCGCTCCGGTCTCGCTCTTCTGTTGGGCGCGCTGGATGATGCTGAGACGATGCCACTCGGGAAGGCCGGACTCGATGATCCATCGGGTGCTGTAAGTGCGACCACAATAGGGAGGACAGTTAAGGGGCCCTTTTCCTTGTGTAGTTAAAGATAGAAGGAAGGGAGGATGTAATAAGGAAGTTACAAGGGATATGGAGATTAAGGAAGTTACAGGGGATATAGCAACCTTTTCATGGCCGCTTCACCAGGTAGCCCTATCGAATCTCCCCGCCCATGCATATATTCCACATATGGTGATATTATTAACTCAGAATGTCGGGCTATATATGGTACATGTCGGTAAATGGCCAGATTTGCACAATTCGTGATAGAGCCATGAAGAGCAATTCTTGAATGGGCGCCACTTGCATAGGCCGATATGCCCAATTCCGGATATGGCCATATACGTGTATCGTATGGTTTAAGATTGGCGAAATAACTGTCTCAAGGAAATGTAGCACAATTTCTAGGTATCTATTTGATATTTGAGCAAGATCACGTTTGTTGACGGTACTGACCTAGAGCTTTCAGGTCGTTGTTAAACGTTCACTCCAAGCATTCCGAAGTTCTGAAAAACGGAATAGCCATGTCCTGTCTGAAGTCATCTATGACCAAATCATGTGTGCACCAATCGAACGTAAGCTTTATTGTGCAAGGCAAGCGCCTCTTCAAAGCAGATTTCCGTTTAAGAAAGTCAAAAGTAGATATGCCGTTAAAGTTGTTTTTACTGCTTCCAATAAGTTGGGTAAGATATGTGCAGCAGTACATAGGAAAAATGAGTAGTTGCAACGAAGAAAGCGAACACATATTTGCCCAGGAAAGCACATTGCGAACAATAATTTTAACGAATATCGCATAGGTGTGGTTTATAATATATTCTATTTAACGGCGGACAATCAGCGCGTTGAATTAATTGGAAATTAATTGAACACAGTAGGTCTGGTAGAACACCTTCTGGTGGAACACACTTCTTACCTTTGTGACCGTGTTTTGCACGCCTGTTCACTCTGGACCCTTACCAACTCGCCCACCTTTCTATCGTTTTGACCTTCTAATCTATCATTGCATTGCCGGGACTCTAAATGCATGCAAACGTTGGAAGAATGCGCGATTTTCTGGAGGCACAAGTGTGAAGAAACATGTTTAATGGTCGAAGTCTAGCATATCAATAAAAAAATTGGCCGCGTATCTGCGTCATTCGCTGCAAATGTCGCCGAAAGACGATAGTTTTCAGCTTGCCGTACTACGATGCGTGAGATATGGACAACATCTGGCAGCGCTGTCGGGAAACATGAGCTTCTGCAGAATCCCTGGACAACTGCCAGGTGGCAGCACCAAATCGTCGGGAGTGGCTTTTCTCGTGCATAGCATCGCATTTTAGTGCAGCCTAAGAAACACTAGGAGCTTTAAACACTAGGGTGCTTAGAATTACGTACCTATGCATTGTCTAGTAAAGGAACACACCACCTAATACTTGCGTATTGATGTTGCGCCTCAGATATGCTTTTTGATCGACAATGTTCACAAGTATGAACGCAGCTACCAGATCAAGATGGCTGAGCGTTAGGCAAGTACTTAAACTTTGGCCGGGTGGCTGAATCGTGTGACAGACAGACAAACAGAAAGATAGACCAAAATTTCTGGGCTCAGGTATCCAAAGAAAGACCATCGTATTTAATAGTGGAAGCGCGCGCTTGAATCAGCCGTGGATTAGCTTAAACAGAGAAGAGACAGAATGTCTTAACAGTTGTCTCGCGTAGGCTAGTACGCGTGCCCGTTTTACAGGTCACACTACCATTACTGAGCATGCGCAGATAAGTTGTGCGTCTTTTTTCTCTTTCGCCTCAGAACTTTTCGTCACTTGAGAGCCGGCGTTCGTGTTGTGCACTCTTGTGACCGTGTTTTTCATTTCATTTTATTTCCTTAAAGACCCCCCTTGGGGGTGTTACATAAGGGGTGGATATGCATATATGAATTATACAAACAAAGAACCACATATGTTAACTACGCGACAGGTGATGTGCTACGCTTTGCACGAATGAAGTCGGGCATGTAGTGGCGGCAATGCTGTGGGAAAGGTCGTTCCATTCAGATGATGCACGTGGAAAGAAGGAGGCAGAAAATGTCATGGTGCGGCTGCGTGGTCTAGTGACTTGCAAGACATGAACGGTGCGATTAGATATGCGCGTTGGAGGGGTGATGAAGTCTGGACGGTCACGTGAGCTGTAATAGAACTTGTGGAACAGCGCTAATGTGGCAATGCGGCGACGAAGTGCGAGGGTTAATAGGGATGACTCTTCTTTTAATGATGACTCACTGACATGATACGAATATGAAGAATCAATAAATCGTACCGCGCGGTTCTGTAATGCTTCAAGTGAATTAATTAGATAAGCCTGAGACGGGCTCCAAATGGCAGCGGCATACTCAAGCTTTGGTCTGATAATGGATTTGTAGGCTAGCAGTTTTAAATGTTTAGGAGCGTGACGTAAATGCCGCTTTAGAAACCCGAGTGATTTGTTAGCATCCGTGATTATGTTCGTGACATGCGCAACCCACGTTAGACCATGCGACAATGTTACACCTAGGTACTTGTAAGATTCCACTCTGTCGAAAGCAACGTTAGCGATTGTGTAAGGGAAAGTTAAGGGGTTTTGACGACGTGAGAAAGATAATGATTTGCATTTTGTTGGATTGAGTGTCATGAGCCACTGATCACACCATGCTTGAATAGAGTTAAGGTCATCTTGCTGCTGAGATGCTTGCTGCTCAGATGAGTTAGTAATGGTACGATAAATGACGCAATCATCGGCGAACATACGAATGTGACATGAAACGTGCAAATGTAAGTCGTTAATGTAGATAGAGGGCCCAATACAGAACCCTGAGGGACACCGGACGTTACTGGAAGGGGGTTAGAAATATGCTCATTAACAAATACCGATTGTGAGCGATCGCTTGAAAGGCTTCAATCCAGTTAAGAACGATAGGGTTTATGTTTAAGCCAGAAAGTTTAAAAAGAAGAAGCTTATGAGACACTTTATCAAACGCTTTCGCGAAATCTAAAAAGATGGAATCAGTTTGTTGATTACAATCTAAATTTAAGTGCAAATCATGAAGAAAGTTAGCTAGCTGAGTTTCACAGGAGAAACCTTACGGAAACCGTGCTGCGAACAATGAAAAAAATCGTAAATGCAAACTAGAAGAGAAGCTCAGGGGACGATGGAGGCTTGAATCGATGAACAGATTGCTAAACACGATTTAGAACGGGAAATGTCGCAGGAGCCAACGTTTGGACAAGTGGACTTGTCGAAACTGACGAAGACAAGTCCATTTGTCGAAACGTTGGCTCCTGCGACATTCGCTCTTCTAAATTGTGTTAAGCGATCTGTTAATCGTATCCGTAAATGGACAAATTTGCGCAATTAGGCATAAATAGCCAATTATTGTATGGGCGGCACATATAAACCTCATATGCCCAATTCCCGATATGGCCATATACGCGCATCGCGGTAGTTCACGTCTTTGGAAATGGCCAGACTAGCACAATTCGTGATAGAACCATCAAGGACAATATTCGTATGGGTGCGATATATATAGTGTGATATTCCCAACTCTTAACATCATATATATATATATATATATATGGCGCACCTCTGTGAATGGCCAGATTTGCTATGTTCGTGATAGAGACAAATGAGAATGACTGTATGGGCGTACTATATATATATATATATTGAAAGAACTTGCAGGAAGCACCCACTTTCAATATAGAAAATACCCGGACCCATCAAATTTTTCCTCAAGCTATATATATATATATATATATAGAGAGAGAGAGAGAGAGAGAGAAAGAGAGAGAGAGATGAGTAGTAGACCCTCGGAATTGGCAACAAGAATGGGGAAAGCGTTTATTCAACGCTTCATCAGGAATGCCTATGGTTGTATTCCCGCTTCTATTTATACCTCTCTCAGAGAGGTATAAATAGAAGCGGGAATACAACCATAGCCATTCCTGATGAAGGCCGGTCTCCGGCTGAAGCGTTGAATAAACGCTTTCCCCATGCTTGTTGCCAATTCGGAGGGTCTACTACTCATCTCTGTCTTAACGCCTTCGGCCTATGCACCACCACGACTGCTATATATATATATATATATATATATATATATATATATATATATATATATATATATATATATATATATATATATATATATATATATATATATATATATATATATAGTGCGGGCGTTTATTAAGCGCGTCTTCATCATCTGTATTTTATCATGCGTTCTGCGTATCTTCACCGCTGGTGTGTGATCATCATCATAGTGTTTTGCGCCCAGCACGTTGGCATCATCGAGCGACCTGCCGAGCTACTGAGAATAAACGTCGTCCAAACCGAGGCCTCATAATATATATATATATATATATATATATATATATATATATATATATATATATATATATATATATATATATATATATATAGCTTGATATCCACAACGGCCGATATGGCAACATACACGTATTGGCCATATTTTCCTCATTCTTCATAGAACAATATATTGCAGTTCTATATATATACTGTGAGTGATGTGGCCATGTAGAACATTTTCGTAATGGCTAGCCCGCACAACGCGGGTATGCGCACGCGTCATTTTACATGGAGCGAAAGGCTGCCGCACATTATTTGGCAATGCATTCGAAAGGCACGAGTTCTCGCACATGTTGAGAGTGTTGAACTCAATCCCAAACACGTGTACTTTCTAATCACGCGCAGGAAACAGCGCGTCTTTATTAGACGGGTACAAAACCCGTTTCCTTCCTGTTGTGCAGGTAACCAACGAGCCCAAAGTTTGCAATTAGTAAGCTGCTGGACCACGTGACAGGCGGAACAGAATAGGGCACACGCGCATGCACGTTGCCTGGGGTGTTTATTATGAAATTCCCCAACTATATATAGTTGGGGAATAGTTATATATAACTTCTCTTGCTAACTACGTGCACGTTGCTGATGTCATCTCCCCTCGCACAGGCAAAGGACGAGGAGCACGAAGACCTTTTCCTTGTGCTCGTGGTCCTTTGACTGCGCGAGAGGAGGTGACATCAGAATTTTGTAATTGACATCAATTCAACGCTTCGTCTGTTTGTGTCCTCCTCTGTGTGTAGCGTCCCTTCCACTGGTTGTGTATAGGGTTGCCTGCCTTCGGGTTTTGTATTTTATCAAGGTCAGGAAGGAAAAAAAATTGGGCTGGTATTTCTCAGTGATAACCGGGGAAAAAATCGACCTTTTCTATAGAACATTTAGAGATTTAAATTTACAAATGGCAGTCGTGTAGCGTCTATATAGTGCTTGCACGCATCTTGTGAAGTGCACTATGCGTCATTAGCGTTCACTAAGCCAATGGAATGTAATTTTGTTGTTCCAAGGCTGGTCAGTTACTGTGTACGCACAGGCGACTTCGCGCAGCATAAATAATCGGTTGGTACGGGGAACTAGAATTCAGCTTAAAATCTGGTTTAATCCAAGTTCTATCTATCATGTTTCGGGTGTAAGAATCGGGTAACATTGGGTTTTACCCGGAAACGAACAACCCTGCATATATTTCCATGAACTACTAAGTGCGCTTGCTCACTGAGGAATCATGAACTCTTGCAAGCGCCTTCCCTTAGAATGTACATGTTACAAAATATGACTTAATGTTTAACTTAGTGAGTTACGAAATGTGCAGCAGGTCTTCGCCTTTACGTGTTAGAGCGGTGCAAGACAAGCTTTTTTTTTAAGAATTCAGCACAGGTTGTACTAGTGGCGCATGGCTGGAAGTAACAGTGGAACCAGTGTTCGGCCTACCTTCTTTTGATGGGCTTAGCTCAACCTAGAAAACGCGTAGTTTGGTGGGACCACGACACGTGACTAGTTCCCATGGGATTTTACGCAGTTTTGTCGGGAAGATGTTACGTGACTAGCTGTTACGTAATTTTTACGTGGTTTCGATCACGTGGCTAGCTGTTACGTGATCGTGTAAAGCAGTATATAAGCCAAGCGAGGCGAGGTCCAGCTGCAGCACGTGTTTCTTTCTGTCTTTCTCTATTTATTTCTCTATTTTCCGTTCTTTCTCTTCCTTTGGGTTTCTCTCTCTCTCTCTCTGTATTCAAATGCAGCCCCGCCTGTGGTGATCGAACCCGCAACATCGAGCGGCACCTGAAGCGTTCTGCACCTCATACGGTACACTGCAACCAGGATCGGCTCATGTTTCTGCGAACGCCTTCAGGTGGTTTGCTGAGCTTAAATAGCTGGACTGTTGAAATATTTCTGAGTAGGCTTAGAGAACCGCATGGTGTGGGCAATCCATGGCCTGGAATAACTAGGTGTGCCCGATAGTGTTAATTGTGTTATGAAGTATTCCAGCATTCTTTGGACTAGCTTCGCGTTGGCATACCCAGTGCAGCGCCATCTTCAGGAAGCCTGACGTCTGGTAGCGTAGTTTGCTGATATCGCCTCGCCTGTTTTACAGCCTTCGATTTTGCGGTGAATTGGAGTGTCGGATGAAAAAGCCTTTAGGCTACACTCCAAGCCAAAACCGAGCGAATTGGGAGTAACTACCTGCCGTTCGTCTCCACCGCGTCCAGTTAGTCCTCAAAGAGATCAACTGTAGGCCAATGGTGCCGTGTGCAAACTGATAGAGAGCAACAGTTGCACCTCGAAGAGCAAGCGGTTGCACCCACGGAGGCTTTCCGCGAGTGCATGCAGCCGCTAGAGAACGGCCAACGACCAGCATGCGCCTAAGCAAATAGTGCGCTGAAAAAATATGCGCTTAGCAGTTTATTTTAGTGTAAACGGTCGTGAATACTGTGGTATAAAAGAAGTGGTGCCGTTTATGTGTCACTAGAACAAAAAATAAATACAACTATCCATGCAGAAATTTTCGCTCACGCCCACGTTGTATCAATGCGCGGCGTGCCGGTTCTCCCGTCACATGTGCTGCAGTTACCAGCTAGGCCTCGCTGGCCCGCGACGATGTTGGTGCGCTGTGGATGTATTCTTGTTTTCGTGCGTTTGGTGTTGTGCACATGGTTGCTATTGGTCATGCCGTTCTTAATCATTTCTCAGCGTTGTGTTAACCGTGGTTCGTTGTTGGAATGAAGTGCTGCGCCATCGGAATGCTACGAGCTGAATGGGACCTCGCCTGAAAGGTGCGTGTAAACAAAGCTTTGCTTGCTTCCTGTTATTTCACTTGCACGCTTTTCAGATGTCATGTTAACAGCACATTCTTTACCTGCATTCTCATCTTCCCAATGAAACGTTCGTGCTTAATCACAACTCCTGCTGTAGAGCATTCCTAATGCTGCTTTACCACGAAAGCTTAACGGGTTGCTCGGGTCGGCATGACATGCCTAGCCTCGATGGGGGCCGAACGTTCGCCGAAGCTAGTGCAGCTTGCAAGGCAACCTTTCGCGGTACTAAACTTATACGCGTTGTCTATGCCGAAATATTGCAGCCTTCCAAAAAATAAAACCAAAAGCGTGTACGTCGTATCCTTCTTTATACTTCAAAATCTCTTTATACCCTCTTATACAGGGACTTCGAAGTATACGAGCAATTTGGTTAGATACGATGCTGTAGCGTAGTCCATGTCTAGCTTTAAGTTTTGATCTGCCTTTTCCTTTACTAATACTATATATGTGTTTCTATATACTGCATTTCTCTATCAGATTATTTGTTTCTTTTCTGTATTGTTGCGTTCTTGTTTTTATTCCGGTATGTGTTTTGCATTATTTTTTTGCTGTTCATACTGCTACTAATCCTTGTATTTTTTTATCGGCAACCTACACCGAGGGCTCTGTTGCAGTCATTGTACTTTGGGACCCTCGTCTGTATATCTTATGCCGCGTAATTAACTTGTTATGTCACAATGAAACTGATTGATTGGTTAATTGAAGTTTAGGGCAATTAGCGCAGGTATCGTTCGCACCAGCGAGCTGGTAGTCCGAGTTCTGAATTTGGTTTTCTATAATATTGAAGTCGAACTCTTAATTGTTTAATAATTTTATAAATTTTTATGATAACGTTCATGGCGCGGTGTTTATTAGTACAGGCGTCTTAAAGCCTTTTGCATACCAAATTGAGTGTTTCAATCAAATTATGCCGGCGACACATGCTAAGCGCCCGCAATCTTTAGTCATAAATAAGCGGGCGGACAAACGTGTAGCTGTCAAAGCTTGCAATGTTAGACTTTATAGCCACTTTCTTAAACTTCATAAGCACATCTAAATTATTCAAGTTAATTTTCCCAGGTTCCCCTGAAAATGTTTTGCCTGTGTCTAACAGATTCGATGTGATGTAGCAACAATTATTCGAACACTGCTGCCGAAGCTAATTGGTATTTCTGGAATGATTTTTTTGCAGAACACAAGGACTCCGAGTATTGCGCCATCCTAAAGATATCCTCACCATATGGAAGATCTGGGTCACGGTATCCTCAGCATCACAATGAAGATACCGAACTTTCTTAACGCGCCTGGACAGCATCCGTTTGCATACAGTACCATTCTGTTGAAATCCTTCACTCGTTGCCATCGTTTCTGACCTCGCAATGCAGATTCTCTTGGACTGAGCATTCGACATTGACTTTTCACCAAAGATGCAGAAGGCATTTGACTCGATATGCCTCATGGTTGGTGTCAGCAGTGTTGTTCGGTCCACTCCACTAGTGCGTGTGGCGAGCATGCTGCATGGTGTAGTGAAAAAGAGTAATAAACTGTTCGTTTGTTTACATTTTGTCCATTATTTTGTTTAGATTTTGTCCATATCACACTCTCGAGCAACTCACGTACAGTGCCTATCCCGCAAAAGCACGTTTGAGATAAATACTCGACCTCTTAAGAAAAACTGGATACAAGGAAGACGGAAGAAGTCACAGCTGGGGAACAAATGAACTGATAAGGAGTTTGATTTCAATGGAGTAACTGCAAGCCCAACATTTAGTCCAGAGAAAGCAACTCAAGGGAAACATTTAGTCCCTGGGGAGCAATTGTGGGGACGAACATTTCATCCTCCAGAGAGTAACCGGAGGGACTAAATGTTCATGAAGAGATTAACTGCTAGGAGACTAACCGTTCGTCCCCTTCCCTGTTGATCCCCAAAGGGATCAATGGTTGTGACAACACATTTAGTCCCTCAAAGGACTAACCCCTATGCCCCCGTTGATCCCTTTTGGCTTAGAGTGTAGCTTGATGGGTGCTAAAGGACGCGACAGTGCAGTGCTTGGTGGAGAAATATCTTACAGTTCTTTATCAGTTGCATTTACCTTTGCGAGTTATTCCCTGAAGAAAACAACTCGCAGATTGCAGCAGTAGTACAAGACAATAATGCCACCACAGTGGTCAGTGACACGCTGCGTGCCTTGGTGGAAAGCCAATGATGAAGAATTCAACGAACTTTGTTCAGTAATTTCTACAACAGCCGTATTTGTTCGTTTTTATGTCTTCGGGCAAGAGACTTGCCGAGAACTATTCCCTTGCTGTTCATGTGAAATTTCGATGTATTGAGGGTAAGAGGCATTTGAGGGTTTATCCCCCAAGGCACTTTATTATCTGTCCACCTTGCGACGTGTTCCTGATCGAGTATTCTCATACAGCTCGTGAACTACACGTCGTCTGGGCTTTTCTATATCGCTGTACAGAGAAGCGCATCATTGCTAAGGATGCTTGATACGCCGAAATTAACTCAACTTTTTCGCACATCATCTTCTAAACTGTACTTGATGGATGCTTCAACGGTGCTCGCGCCTTGCAATGCAAGCCATGGCGGAGAATTAAACATTTCAGGCGCTGATTGCCATCGACAACGCATGCGCGACCTGGCGTCATCAAAGAAGTGTAGTAAAGCTGCAGTAGTTACCGTTTGTGCAGTGTCTTGCGTAGGCTGATGGGAAGACCCCTGTTGACCCACATGCCCATGGTCAAGTTCATGGAGATCTCGCGGGCCATGTAGAATTCCCCTTGCGGAGGCTTGTCGTACAGTCTCACCAAGGCGTAGTACAGCAATGTTATGTCGAGGAACACCACCTGCAATTTACGGTGTTGTGACTGCGAGCGTATGCCTCTGAACTACGCAGTATGCTGTGTAGGCACATCAGGATCTCTTTTGAATGACCCTGCGTGCGCCAAATGTGACGGTGGTTTCTGACGCGTTAGTTGTTTCCTGAAGGAAAATGACAGAAAGGCGCTACGTGTTGGACACAAAGCCGGTACAAGCATCCTCGCAGAGACGCGCCTTTCAAGCTGTCCTTTCACGGTCCTCTCTCCGTTGAAAGGAGGTGTGGTCAACGCGTTCGCAGTGTTCGTATGAGTACACAGTACTAGTTATTCAGGCTCACTAAGCGCATGTGCTGGGTGAGCTCTCATGCAAGCGGCCACGCTTCTTAACAAAAAATTAAAATATGTTGGAAAACAACGCTCAGAGAAACAAGGGCCTGGCGCCTGCTCTTTTTCTGTTTACAATATCAGACTCCTTTATGTTATAACTTTGCAGAGTACATTGCAGAGATACGATGATGATGCGAAGCTTGTTTGACCTAGCGACAAAACAGTGGTGGAGGATCAGAGACAGAACACAAAAAGAAACTTTGAGAAATAGCCGATTCTAGTGAAATGCGTATTTGGCGTCACGTTATCTTTTTATGGTCACTGGTTTTGAAAAGTTAAAGCTATGACACGTTATCGCTAGGCACAACGCGCCTGAATGTACCGGAACATGCTCTAATGTTGCTGATAATTCCAATCAGATTGTGCTCACAACGCAAAAAGCGGTGTGCTTATGTTTGACGATATGGCTGGAATGCAGGGTGGCGCGAGTATTACTGCCGGCACATGTTATCCCCTGAACACGCACGTTAAAAGAAGCCCAGGTGGTCGAACTTTCCGGAGCCCTCCACTACGGTGTCCGAAGGTTTTGGCACGTAAACCCCATAAATCCTTCGAATCCCCCGATCAGAATATCGACGCGCGGCGACACCGCTTGTCGCTGCCACTGTTTCGTGACCTTCTTCGCTGGGCACATTATCACTCAAATAAAGAGCTCGATCCTCAACGTTTTAGAACTGGCGTTGTTCAGATCGTCGTGGCCGCTTCACAATATTGCTTCGAATTTAAAGGAAATACTACAAATAATATATCATTTTTTCAGCCAGAAAGTGAACACCTACGATTTTGGGTGCGCGCTTTCAGTAATAAAGGGCATAAAATGTTGTCAGGTACAAACACTTTAAGGATCGCTATGATTTACGAGTATTCCTAATGATGACAAACATCTGTACACAGCGTAACGCAAGCAATTTAGACAGACATATGTCTGGCTGGGTTGAGCAGTATTTGAAGCTAGGATAACTCTAGCCACAGTTTTTTAGATTGCCCAACATTTCGAGGCCATTGCGGCCTTTTGCAGGGTGTGAAAGGATGCATATTTATGCACTGAAAAATCTATATTTGCGGTTATCGCCTCATTCTGCTTACATCGAAAGCTTCTGAAGTGCGAACTATTTTATAGCCGCAGGGGAGAACACTGGGTGGCGGTTATAACCGCATGGGACGGGCTAGACTGCAGATTTGGGTTGCATCTGGCTATAAATAGGTTAAACACGGTCACGCCCGCTTGTGTACACTGCGTGGAGGGATTGCGAACACACGTTTTGTTTATGGTTCTCGCCATGTAGACACAAGAGCTTTAATAGTGCACTTGGTTTCAGTATCATTCACCTATAGTAGCATTGTGCCCTCAAGAGTTCTCCGGCCAAGTTTTCTGGATATACTACGTAAATAACGACCTGTACTCTGAGCGGCCGAGGCTACCACGTAGAGCGTACACCTGGTCGAATGATGGAGCTGCGGCACCGTGGCCACCGTTTGACACCGTCACTCCGTTTCGATGCTCTGCCCTCTAGAGCATGTCCAAGTGGATGATAATCCACTGGTGAAACATCCGCATGACACCCCGACCGTGTGAAGAAACTCAACGGAAGAATAAAAATGCGTTCGAATGTCTACGACAGACATAATAGATCATGACCGATAGCTTTCCGTTGTCCCTGAAAAGCGTACAAGCGCTACATCGTATCTGCCCTAAATACGGGTGAGAAACTAAAAGATTAACAGTGAAAATGTGAATGTAAATATCGCAAGATGGAACGAAAAATATTTCGCGTAACGACGAGGCAGGAAACAGCGCTTTGAAATGAAGTGCAAACGGTGGTAACCATTGTTGTAGCTGACCATAAGTGACCGGTGGGTGGTGCATGCAAAAAGTACGGCCGATAAACGGTTGTACTAAACAGACGAAACGGATACGCAGAAAGTCTGCCGTGGTTTATGATGGGAGGCACAAGGATTACGTGGTGAAGCTAGCAAAGCAGTAGTAAATGAAAAACTAGAAGAAAATGAGTCAATTCCACTGTTCTTGTACGGTGCAGCGATGAAGTCAGTGCGCTTCTTGGCTCTTGACGCTGAAGGCATCCTTTTGAGCCTTTTTCAGCATTGCTTTGAACCGACGTCCTCCCGCCAACAGTGGACATCTTTAACTATCGGGCAATGGCTGCCGATGTCGCATAGAAATTAGACATCGTACAACACGTATAATTACACGCGGTGAAATCTCTGTTCAAAATGACAAAGAAAGTCAGTTAGTCTAGGATTATTCGTTACCTATGATGGAAGGGGCAGCGTTTATTAAGCTTTGGGTTTAATTTCAGGGTCCTCTTTTTGGACTGAAATGTAATCAGATCAGAAGATATGTACAGAGATAGCAGTTAAATTTGGATGATGATCCTCTCCCTCGATGGTTCCGATGTCCGCGGCGACACGTTGAAGGACGGAATCTGGAGCAAGATGTTCTCACAGTAAAACACGCATGTTTATTTACACTATTTACAAAACTTGGCCGGGGCGGCCAGTACTGTCACAGACACCTCAACAACACAACTGGGCTCGAACCACACCAAGCGGCTCATTCCGAGCCCTTAACGTTTGCACTTAAAGGTGAACAAGCACTAAGCTTAAAAGCTTCATCATAACTCGTCAGAGGCAGCGCCAAGCTCGACCTCTGACCACCTTGCCGCGTCTGCGCGCTCAGCTCCCTTCTCCTCTATTCTCCGTTAAATACACTTGATCGCTTCTGCGACCGCCTCCTGGGACCAACCCATATGCAGCACTTTACCAATCACGTACATGTTCACCCTCTCCATGAGAGCCTACGGTTACGCCCTCGCGGTCCGACATTTCGAGCCGCTTGCTGCACCGAGCTTCACCGAAAGATATCATCCACTAATCACTTGATCAGTTAGCCGAACTCTGCCGCAGGCCTACATTGCCACTCTGTTTACCCGGCGGCATGCAACCCAGCCGCCACTTCAAGAGAACCGTTTGGCAGGTCTATTGTACCCAAAAGCACTTCCGCACATTTCCACGGTGGGGTCATTTCTTCCGAAGGGGCAACCCCTTGACGACCATTCAACCGAGCAGGAAGGTCAAAGGATTACTTTGACAGCGAGCTCCCGCTGTCTTTGGAAGCGACTCCCCCCCTGTTGTTCCTTTCTCGGATGCTCTTCCGAAATGTCCTACAATGCCGCCGTGAAGAGACCTGTCAACCGTCATGTCAACCCTATGCTGTGCAGCTATGTCCGTCACAGCAATTACTGACCGCGTGCGTCGCGGGAACAAAGCCGCCACTTCTACTGCGTACAGAGTGCATACCACGACGTTTCTACGGGAAAAGCCACGCGCTCGGCCGCCGTCGCCTGCTCTTTCCCGCCTATCTACCGCTGAACATAACAATAGCTATACTTTCCCTCCGCAGTGCTTTTCTCCATTGCTACATATCTTCCTTTTCTTCAATTCCAGCAACGCGTTCCCCGAGCATCGTTGCCAGCGTCGAACACACAAAAGTTGTCACGGAAAGATTGAAAACACAAGGCGAAGTTAATACACGCATGGTGTGAGGTAAAAGGGACTGTCTGCCGTCCTTCACCGATTTCTTGCTGTTATCGCAACAAAGAGAGTGCCATTCAAATTGTACAACCTTGCAGTGGTTTCGGCGGAAAGTGAGTAGAAAATTTTAAAACAGAATATTTCGATCTTCGTTGTTACCCATTCTGCATACAGAGAGACAACGGCAACGCTTCAACATTAATTTTAAAGGGGAATTACCCTCCGCCAGGAAGAAACATAAGAAGATGTGCACGAAATACAATTGAATCTATTCTTCTCTATAAGTAAGGTAAGCGAACCTGCGTGGCTTTCTTTTCGTTTTTTTTTAATTTACACTTGGAGTTTGACACACATCACCAAGGATGGCACCACCGGTAATTTTTCCCGACTTTCAGGGTCAAGGTAAATATTCCTTCCATTTTTATATATATAAAAAAGCATACTGGTTTCATTCAATGTAAGAAACAATCTAATTTTTAGCACAGCCGAAATGGATACGCAGAACGTCAGGCGTGGGTTATGACGGGAAATACATCGGTCAGCTGATGTAAGCAACAATCTTCTAATTTTCCTCACTGCCGAAAAAAAATCGAGTGGTAGACAGCCCTTCCAAAGGGCCCCTCACCAAGCCACATGGTGCAGTCCTGATGTGACCAACATATATCGTTCTACTGCTGCGATTTTTCAATCTAATAGCAGCTTAATGGCAAATTATTAGCAGACGTGACGATGTTTGAAGCGACTCGAAACCATGATCTCCGTGATTTCCATGAAACCACCGCGAACTTGGCATCCTTACCATTTGGCGGTGCCGCGGCGCGAAGGGCGCGCTCTGAGGAGATAGCAGCCGGATGCAGTGCCTTCTGATTGGTTCGAGAAGGTCACCGCGCGCTCAACGTTACTATAAGTGACGCCATGCTCGCCACGGAGCACCCTTCCCGTCCTCTGAGATTGCGGCACCGGCGAGAGGAAGAACAATGTTCAGTTTGAAATTTGAGCTTCTTCCGCGACGTGTAGCATAGTGGTAATTGGTAGAGACGACCGCGAGCGCGAAACGCGCGTGTCAGCTCGAAATGACAAAAGCTGGCGAGTAGCCTTCTAAAGAAAAAAAAAAACAAGAAACAAAAAACAAAAAGGAACTACGGAACTAGAATAGTCCATTGACATAAATATTGTAGACATCCACATATACCTTCTTCGACTGAAGCACGTCGTCGAAAGTTTCTCTCGAAAATACCTCCTTGGCGGGAATGATGCCGCCCATGCGGCGTGCTTTCGCCCATACCTGGCGCTGGTAGACGTCGAAGGAGTTCTGCGCAACAGTTGGGCAAAATAAACGAGATTTTTTGAGAAGAAGCAGTAAAAGGGAAACCTCTTTGTTTAATTAGAATTTGCTTATGCTCGCATATCGCTAAAAACAAAGATAAAAAAAAAGACAAACCCAGTTCCACTCCTTAAGAGCCGTCGGAACAGCGAAGCTGATACTTGATCGTTAATCATGACGGATTTTCAACGGGGTCAGACTACTAATCACATTTCGTATGCAGGCACGTAGCCAGGATTTTTTTTCGGGGTGGGCCCAAAACTTCATCATCATCATCATCATCATCATAATTTATTCACCCTTAAAGACCCTTCTCAGGGTATTACATAAAGGGGGGATAAAAGCACCAATAACAGCATGGTCATTATTATATAATGCTTAAAAAAAACTTGCCCGGGAATATAGAAGGCGCTTAATTATTAGACGAGAAATAGAACAGAGTGGAATGCAGCCCAAGAAGCGAGTTCATCCAAGATGGAAAGCAAGCTTTTTGACTCTGTAGTAAAGCTAGTGCATGTGCACGAGAAAGAATACTTTGTAACCAAGTAATCTGGACGAAGAAGGGCCGTACAGAGCCAGTGGGGGAAAGAGGGCGACAAAAAGAAAAAAAAAAGCAATGCAAAGGAATCAGGCGCTCACTTACGGATGTGCAGGAAATAAAAAAAAATATTCGTCGGACGCTTTACCTACCGAATTTCTCACACTTTGTCTCAACTACAGACCTTCGAGGAAAACTTGAGCCACTTTATGACAGCAATTCTTAAAGGAAAAAAAAAACATATATATTCGTGAAAACAACTTTATTGAACCACAAAGAGCCAAAACACGGATGCTTTCATGACACAAAAGATGCACAACGCTAAAAGTCGTTTTAGGAAGCAATATTAAAGAATGACATTGCGAGCGGTTTTACAATATAGCAAAAGCCAATGCAAAAGAAAAGAAAACGAGTAAGCAGATTGGCCGAAAAGAGTGGTTCGCGCTGCAATTTTCATGCATCGCGGTTTCTCTATAAACACAGTGATAATTTCGTCGACACTGACTTGCATACGGTGAATGGACATAAGAGCCAGGCCATTAAGGCGCTCTTCAGCTGTACGGTTCCTCAAATATGTCTTTACTCTTTTCATTGTCGAGAAGCTGCGTTCTGCAGCAGCTGTACTCGCTGGCATTGTCGCCAATATCTTGAGTGTGTGAACGTTCGGCGAGAGGGCTTTGTCGCATTCAGTAAAAACGTCTGTCGCAGAGCGGGGAAGTTCCTCCTCTTGCATGGCTTGCCATTTAGTTTTCCAGATTTACCATTCATCTTTTAGCGAAACGATATGTGCTGTTGTCATATCACTGAGGTAAAAATTGAAGGGCGGCTGAACAGATCCAAATTTGCCCTTGCAGGCGTGCTTTGGCAACACAAATTGCAAACTTTGCAGTGTTTTCCGATGGTTCGCAAAGCGCCGTTTGGAGGGAAGCTTTCAGGTCATCTGTCTATGGAATGAACGTGGCTCGCCTGTAGTACCCTTCCGCAGAACAACAAGCGCAGTTTACCCTGTTTGTTTACCTTGTTTACTCCTTCCGCCACGCGGGCGCCTGCCCCCACGACACAGGCGGCGGAAAAAGGGTGGTGGGGTTCGCAAAGGTGCCAGGGAGATTGAACGGGTTAATGGCTCGTCGAATCCGTCGCTTTCCATACAAAAGCCCCCTTTTCCAAGCTTTCGGTTAGCTTCCGCCGTCCGTTGGTGGAAAAACTCTGCGTCTGCGGCAAAGCAAAGCAAGCATGCGTTTTCCCACGCCGCGCAGCTGTCAGTTAAAAAAAGCACCTGAATGCTCCCTAAGTTGCCGCCACTGCGCGACTGCATAAATGACGCCCGCACTATACCGCCTGCTTGCTCTGCAGCAACAGACACCGCTCCTCTCGTTAAGAAAGACATTTCATCAGGGAATCCACCGATGGAGTCCTTCTCTCTATGTGCTGTCATTCTTTGCACTCTTCCTTGAAGCAATCCAACTACCGAGCGCCCTGACCGTAGATGAGAATCCTCGTTTGAGGCAATATATACATGGTCACTTTTGCTCCAAAAAACCCGACACAACCAACGAACCACCTTCCTAAACATAACTTATGCGACGAAGTAGCGCGAAGTATCGACAGATAACGTAGTTTGCTTTGATTTCGAAGCCGTACGTATGGCAACATTTTGTTCGTTCTGGTAATTTCGTTTCCAACAAGCTTGTCTTACATATATTAAAATGTCCTGCGTTGCGAAGTTTTCTGCCTTTTCCGCAATCACAAAGCAGTAACTGTTTCCGATAATTGGTTTCAGTTGGTATGACCGTTGCGTCAGGAAGATTAATACGGTGGTCGCTATCTTGGGAATGTTTGGCTATCGGGTTGCGATCTGTTGCAAAATTGCGGAGGTCATTTCTGTGCTGTCGAAATGTTTCCTTGAGGTTTTTCGTTTCGCCAATGTAGCTCGCATCACATATTTGTATACAGTGGCTTGGGCTGTCTCTTTCGGTGAATGGCCTTCGGCAATATGTAGAGAACATGTGCTCATGGGCTTGTGAGTCAATCGGATGCCTTCTTTTCTGAGAATACGGGTGATAGTTTCGCTAACGCCTCGGACATATGAGAGAGTGTGGTGTTTCTGTAGTGGTGTTGATTCAGGAGCCGGAGGACGCTGAATTCTCGGCAAGCATAGGCGTGCTTTTTGAATTGAAGTGCTTTCGGAATAAAGGTTCTTGTTTTTCATTTGTTTAAGTGCGCACGGCGCTACTTGTACTTGTGCCTATATACCCCTGCATTGATACCTGACTTGACAAATTGCGGGGGGGGGGGGGGCCTGGGCCCCCTCTTGCCTACGTGCCTGCGTATCAGTTATGTTACGACATATCACTCTTTATGATTATCTACTAATCCTACGTGACCCTTCTCCACGAACTCCTTTATTTCTTTCTTCGCCTTCCGGTTTATGAAAATGCAGCCGCGGCTGCGGGGATAACCCGTCACTTTGAGCTAAAGTTTTTCCACACTTTACCGCACGTTAGCCCATAACCGCTACCACGTAGTGGCCAGTGACTTACATAAACATATGTTCTTCTGTGGTACCAGAGCCGTGGCTGAGGATGGAAGACGACCAGCCAAAATGGTGAGAGCCGGTCAGGGGTATGCTGGCACTGATTTTTGTCTTCAAATCCGCGCAACAGGAATGCATTTTTTTCTTAATTTTTTCACATTGAGGATTGTAGCGTTTACGAAGACAGGCGGCGGTGGCGACGGCGACTGCGGACATCACGGTCACCAAAATCGACCGAAGTAACGGGCCCATATCAGCTTACGCTGCAAAAAAGTAAACAGCAACCTGGTAGGGAAAGGGCTTAATTACGACTTGTCGTAAATGTGACCTAAATGTAACTGAAAGGGCTCGAATGTGACCTAGGATTGGGCCTAAACAGGCACCAGCAACCCGTCATTACGAAACCGAAATTGCATTCTCGTGCTAACGATTGCAGAATGAACTTTAGGGACGCATCTAGCTGGGGCTGACTTCCGTGCAATTGACACCATGTCATTATAGGTCGTTTCCCCCTGACACCTCGTTGTCCCAGCTTGGATGTAAGAGCGTAAGGATAAAAAGACTGAATAAAGTTTTCACCACGCCACCAGCTAATTCCTCTTGTCAAAGGTGGCCCCAGCGAAGTTCAATGTCCAACGACTTGTCATTACTGGATGAAAAAAGACATACAGAAGAAGCCAAAGAGTATGTTTACAACAAGACTGCTATTAGCTACATTTTTTGCTGTACGAAATTCAACAAAATACAGTTAGGTGCCTGTACGCAGGAAAGAATAGAGTAGTATATTTTTCAGCGTCAGGTTGGCCTCGCCACTCGGCGGTATCGATTTCCGGCAGCGGCGGCTGCATTTCGATGGAGGCGAAAAGTTGAGGCCCGTGTACTGTGCGATATCAGTGCGCTTTAATGAACCCAAGTGATCGAAATTTCCGGAGCCCTTCATTACGGTGTCTCTAGCAATCAGATCGTAGTTATAGGAAGTAAAACCTCAGAAATTATTGTATTATAGCGTCGAGATTGCAGGACGTTCTGGCAGGGCACTTTAGGACAAAATAATTTCATATTCACAGTCAACAAACGGTGGTTCTGCTAACATCAACTTTTAACACGAATGTTTCAGGTGAGCCAGTAAATGTTGACAAAATGTATAGGAACACCTGCAACTAGTAATTGTGAAATTGATGAACAAGCCAAAGTTGAGTACTTACTGCGAGTGAGTTAATATCTCTTACAGTTTGCCGTGTTCTTTTTTTTTATACTTGTCTAAAGATGTCTCAGTGGAAGTAATAATAAGCTTGAGTACGATAAACAAGCATGTTTTCAACTTTATTAGGAGAGAGCGAGAGAGTGCTAATTAAGTGAGATAAAGGCAGGGATGTTAGCCAAAATTAAAGCATCCGGCTGGTTAACCGTCACTGGGGGAAGGGAGAAGGGAAATAAAGGCGGAGGAAATAAATAAATTAAGAGAAAAAAGAAAGGAAAAGAAAAATATATCAAGAACAAAGAACTAAAAGGCACGAGTATTATAGTCTTTCCAGTAGGCTGCAGTCACGTAAGAAAGTTAACAAAGCCTTGACCGACTTCCGATACGATTAGATTTGAAGCGGACACTCCAAGATTGTCTGTTCTGATGGCGGTATGTCGTCAAAGTGTGCCAGCGTAGCCGCTAAGGGTATGCGCGCTCTAGCCAGGGCACTAACACAGAACATGTTCAATGGTCTCCTCGCTGCCGGAGTGACGCCAAGCAGCTCTATCCTCCATACCAATCCAGAAAGCGAATGATCGTGTGAATGTGACACCTGACCACAGCCGGTGAAGCACTGTTGTCTCGCGTCGAGATAGTCCAGGCGGGGGTCGAATTTGAAGAGACGGGTCCAGTCGATGTAGACGTGCGTGCATCAAACTTGGTGTGCTCCATTGAGACCTTCTGTCTTCATCTGCGAGCGCACGCGCTTTCAACGCCGCATTTGTTCTCGATAACGGTATGGGATCGTGCAGGCGCTCCTCATGCGCAGATGAGCAGCTGCATCGGCGCGTTCATTACCCATGATGCCGCGATGGCTTGGGATCCACTGCAAGGTGATGATTGTGCCCTTGCTCGACGAGGTAGTGAAGCAGCAACCTGATTTGAAGAACTAGTTGCTCGTGGGGTCCGCGGCGTTAGGCTGACGCCAGACAATGAGCAGCAGACTTCGAGTGGCTGAACGTACTCCATTTCTTGGGCGGTTTACTAGAAATCACGCGAAGCGAACGAAGAATAAATGCAAGTTACGCAGTAATCGATGTCGTCCTGTCAGAAAGCCTAATCTTTACAGTGGCGCTTATTACAGGAAAGATTACCCACTTAGCAGGTGTGTTCACCGTCACTGACGCATCAACTTTATTAAGACAGTAATCCGCTAACGCAAGTTGTTTCCCGTGCTATCCGGAACGACACTGCACCTTTTCGGGTGCAGTAATGCCCTGCTTCTGCAGCAATCGCCGCTTTAGACATGGATGTGTTCCTTATAAAACTAGTCAAATGAGATTGATAACCGAAAAGATGGAAACAAGTGAATAGCGGAAATTTGTGCGCTAAAAGGCGCCCATCAGTGCTCTGAAGAAAGAGCTGTACCCGGAAGCGCTCCTCGTAGGTGGTACCACGTATGATGACCGGCACCACATCCTTGTCTCGCATGATGTCCTGCAGGGTGTCGTAGCGTTCTCGTGGATCCTTCATAGTCAGGCTGGCCTTCATGTGGCCCGTGAAACCCGCGGCCATCACGAACACGGCCAGCCACCAGGTGCCGTACAGCCACCGCCTGGCAGACCCACGTGTCACCCGGGGAGACGCTGCGCAGGAGCGGTAACGGTATAGTGCGTGCGAAGGTGTCAGTTACGTTTCGAGTCCTTCGACGTAGAGTTCCAAGAGCATTGCTACGTGGCAAGCTACTGAGATGCATAATCATTGCAAGCGCGAGCACGCCTGTCAATATATTAAAATAAGGTATGACGATAACAGCTATGAACTGGGCAAGTTAGAAAGGGAGCCTTGTTTGCGTACTTAGCGGCATCATCTTTACGTGCCAGAAGGCATTAAACAAAATTCGCTGAACAGGAGCGCCCGATATAGTCCCTGGGGAGAAAGCTTACCCTACAGGGAATAAAAGCAGTAAAGGCTTAGTGTCGTATCCTGCACTCAACACACCTTCAACGGAAGTGTTGCGAGAACTAGCAATATCCATATACGTCGAATTAAGATACACATGAATGTACGGCAAAGTGCTTAGATACAAGAACCAATATATGCGTTGTGCAGAGCTTTCCGAATTACCTTAGACCTCTTCTTACTAAGGCATGTTTAACATCATGTGTCTCCACGACGATGCAGATTTGCTTACCAGGTCTCATGCAACCTCACCACAATAACTTCATTGATGGCCTTACTAAAGGGTTCATTCTGTAAAGTTGGCGTCGTACCTTCCATAAGAAAGATGCTGAACAGGCTGAGGAATGCAAAGTAGTAGGCGACGGCCAGGCGTGAGCACTGGAACTTGGCGTCGATCAGCGCAACCACGATGCCGACGAAGATCATAGCCGAGAACAGCCCAATCCACACCTGCGCGCACCGGAAGAGCAACTTGTTCTGACACGAGTTCCAAAGGCTTCATGTGTACTAACATTGATGTTTAATTAGCAATGTCGGAAACTCGAGAAAAGCAGGAAATCCCGCGTCTTTTTGTAGTCGGAATGTTGTGGGACGAACCGAGGTGCCAGCCGTATAAGAACAGAAGTTCTCGCAAAGCTGCGTGACAAAGTACGCGATGATGCTGTCGTTTACTTTTTCTTTGCGCGTTTCAACCCACTTTTCTACTAGGACCATATGCTAAAGTAGTTTGGGATCCTTATACTCAAACTAACTGTTCTAAACTTGAGAAAATACAGCGCCTTAGTTCTAGGTTTATATTTAACAAATACTGCCGTCTTCATTCACCTACCGAGTTATGTAAACTTGCGGAGCTCCCCCACTACAACAACGAACTGAATATGAAAGGCTCAAATTCCTATTCTTAATAATTCACAGTCACGTTAAAATAAGCTACGACAAGTACTTTGAAATCAAAACACAGGAGACATCAAGACACAGACACTCCATGTACATACCACCCCACAAAATTCACAACGATTGCTTCAGGTACAGCCTCTTCCCTAGGGCGATTCAACAATGGAATTCGTTACCAGACTCGGTTGTGAAAATTAATTCACTTTCTGTGTTTCTAGATGCAATAAAGTCAATTGTGTACTGTGATGCCATGCACTGAGATTGTGATGCCAGGCGTAATTAACGTGCTTTGTAATTAGGTTATGTATTTATGATGTGTTCTGATATGTGTTACATGATATGTGTCTCAGTGGTGTTTTCTTTGTTGATGGTTTCACTGACTGACCTCCCTGCTTCAACTGTATTTCCTGCAGTTTTGATAGACTTATTGTATGTGTTTTGATATGAGCTATGAAATGATTAGTTCCAGCGGTGTAGTTCCTTTCATTGTTTATCTCACGCACATTGCTGTCTTTATTTGATTTCATTCCACTCCTGTAATAGCTCGCCAAGGGCTGACAGTATCAATAAATAAATAAATAAATAAATAAATAAATAAATAAATAAATAAATAAATAAATAAATAAATAAATAAATCTCCGTTCCCCGTGCAAAGTACGAAGTTTTCGTTCTCTGTCTATAGGTGTACACAAACATCATATATGTAGCCTTTTGTGCAGCAAAGTGTTGCGTGGTGTGCACGTAAGATAGGATTACTAGCGTGACAAGACAGGGCCGTCGAGGAAAAAAAATGCGGGAGACCACGTTTAATTTACACGTTGCAGGTCATGCCCACCTATCCCTGAGGTATTTACTCCTCCCTTGAATGCACAACTTGCAGCCTTCCCTTGTCACGCCCTCCTTCGCACCCTCCCCAATACTCTCTTTCTTCCCCATTGTTTTGTTTTCTCAGAAGCTTACTCAGTGGTGCAGGAGCAGAACAGCGCACGACAAGAATGAACTAGGCACATAAACACAATGCCAAGGAAGGCAGCTGCTGACCGAGCCAGGACAGTCGCCTTGTCGAAACGTAGGCCTCAGCAGCGTTTGGACCTAGGAGACCAACGTCCCGCCTAAACCGTTATGCCCAGTTGATTGGCGAATAGGAACGAGAATATTTGGTAAAGCGTTACGAATTTGCAACCTCGCCGGTTTACCTCAGTGGTCGGAAATTTTACATTCGTCTCTTAGGCTTGATTGAAAGTCCTCTAAAGCATGTTGCCTAATTAGAAAATCATGGTTCTACACTTCTCTTGCAATGCAGCGCCCTGTTCCCTCTTTTTTTCATGGGTGCAAATTGGCGAAATTTCAAAATGATGTGAATTCGAGGTAAGGACATTGTTGTCTGTTGCAACGTTAGATGGAACGGAGAAACACCGCGTAACAAAGAATGCTCAGCATCCATACGCGTGCTTTGTTTAAACTGGACGTTGTACTGATGTTGAACAACATCTTCAGCTAAGCAGCCTACTCTTCGCGTGTTGATTCTCTGTTTCTGTGCGCGTTCTCAACAGCGTTCTCACTGTGCCGCTGCGCACAGTCCGTTACACTTAGCAAGCCGCACATTGTATACCTGTCGAGTGGAACCACAGTATAGAAAATAACGCGCTCCAAGTCGGTACAGAGAAACTCACATCAACGTCGAAGGAATTAACGTATCCGAACACGTTGGTGACGTAAGGGTCAGTGAGTCCACCGCAATGTCCAGCTTCGCTGTAGTAGAACTGCGGCAGTGGTTCTAGCGCCGACGCCCTGTCCTCTGTGGGCGCCACAGGGCCTACCAGCATGTCGCTTTCCTGCAGCAACATGTCCGGTTAGTATCTCTGTCAATTCAATCGCCTTCGATGAGCAACACTCAGTCGACACATCTACCTGTTCGCCTTCCCGTAGAACTTAATCTGATCGAGAGATAAACGGTGACGTAAGACTCAGGTTCAATTCAGTGTGCCAAAAAATCTTTGGATTTTCTCCTGGGTTATTATTGTATTCAGCGCAATGGCAGTTCTTTTGAATGTGCCTATTCATAAGCAAAAAAAAAAAAGGATAAGAAATCGAATATATCTAGCGCTTTCCAGAAAACTTAACAAAGCTTCTATAAACTTACCTATGACGTGCAGTAAAGTTCTAAATTCAGAGCGGGACTACTACCAAAATGCGCTGCCCGCATGAAAAATACAAAAGTGCTCGCAATAAATTTCTTTTCAGGGAGTCGTTCGTTCAGTGTTAGGTTACTTGCAGTGGGACACATATCGCAGCTACATCACAAATCACTCCCGCTATGAACGATTGCCGATGACGACATCGTTATTCTAGTTCACTCTCCCGGAATGCAAGTTAAAAGGATTCTTCCAGTGATTTTCAGCCTTCGCTAGCTCCGTTCACTTTCTTTTTACAAACGGATGCATGGAGATGTTTCACTTTTTATCGCGAGATTATTAGCTTGCGTATATGGAAACACCGGCGGCTCGTGTTAGTGTTGATTGCAAGTAGTTGTCTTAAGAAGTGGGCCTTTCATTCGAGAACTGCAAAATTTTGGTTTACAAGTAATTCGTTCAAAACATATTAGCTATATCACGGTGATTAATAGTGTAATATGCACTTGGTTGTGTTTTCACAAAAAGCGCCATATATTTCTTTTAATTATGTCAGGTTGAGTGGCCCGATTTATGCTTCATGTTAGGAGCAATTCCTGAGAATTTTCTAAACTGGTGGCAATGGCACGTCTTTCGCGAATGCACTGATGAGTCTACTGGCACAAAATTTTTTTGGCGTATAATGTTCCTGTTTCCTTGCTTAGAAATTCAGGCTCATAGGAGGGTGGACTTTAAAAATTGCTTAGTGCCGTTGATTGTGGAGCTTGAGGGAGAACCATACCAATGTTTAACGCTTTTGAAGTCTACCAGCACGCATACCTTCCTTGTCACTCTGCCTTTTTTTTTTGCAAGCACTGGATACTCGCAGTAACAGCAGTATTAAAGGGGCCTTGCAAAACTCTTACAAGTAGTCCTCCAGTGATATATCGGCCTCGGGAGCTTATTGCCTCACAAATCGCTGCATGCCACCAGCATTTCTCAAATCCGTTCGGTATTAGCCGAGTTAAAGCCTCAAGTTCGAAGGGAATTCGAGGGCGTTCACTTTTATTTTGTCGCGACAAGCGCGCTGCAATGTAGTGCCACGGCTGCTACCGTGTGCCTTCTATATAGCGGCTGTGCTAGTACAGAGAGGGGGTTGAATAAAAGGCAAGAAGCCAGGCCAGCGAGCGTCATGAGCTTGGACATTTTTTCTCTTGGACTGTATTCGCGCATCCGCAGTGACGACAACCATGTGGTCATTTTTGACCAGCTTACAGCGCAAAAGGGACGAAGACGAACAGACAAGGTGACAACACGAGCGCTGACTCTCAACTCACCTTGTGTTGTCACCTTGTCTGTTCTTCGTCTTCGTCTCTTTTGCGCTGTAAGCTGCTCAAAAAAATGCGTTATCACCAACTCGCCCATATTTCCGTTCTTGTCCACGTGGTCAGTCACTGCGGAGACGTGGCGCCACTCCACGACATCTGCGGCAACTCACACGGGAATCTGGCAATGGTAGTTCTCCCAATTACTTCTTAGTGTCCGTACCAGTGATGACGAGTTTTGCGGAAAGATCAGGCGCTTTCAAGATATATCTTGAAGCCATGTTGCAAATTGCACGCTACATGTAGTGTAAAAATATTCGGCTGACATGTTCACAGGAGCACCCACGATTTTATCGGCGGTGTTTTTTTCTTGCTACGTTCAAAAAGTGTTACGGGGCACCTTCAGGACACAGAGGCAAAAATAATCAGTTATACCGTACAGGAAGTGTCACATCCAAGTAAGGATGCTCTCGAGCGACCCTCGCTCCATCGAGACGCAATATTTCGAGGCCATCGCTGTTTCTGACATTTATTACCGTATCCAACAGCTCGGACACATAACGCACCACCTCCACCCACTTTTATTTCTGCCCACCTGTGCCGCAATAATTAAGCTTCCTCTTCGTTTATAGCTCGTACTTTGAAAGACGGAGACTACCTTCGTGGATTGATTGCATCTATACAAAGCTCTGTTCCATTCCGCGAACCATTATGTAATGTTGTATTCCCAGAAACACTGATGTATAACAAAGAACTCGATGCAAAAGGTCGCTACTTATTGTGAGTAGTTAATATTGTATGACGAGGAAATAAGATTGTATTCCTTCCATGTAATCTCATCTCTGTATGACGTGATCGGGCCATGAGCATATAAATAAATGAAATGAAAAAAAAAAAGGCACTCGTACATTGCGGACCACCATGCCAAACTGTCCCGCCCACTGACCACGAGCGTCCCGAGCACCCCAGCTGTAGTCGGGTGGCAGTTTTACCACGTACCTGGGAACATCACATCAATTTAAACGGCATAATAATTCCACATTTCAAAATATAAATTCTCAAGGTATGCATCAGTCGGCAGGAATCCTCGTCTTACTTGAAGCCCATGGACTCGGTGACGAGATCGAACATGAAACCGGACATTCCAGAAAACTTGTGTGTTCCGTCTGGTAGTGTCAGCACGGTCGACATCGGAGGCATCTGGAGGCATAAAGAGCTTACAGTTACACCCGCGCGCAGGGCGAATTTCTGACCGAATGATTAAGCTAATTAAGCGGTTAAAAAAGGTGTGTCACGTACGTGCAAGGCTGTTAAAAGAAATACTGGACTGTCGCTTTTCAAATTATTTTTTTTTCTGATATTAATACAGGTAACCAACACAGGCTGAAAGCGACAGCGCTCAGAACGCGATGGGCCGCCGCGGTTGCTCAGTCTACGGTGCTGAGCTGCTTAGCACGAACCGCTTTCCAATGGCCGTCATGAGCTATTACTACCCACGGCGGCCGTATTTCGATGAAGGTGAAATGCAAGAATTGTCATCACTAGTACTTAGATTAAGGTGCAGGCGCGGAGCATGAAATACTTCTTTCTCTGTGGGTGCAGGTTAAGGAAACACATGTGCTCATAATTGACAAGGAGCCCCGTAATACAACGTGCGTCATGGTCATCATTTTTTGCGTGTGTACATTCTCAAAGATACAAAGGATCTAATATTCAAGCGAATCTTGTATTGTTTCGCAAATGTCGCCCTCGGTGGCATCTGCACGAGAGCTCTTTTAGTGAAAACAATCATCAATGTGAAAGCACTGCGCACGCACTCCTTTTTCTTCCGCTAGCGCCTGCGTCGTAGCGTGGCATATTTGGGAAGGGATGGAAGACATAAAGAAGTAAAGAAGGACGCAGAAAGAGACATGAAGAGAGAGCTGGAGGGAAAAATATAGATCGAGATACAGAGAAAGATAGGAGGAAGAAAACCTCTTTCTTTTCAAATCGAGAGGGTAATGCAGCTCCGCTAACGTGAAACCTGAGGAAGCGCGAAGCATGCGGTGGTGCTCCGGTCAATCGCCGCTAATGGGCAACGAGAGGCCGAAGACTGGATTTGGTTCGGCTAGGTCCATGTGTACATTTATTACACAATCAGCCATCGTGCAGCTAATGCCGGTTAAATGTATTTTTCCTTTAAGCTGACCATAGTTTGACCGCTTGTTTTACCGTGACTGCGACGACTACAGGAGACACCGACATCACAAGAAGGTTAAAAAAATTTCTGGAGTGAAAACGCTGGGGCTAGAACATATGTTCTGGGACTGTCAGCGAAGTCCACAATGGGACGCCGCCTCGGACCGAGCGTGATTGGAGGGCACTGTGCTAAGCCGAGCCCCCGAAGACCAGCTATGGGCCGTCCAGCGGGCCGAAGAGGCCGCTAGGGCGCAAGGGCTTATGGCCGATATCTAAGCGCGGAACAGCCCCACCATCCCAACAACTTGCAGGACACAATGTGAAAGTTGTGTCACTCTCTGGAGTGGAAATTAAGGCCCATAAGTGAAGCCAACACCGCCATCGTGGGAGGGGTAGGATAGGATGTTATTGAACGGAAAAAGAAAGAACGGAACGTTTTTTTAGCTCCTTACTAGTTTTATGTCCAACGTTTCCGCCGACAGATACTGCTCCACCTGGGTCGTTGTGTTGCTGGTTTTGCTCGCAGGCCTCAAAGATTTGGCACATGTTTTTGGAGGTCGCGTCATCGTTACTCTCCTAGATGCACTAATTTCATCGGGAACAACGATCTGTTATTTTACTATAACATCGCACTTACACAATGTTAAAGAAGATGTGGTCGAGCCCTCTGTCATAGGAATAGCTATAACACGAAAGTGAAACCTATCTTCGCGAAGTTGTGGAACGCATAAACGGCAATCTGGGGAAAAGGACGTCAGCGTCCTGCCGTCCCTTAGGAGCGTCCGTTAGCGGACGCTCCTTGTTTATGGCAGATTTGAGCAGGGCTCCGGTGCGTGCAATCCAGTGTCTCCTCAGCAGTGTGAGTCGTACACGAGGGAAAGTTCTCGAACTATTCACACTGCTGAGGAGACACTGGATTGCACGCACCGGAGCCCTGCTCAAATCTGCCATAAACAAGGAGCGTCCGCTAACGGTGACACCTTGCAAGCGAAACCGGGCTGTCAGCGGATCGTTTCGTGAGCACACAGCCAACTGCAGTGAAAGGAGCATCCTTTCATTCCAGACGGCCGACCTTGCGTTCCTGAAGCAGTGCGCGTCGCAACACACCTGGCCGCGCAAGACAAATTTTGTAGCGGCCGCGTTCGTACTTTGCCCAAGGAACGCACCGTCGTGACACCGCCACGCCCATAACTTCCACGGCGGTCGACGCGCGAAGACTTAGGTGCCTGGCTGTACCACCTAAGCAAACAAAGAGTGCATTGTAAGGGAGGGGATGTTTTCTAGGAGTCTTTTTGCTTGTTAAATACCATAGTTCAGTGCATTAAACACCTTTACTTTAACAGGACAACTAGATGCAACTTTCAAAGCGCTGTAGTGAAGTATAAGGCCCATCTATTCCCTACATAGCAAAGTTGCGGTGGCGTATCGGTAAAGCTTCCAGCTCACCCCCCCCGCCCCCCGCGGATCCCGGGGGAATGTAGGGTTCGAATCCGAGCGGGTGGAACTATTGCAGTGTAAATGTATGTTCATTTTTTCAGACGTTCACTTCCTTTACGGAAGTACGTCATTGATTTCTTGGTGGACACCGGCATAAAACACCTTCGTGTTAAAACACTTGACGTCTAGGCAACTACCACCTGCCAAGACTATGTTGTTGGGATAAAGGAGGAGCAAGGGTCGGCTTCACCATTGCTCGTCAGACATTGCAAGAGCTTCCACTTCAGAAGCTTTTTTTAAAACCACCTTACGACAGCCCGAGCACATAAGGTGCTTCGCACCATAAAAAATTGCGAAGCTTGCGGTAATCAAAGCGGTTAGCTGGGCTAGTTGGAATGTAGACTTGTAATGCATTTCTGGCGCTAAAAATAGAAAAGAGAAGAAGACAGACGAGAGGCCTGTCCTCTCATCTACCTTCCCTTTTCTTCCCCTGCGCTTCGCACAAGCTAAGTCCCACAAGGCCTAAACACAGCGAAGGTGGTGGACTAACCTTCGTTTGACAAGGTTGAGGATGCAGCATAGCTGGGGGCTTTACCCTCCATTCCCTCCTCCACACCAGCTCTTCCCTTTACTACTTGCTAAAGTGCACTGTACAAGACTGCTATGCTCTGCTCTCTCCCCTCCTCCTCAACCTCCCTTCTCTTTCCCAGTCCTTGCTACACTGTACTGTACAATATTACAGTATGTTCTCCCTTGCACCTTTCGCTTCTCACGTTCACATCATTCCTCCCCACCCTCACTTCCATTCCTCTCCTGTTGCTTTGCTTACTTTGCATGCATGCGCCATACTTCACTCTTTTGCCTCATACTTTTCCTCCTTACCCTCATGTCTCTTTTCACTCAGTCTTCCTGTGGTTTCCTTTTCGTTAAGCAGGAGCGCGTAGGAAACTACACACGACGGCGGCAGCAGTGCTGGCCAGGTAGCGCGACGCCGGAACGGTTTCGCGCAGTGTCGAGACGAGTAGGCGGAGCTAAGCGCAGGTGCAAGGAAGTTACGTTAAAACGAGGTAGTTGAAAAATACAGAGACATTAAACAGAGAAATTAAAGGTAATAAAAAATGTGCCCATTCCCGTGCTACTACGTATAACGGGTGACGTCACACTACATGGGCTGCTGGTGGTAGTTATGCCGTTTTTTGTACACATTAAATATATTACGGCCAAGGAGGTTTAAAATTAAAAAATTCTGGAGTGGAGATTTTGTGCTAAAGGTGACGCCGGCAGCCGCCATCTTACTCAGGGCATCAAGTAACAGCATCCAACGAGCACAAAATAAAAAGCATTTTCCTCACGCTTCTTAACCGCTTTAAAGTGGTCAGCTTTGCTCGACAGACACTGCTTGATGTGCCTCTTTGTGCCACGGGTGCTGGGGTGAAACTTGACAATCGCGAAAATATGTGTGCAATATCGTGGCACTGATACTCGGTCAATGGTACTTTATTGATCCAAAACATCGCGCTTTTACATTGCAATTAGTCTAGAGTTTACTTAGCATATCAAGAACGTTTGAAATGATACTGGTTTCCGGACACTCTGGCAAGCTTTTAGGGCTGAACCATAGGGAAACGCCGGCGTCACCGGCGTTTCCCAGAGTGGGTTGCGCCAACGTACCCAAGGACCAACCAACCGTGGACGGAAGCGGCCAACCTGGCCGCGTGTTAGACAGTGGACCGCAGATGAAAGGGTTTGAGGCGGGAGACATGCACGATTTCTGTTCCGCGGCAGCATCGGTCAATGGGCGCATGAACAGGTGTAACGCGGTAATTGACAGGCGAGGTCTGCTCGATGACATTGTAGGGGCCGATATAACGAGACGCGAGCTTTCCACATAAGCCAGGTGTGAGTGCGGGAGTCCATAGCAGTACATCGTCACCCGGACGGTAGACGACGACTCGGTGAGCGGCATCGTAACGACGTTTGCGGTCTTTTTGGCTAGCTTCGGTGTTCATCCGGGCGCGGCGACTGCATTGGGCAAGGCGAGACACAAACTGTTCGCAAATGAATGGTGGAGGGTTGACCTGGCCAGAGAAGAAAGAAACATCGAGTGAGGAGGTTGGCTGACGGCCGTATAGCAGGAAAAACGGGGAGTATCCTGTAGTACGTTGAACTGCAGTGTTATAAGCAAATGTTACAAATGGGAGAATGGCATCCCTTGCGATGGTTTGGTTGGATGTACATAGACAACATGTCGCAGAGGGTGCGGTGAAAGCGCTCCGTTAGACCATTTGTTTAAGGGTGGTAGCTGGAGGTTGTTTTATGCATGGTGTTGGAGGCTTGAAGAACTTTGTGTACTGTGCTTGAAAGGAATGCCTTGCCTCGGTCGCTCAGAAGTACGCGAGGGGCCCCATGACGCAGACAAATAGCTTTCAAGAAGAAGCTTGCGGCCTCCGAAGCAGTGGCTGAAGGGACTGTAGTCTGTTACAGCGTAACGGGTCAGATGGTCGACGGCAGTGATTACCCATCGGTTTCCGTCAGTAGGAGTTGGGAGAGGTCCGAAAAGGTCAATTCAAACAACTGAAAAAAGGTTCTGCTGGACAAGGAAGTGGCTGTAAAGTCTCAACCGGGGCAGTAGTAAACCGCTTGCGGTGTTGGCAAAGCGCGCTCGAGGCAATATATTTAGCGATGCTTGTGGAAAGGCCTGACCAGAAGAATCGGCTCCGTATGCGCTCATGGGTCTTGTGGTAACCCAAGTGACCCGACGTAGTGTCGTCGTGTGAAGCCTGCAGAACTTCAGCGCGCAGAGAGCGCGGGACAACAGGAACCCATCGATGTCCCTCCGGGTGAAAAATATAGCGGTAGAGTACGTAATCTCCGAGCTTGAATAGTTTGAGCTGTTTTTGTAGCCTGGAATTTGGCGGGAATGAAACACCTGCAAGGCGACTGATGATGCCATTGCAATAAGAGTCGGCACGCTGGTGAGTAGAAAGCACTGAATGGTGGTTTGATTGAGTAACGGAAGAAATAGTTGTAATGGACGATGTGTCCTCACCGCGGCCAATTGGACGAGGTGATGTGATGTGGTCTGTTGATGGCGGCAACGGGCAGCGTAGAAGAGCGTCGGCATTTTGGTGCTTGCTTTCAGTCTTGTAGATGACATCGAAGTCGTAGGCTTGTAATCGGAGGATCCAAGCGCCAAGACATCCAGACAAGTTTTTGAGTGTCGACAACCAGCATAGAGCATGACGGTCGGTTACAACAGTGAAATCTCGACCGTGGAGGTAAGGACGAAATTTTTGTATAGACTAGACAACAGCCAAACACTCTTGTTCGGTTATGGAGTATTTCTTTTCCGCTGAAGTCAAAACGCGGCTTGCATATGCAACAACCTTCTCGCAAGATTCGCGGTCGCGTTGCAGCAGTACGGCACCAATTCCTTGACCACTGTCGTCAGTATGCAACAATGTGGGCGCCTTGTCGTCGAAGTGATGAAGAACGGGTGGCGAGGTAAGTGCGCGCTTGAGTTCTTCGAACAAGGCTTCGAATTCATCGTTCCAATCGAAGGAACAGGTAGTAGACAGAAGTTTGTGGAGGGGCGAGGCAATGCTGACGAAATTCCGGATGAAACGTCGAAAATATGACGCTAGGCCAAGGAAGCTGCGCAGTCTCTTGTACGAAGTGGGCGGGGAAAGTTGAGTACGGCAAAAATTTTGTCCGGGTCCGGTTGTATGCCGTCTTTGCTAACGAAATGACCCAGAACTTTGATCGTCGTGCTAGCGAAGCGGCACTTCTTCGTGTTTATTTGAAGGCCGGCATTGGAAAGGCACGTGAGCACTTCGTCCAGACGTTGCAGGTGGTCAGTGAAGCTTGAGGAAAACACCACGATGTCGTCGAGGTAGCATAGACAAGTTTTCCACTTGAGGCCTCGAAGAACTGTGCCTATCATCCGCTCAAATGTGGCGGGGGCATTATACAAGCCGAAAGGCATTACGTTAAACTCGTAAAGCCCGTCGGAAGTAGAAAAAGCGGTCTTCTCTTTGTCCGCTTCGTGCATTGGAATTTGCGAATACCCGGAGCGAAGGTCAAGGCTGGAGAAGTACTACGCGCCTTGCAAAGAGTCAAGTGCGTCATCGGTACGGGGCATGGGGTATACATCTTTGCGGGTGATCTTGTTGAGCCCGCGGTAATCGACACAAAATCATACCGACCCGTCCTTCTTCTGTACCAATACAACGGGAGATGACCAAGAACTCGCGGAGGGACGTATGATGTTTCGTTGTAGCATATCGGCGACGTTCTCCTCGATGAGTTTGCGTTCTGGCAGAGAGACTCGGTAGGGACGGCGACGAACAATATTCTGACCATCAGTGACGATACGATGAGACGAGTGATGAAGTGTTGGTGTCGAAGGAGGCCTGATGCTTCGTGAGCAATTTCAGCAACGCTTCACGCTGGGGAGCGGTTAAGTCAGGGCTTATAGCGGAAGCAAAGACAGATGAATAAGGAGATTTGCCCTGTTGAGGCCGCGCTTGCGAGGTGTCAAGAGCAACCAGAGAGACTGGTTGGGTATCGACATAACAGGCCATCGCTGATCCTTGAGGTAGGAGGATTGCCTCAGTGGTCGTATTCAAGTTAATGATAGCTGCAGAGTTTTCCTGGAAGCGTACAAGGCTGGAAGCGAAGGCAATTCCACGGGCAAGACAGCGACCGTAAGGAGTGATAAACGCGTCGCCATTCAAAATGTTTGTCGAAGACAGTGTGATGAGCTGTTCTTGACCGGGAGGAATTATCGAATCCGCAGACGTGAAAAAAAAAATCACAGCATATTCACGGGGTGAATGACGATGAGTGAGGCGAAGCTCCGGAAGGAACCATCGGTAAACCGTGAAACTCTTCCGTGCAATTCGCCCCACAATTAAAAGTGAAACACTTGAGTAAATGTCATCAAACTATTATAACATCTCGCATCTTTCATCATCAACTACAAGTACCGCCATCTAGTTTTATAACATCTCGCGCATGCTACGAATCCCCACGGTTCAACTATGCACAATGCACAAGTGAAATCTCCCACCGGCACTTCATTGCAAGTCAAGATGCAGTGCCTATATATATATATCTATATATATATATATATATATATATATATATATATATATATATATATATATATATATATATATGTATATGGTTGCCGGTGAACGCTTCTCCAACGCGAGCAGTCGGTATTTCCAATCAAGAAACTCGCTAGGAGACGCTGCCTGCGCCAACGTTGTCTCTCGCGGGCGAGCGCGTGCCGGGAGCCACGCGCTCGCCCTCGGCGCGTGCGTGCCTCCCGGCAGGCACGCGCCGGTGGCTACCTACTACTACTACTACTACTACATACATCGGGGACGCACGACCCACGCCTTAAGGAGCTTCGCCCCTAAAAACGGAATCGTTGCTCGTTGATGCCCCCGCTGCAATGATCAGTCTCTGTCTTATGTAGTACACGCTGGCGGCAGGAGATTAGAGCGGACGCTGACGAGAGGAAGTCCCAACCCAAAATGAGTTCATGAGCGCACGGGAATAAAACTGCGAACGTTATGTGATGACGGATACCATCAATTAATACACGCGCTGGCATTGGGCGGAAGGGCGAATGCTTGCTCCGTTAGCTCCGGTCAATGACGATACCATGTAAGGCGTCTTCACTTTTCGCAAACGAGTACACAGGTCTACACGCATAACAGAAATAGAAGCACCCGTGTCTACCAAAGCCAATAACTGCACACCTTCCACAGACACCAATAACACGTTTGACGGGCGCTCAGGAGGACTTGTAACACATTGCGGCGATGCATCTTTCCCTCCAAAAACTGCGCTGGTTAGTTTTCCGAACGTTGTACAGGGAGTTGCGGCACAGGCCGGAGTGGAGAAACAGATCGCCGGAGTGGTGATGGGGAGCGGCGTCTCGAGGCACGTGTGTTGAAGTCTGCCGGAGATGGAGATCGGCGAGGGGCAGCATTGTAGGCAGAACGGTTGTAAAAGCGAGGTGGTGGCTCATCGCGTTCAAAGGCGGCATAACCACGACGTTCGTCTTGCTGACGGCGACGGCAAAACCGGGCGATGTGGCCTCGAAAGCCACAGTAATAACATGTGGGCCGCGAGGAACGCCAGGCAGAATAGTAAGGTGGATTCGGTGCTCGGGCGGATAAGGGTGCCAGGTGGTCGTGAACAGGCACAGGCGGTGTGCTTGGAGATGGTGCGGGTGACATGGCAGTAACCTGTGCGTACGAAGCTGGTTGTGCGCAAGGCGAGGCGGTAGAGTGAAGGGATAAATCCTCTTTGATAATTTATTTATTTATTTATTTATTTATTTATTTATTTATTTATTTATTTATTTATTTATTTTCAATACTGCCAGCCTCCCGTGGAGACCAAGGCAGGTGGGCATACCGATTTCAACGTGAGCATGAAGATAATACACACATTGCAGAGTACATTTGCGTTACATACATAGAAATTTTATCTCTAATACAACATTAGTATTCACAACTCAACAGTGAAACTTAATACAATCCAATGTAATATAAAAAAGACATACAAACAAGAAAAGAACAAATTACATAAATACGAAACCCTTCTTTTTCATGGTTTGGGCTTATTTTCTATCGCATGACAAAAGTTTGATGGTGATTCTATGTTTGCTATTGTTGGGTCAAGGCGGTTCCACTCCCTAACTGCGGTAGGAAAAAAAGAGAATTTAAATGTGTTGGAGTTGCAAAAGTATTCATCTAACGTTTTATCGTGTTTATTGCGTGATATCCGGGAATTAGAGAAGTTGATGTAATTTGAAGAATTTATGTTGAAGCGGTTGTGCAGAAGGTTATGCATAAATTTTAAACGAGCTTGTTTTGCTCGGACTGCCAGTGTGTCCAGACCGGATGATGCCAGAAGATCAGTGGGCGAGTCAGTACGTTTGTATTTGTTGTGAATGAACCGTATCGCTTTTCTTTGAACTTTTTCTAGTTGATTTATGTTAGTAATATTGTGAGGGAACCAAACAGTGTTGGCGTATTCTAGTACTGGCCGCACAAAGGTTGTATAACTGAGGAGTTTGATATCGGTGGGAGCAGACTTCAGGGACCTTTTAAGAAAGAACAACTTACGGGTGGCTTTTGAGGAGATGTTGGCAATGTGTATGTTCCACCTGAGGTCGGATGTAAGTGTTAGTCCTAGATATTTGTATTGAAGAACTTTAGTTAGCGTAGTGTCACTAAGTGAGTAAGTAAATTCTAATGGGTTCTTCTTTCTTGTCACCGTCATTGACACAGATTTGCTAGTGTTAATACACATTTGCCATTGTTCACACCAGTTGTTTATCACGTTAAGTTGTCTGTTTAGGGTTAGGTGGTCTTCGTAACACATTATTTCCTTAGATAATGCAGTCGTCTGCGAAAAGTTTCATGTTGCATTCAGTGTTAGTGACGATGTCATTAATATAAATTAAAAACAGTAAGGGCCCTAAGACCGAGCCCTGTGGTACACCAGACGAGATGGGAACAATATCGGATGACGCTTCATCGAGATAAACAAATTGCGAACGCTGGGATAAAAAGTCGCCAATCCAAGCTGAAATGTTTCCAGCGCCAATTATTGCCTCTAGTTTTGTAATTAACTTGTTGTGACACACGCGATCAAACGCTTTGCTGAAATCTAGGAATATAATATCTGTTTGGCCGCGATTGTCAATCGTCCGTGCTAGGTCATGGACAACTTCCGTCAATTGCGTCACTGTTGACATCCCGCGTCTAAAACCGTGCTGGCTAGGTGATAGTATGCGATTTTCTTCAAGATATACTGTCAGGTGTTTTAAAATTATATGTTCTAGGATCTTGCATGATGTACTGGTAAGAGATATGGGTCGGTAGTTTGAAGGAGAGTTTGTGTCGCCTGATTTGTGAATTGGTATCACCTTTGCTTGCCTCCAGTCATTTGGCACACGTGCAGTTAAAAGTGAAATTCGGTAGATGATGCCAAGATATCTGCTGCACCATTCTGCGTATCGCTTTAGAAATTCGTTTGGAATATTGTCAGGGCCGCTAGATTTTTTCGAGTCTAATCCAAGAAGAAGGTTAAAAATTCCCGAGTCAGATATCGTAAGTGGATCAATGCAGGAACCTGTAGAAACAATTGAGGGAACAAACCCGTTATCTGTAGTAAATACAGATTGAAAATACTTGTTGAATGCATCAGCTTGGACAACATTTTCATCATGAGACCGTTCTGGCGTCAAAGTATTACGTGCACGAAAGTTATTCCAAAATCCCTGTGGATTACTTTTGAGGAAATCCGGTAGGATAGTATTGAAGTATTGTTTACGTGACTGGTTCAGCTTTAGTTTCAGCTCTTGCTTGGCGCTGATCAGCTTAGAATTCTGGACTGATTGACTTTCTGTCTTTTTCAATGAGCGACGTAACCTTTTAACCTTCCGTTTGGCATGAATTACCTCGCGCGTTACCCATGGACTGTATTTTCTTGGTTTCCTAGTTTTTAACGGTATAAATTCGGCAATGCAGTCATGTATTATTCTCTTAAACTTTATCCAGAGGGCATTTACGTCTCCTGATGGACCAGAAGCAATATCTGAAAATGATGTGAATTCATGTGCCAGGTGTGTCAAAACGCCAGCGTCGTTCGATTTCTCAAAGTCAATGATTTTGCTTTCAAAAGACTTTTGTGGAATAGAACATGACAAGGGTAGATGGCACATTGGCATATCGTGGTCGGATATTCCTTCGACAATACTAGTTTGCATAGTGTTCATTGGGAAGTGATCACTGAGGAGTATTAGGTCAAGTATGTTGTTTGCAGTGCCTTGCGAGCGCGTTATTTGACTAACTACTTGTTCTAGATTAAAATTCAGCATCAGATCAAACAGTGCTTCGGAAGTATGTGATGAATATTCCTTTGTGTTCCAATTAATGTCTGGCAGGTTAAAGTCTCCCATGATGATAATTCTCAGGCGAGGGGCGTGGTTCTGCAGAAACTCTTGTATGTTCCTGACACAATCTTCATTCGAGTCGGGACTTCGGTAAACGCAGCCTGCAATTATGGCAGCGTTGTTGCAGATGATTCTGCAGAAAACCGCTTCAGCGTCCCTCACATCTGGTAATGCTACGAATGGAAGGGATTTCTTTATCAACAGTGCCACACCACCACCACGTGATGGTCAGTCTTTTCTAATGATGCAATAGTTTGGAGGCACTACTTCATGATCTGAGATAGCCGGGGAAAGCCACGTCTCAGTTATCGCTACTATATCAGGATTATGTGCAAGAAGCAATGCCGTGCAAGTCGCTATAGACGGGTTGTACGTGGGCGCTGTTGCAAGGTGGCAAGCCGTAGACTTGCGATTCCTCACATATTATGGCTCGGATGATGTATCGGAGCTCCACGCTGTTTGCTAAGGGGTTGTCTGAAAAATCCGGCCGCAGGCGAACAGACTACAGGGCGTCGAGGCGCTGACACACGGAGATGACTTCCGACACCGTCGACGGGTTCTGCGCAGCGAGGGCGTTGAATGCCGTAGACCCTATGCCTTTAGGCAGATGCCGCACGCGGTCACTCTCGGGCATGGCATTGTCGACACGGCGGCAAAGCGCAAGAATGTCCTCAATGTACGGGGTATATGACTCGCCATAATGCTGGACGCGCTCAGACAGATTTTTCTTCAGAACCTCTGAACGAACCGTGGGCGTGCCAAAAATCCGCCGTAGCTGTTCCTTGAAAGAAGGCCAGTCACGGAAGTCGCTCTCATGGTTGAGGAACCATGTCTTGGCTACTTGGGAGCCGTAGAACGGCACGTTGGTTAGTTTAGATGGCTCGTTCCAGTTGTAAGCGCTCACCCGGTCATAGTTGCCTAGCCAGTCTTCGACGTCCTCACCAGGCAGGCCAGAAAAGATTTCCGGATCGCGGTGACGGTTGTTGGCAGGGCTGGCAGGAGGAGGGGTGGTTGGGGACGCCGCGGGCTCGTCTTGCGACATCGTGGGCTGCTGGAGTAAGCGGCGTCCTGAACGTAGCTCCAGGAGAGATCTTGAGAAGGCGAGAGGTCGAAGGGATCTTAACGCACTTCCACCACTTGAAATACCACGGTTCCGACAGCGCTTAATTTGGCCAAGCCAAGGTGGCACGGACGGAGAAGGAACACGAGCCAGTGAGGAGGAGGAAATAACTTTATTTAGTCCGGAGGAACCCCTCCCCACCCACTCTTGGTTTAGTGGTCGGCAGGGGTCGCGGACCGCACCCACGTTGGGACGGGAAGCCCGTGAGCCTCCGCCCTTTCGTGAGCCCTCTGGACGGCCCGGAGTTGTGTCTGGTGGTCGCCGCTTCGAGCCAATGACTGAGCCAATGACTGATGATGGTTTTTGTACAGGTGATGAAGATGAAGTCCGAATCAATGCCTACAATACGTCGAAAGAACGTGGTTCTTCCACAGAATGTGCATCGCTGACATAACTGTGTACAGGTAATGAGGTGTTTTCTAGTTTTATGGGTGAACACATTAGCCAGCACAGTGCGAAGTAATTGCTCCTGCTATGTGGGTAGTGACTTGTTAGCAAGTAGGTGTGTTGTGCGGGTTATCTTGTGACACAGTGCCACTTCGTGGTGCGAGACCAGAGGGTGCGCATATGCTCGGCTTTCTCGGCATCGGTTCCATGGTTCATGTCACGAGCCACGAGCCTGGCAATCACGTTGCTTGGAATGCCACGCACCTTCACGACATTCTGTTTTCGGCCTAGGCATGAAGTTCTCAAACTCGACCCACGTCAGCGTTTTTTTTTTCTGAGGTATCATTCGAGTTAATCTCATTGTGCCCTCTCGTGTCAGTATCTGCATCATTCATTTACGACAGAAGGAATACAAGCCTAACCGTTGAAGTTTGAAAAAGAAAATGCTCCGCCATACATGGAAACTCTCAGCAGGAAGATTCTGCCTGTCCAAGCTGTTGTCTGCGGACGGGCAAGGCAACAAACAATCCACAAAACATGACGCTATAGTCCGATGCATGAGAAAACACACGCATGCATTTCCTTCTGATATGCAACGCAAAATATCGGGAGTACAGTCTTGTGTACAAAGAGGTTGACAAACAGTTTAGGGTACGTACGTGATGTCCGGTGATCCTCAGTGTCAGGTTCTCGAACTTTCCACGTAGTGCCATTGATCCCTTGCAATGGTGAATGTAGGTCGCAAAGGAGCAGGTGGTCACGTTCTGCGATATACGAAAACGTCAAAAATTCTCTGTGCGGAGCATTTTGGACACTAGTGGCTGTTGAATATCTTTAAATGATTATGCATATGTTCGATTTCAATCGCACGTTTGCCTTGAGTAAGCGCGGTGCTGTGCAACAATTTACAAAAGAAATTATCTTCCCTGAAAAAACCGCTTATAAATAACTATGTTGAATGAATTTGCTGGCCTGATAAGGAAAATTGCCATAATCAATTCGTAAGAATAAGTAACCAACGAGGTCGCAGAAGAAGGCCGCAGAGCCCAAGCCTACACGCTGATAACCATATTCGCGCGGTTTCTACTCTGGTTCTGCAGCACGCTTTTCCCGCTTCGCTTGAGCGACAGAAGCCGGTGGATTAATTGTTGCGGAGTAGGCAAGCAGTGATCATGTAGGGACGTTTCGTTGCCCTGCTCTGCTTCTCATCACCGCGCAGACGCATTCGCGGAAGGTCAAATGCAAAGGTAAGATTTCAAAAAAGGCGGTAAGTCATTCAAGGCGCCACCGACCACATATCGATCTTACAATAAACATTCGGCAGTGCCCGCGTGGCCTATCAGGAAGCTGGGCATCTCTTTCGCAGACGTTTTCGCTCTCCAAATTTACTTGGAGTTGTCAACAAAGACCGGCCCAAAGCGAACGCTTTAGCTTTCGGGGAGAGCGAAGGAAGGGCGGGCGGGTGTTGAGTTGCTAAGTTTTAGAATGTCTGATTTTATTACGCACAACTGCATCAGCAAACTTCTCAGCTCTTATGCGCTATATTGTGACGCCACAACGTCGTAAAAATGCGGAAGCCGCTCATAAACGAAGTAAAACAAGTGACGAGCATTTCTGGTTGCGAATTTCTAGCAGCTATGACGCCCATCCATCGCCTGAAATTCCTGAGCATCGACACCGAAGGGAGATTCGCACACAGAAAACAAGCAGGGACAATTGTGTTCGAGTGCTCACACTGGAGTTCGGGATCTTTGAGGCCATAAGGCCACCCGCCCGGTCCGCTGGCATTGCACGCACATAGTTTAAACAGTGCTTCGTTCCCGAAGCGCACAGTTAAAGCTTTTATGGGTGGCTAATAGAAAGCGGGGTGGCCAAGAGGTATTTCGTCCGCCCCATACTGCTGGGAGAATCCTGATGCGGGCAGATTCAATTTTCTACTTCTCTAGAAAAAAAAAAGAAAAGAAAGGCTAATACGTTTCTCATATGTCCAAGCTGCTACACCAAGTCCTCCAGCAAAATGAACAGAAATGAACAAATTAGCAACAACAATTGATCATCGCACAGACCCCTCTCGAGTGCCATTGAAGAAGGAAAATTGCAAGCGATATCATAGAATTTCTCATCATTACCTACAGGGGAAACTGGCGCCGTGACGCTGTGGTAGGCATCGGACTGCTGGGATGTGGTCGATTCAGACTGGCATCATCGTTTACTAACGGTTCTGGCGGCTCCAAGACGCGCCTGGCTTGGACACATTCCACGCGCCATAATGATTAATTTTGCGCTGAAGCAGAATGCAGTGACCCATCTCGTTTTGGCATAGTACAAAATTAAGTGATATTTGCATTTGAGAACTTGTCCTTGTATATATTGCTTTATAAAAAGTAGAGTACAACGACTGACCGCTAAAGTTCAATGACAGACGACGATGTCAACGATCACACCGCGTCCGTCTGTCGTCTGTTCTTTTGGCCGTTTGATTTTGCTCTGCAGGTGAGTAATATTTTTATCGTAACATGTAGAACTTGTGTATGAGATCTGTTTACGAAAGCTTTGTTTTAGAGAAGCTATATTTGTGGAGCCGTATCCACGTATGAGTCAAAGCCCCGCTCGACGCCAGCCAACACAAGCCTCGCAGGCAGATATACCATACGTAATTCCCATTGCCGCACAGCGCCCCTTAAGAAAGTCTCAGAGACGGTGGCGCCACATTTCCCTGTAGATAATTATCAAAAACTCTATGGAACTTGTCTTAAGGTATACGGTTGCCTATGGAGCTTGTTGTTCCGTCATGGTATGGTAGAGTGTTGAGGGGAGTATTAAACCTTCGTTCTCGATGAGACCCGTTATCACACTCTTCCATCTCCAGTGTTTGCTCTTTATTGTTTTCGGACGGCACAGCCCGCGGCATCTTTCATTTTGGTGTTAGCGGTCGTCAGGGCGTGGAATCGCTCAGCATAAGGCGTTGCTGAGCGGTAGTCATTCCTGCTGAGTCATTGTAATTTTTGCTCAGTCATGGTCTTGATTGACTTCCATCGCACATCTTTTGTGTGCACTTGGGTTTGTATCGATGTGACCCATCACGCTCCTTTGCGCGTATTGTTATCTTTGTGCTGAGTCGTGATCACGTCTTGTAATGAACACGGCTATAACTCATGTCACGGCCTGTATCTTCTGTTTGACACCCATATTGACATACTTCCACTAATTTTTTTGCTGAGTCATGGTCATGTCAACTCAAGCTGATGTCATGAACGCGACTATAACTCATATCGCGTCTTACGATCTGCGCCTTTCGCTTGACCCTCATTTCAGCCTTTTTCCAGCGCTTTGAAAATTCTCCTTCTTATCATGTGCCTATATGATGCCTTGCTAAATGACGCCATGCCTTTGTCATGCGTAAGCAGTTATCATAGCATACTCCTATTGTCATTCCTATTCTGACATTATCTGACATTATGTGATTTTTAGAGATTGATTCGTGATTTTATTCACTTCCGTTTTTGTACCATCCACTCTCTTGCGTTGTTATGCACATGGGCATGACCGAAATCGCCTGTATCATGTCTATTATACATTACTCATGTCCGTCTTGGCCGAGTACTCGGGACCGCCTTACTTAAGGGTGTGTAACTGTGTGTTTATGTGAAAATCAATATGAAACTGACACTCAAGCTGAGTCTGTCGTACGGCCGTACTACGCAATATGTATATAAGCGCGCTTTTTCAGCTTTTTTTAACGAAATTCTCACAAAAGTAGCTTCGCTACACATGCCCACCGTGTCGGTTTAGTATCTCAGGTATCTATTCGGTGGATCTAGCTGGGTCATCGTAGCCCTAATCGTTTTTGCGCCGTTAAACACAACTTAGTACCAGGTATACATTCCGGTATGGTTAATCAATTTCAAACAAGTAAAGGACACTGAAAAGCATGGACGAAAGAAGACAACAACACAGGCGCCGTCTTTCTGCTGGAAGATGTATTGAATGAACATGAGCACTTGAGCGGCGCTTGCACCTGAAAGGCGGTGAACAACTCGTAACACGCGTTCGTTGTCAGATCAGGCGATAATAGCACGTAATATATTAAACGGGCCGTGCTACAGGTTATTGATTATATGCGTCGTCTAAAAAGGAATTTCAATATCGACCATGCTCGTTGATGGTAGAGCGGCCCACTGCGTTTGAAGTTTTGGTATATTGTTGCTCTAAGATCGCCTGGGACCTAATCGTGAGTGACTGTCGGGAATTGCTTACTGTCTCGCGAGTGTATGCGTTGTTCAAGAGCAGGTTGCATGATCGTTCGATATACCTCTCTGATGGTGCTCATGTTGCATCTATATATCCACCTTCGTATCTGCTGCTAGTGTGCCGTGTTGCTTGTTTGCCATGAATCAATACCAACTCGCCCAGTCTTCTGTCCTCTAAATTATTAATTGTCTCAGTTTATAGCAATTTCACGCTGAATGATCGGCAATACCTTGCACATCCTGACGTCCTGGCCTGTGCATATACCTCTGCAAAGTATATGTGTTTTTTTCATGGCTATGTATATAATAACGTAGGTCGCAATTTCAGTTGTACCTCAGAGCAAGTTTGGTCGTTGAACTGGGAAACTATGGCGAAAGCTGGTTAAGCGCAATCACTACTAAACATCCCTGGGGTGTTACAGTCGCTACAAAATATGAACTTGGAAGAATCAGAATTTGATGAGATAACTATCGGGCTGATGGAACTTGTCGCGATCATCACTGTTAAATAAGATGCACGTTTAAGGTGCAACCGACAATGTTAAAAAAGAATGAAACGTCGTCTCGTCATTGAGAATCCGCGTTGTTCGGAAAGGTGCCCTTACCTCCACGCCGTTCCGCCTACTGACGCCAGGGGATACGACACAGAATTTTTGTTGTAGCTCGCAAGGTGGAGGAAGATTCAGGAAAGAGAAAAACGATGGATGACAATTTTTCATTAGTGCAACCGCGAAAAAGTTTTTCGTCTACATTTCAGCGCTTTGTGCAGATATCATGTGATTAATCGAGCCGATAAAAGCGACCGCTTGAGTCGTTCCTATATTGGAAGGCTGGCGCTTCTTTGGTCTGTTGTGAAGTTGACCCTTAGTAGCGAAGTACTGGTCTTTGAATTACGCAATTAGGGAAGCGACTAGAGCGTCAAGGAACGTGCCGAAGTAGTTTCTTCATTTTTGCCGATGTGTTGTAAGGGGACTTTGTGCAGTACTTCTTAATGGTGTTGCCTGTAATCGTAGGCCGTCGTCTCATCGGTCGTAGTATAAGTTGAAATCTATGTTACGACCACCCAATAATGATAAGGCTAAGTGCACCAATGAAGCGCCTACGGTAGACATGTATCCTTTGCATTAGAGTAGCAATTTTCGTAACCGTGTTCAGTGATGATATCGCGAATTTAAACGTGGGGGAAGGGGGCCTCGGGAGAAAGCGAAGTAATTGTGCCTCCGAAGGATCACGCGTTTCACGACGCGGCATGGCACTCTACGACGATGCAACCTCTTAGGTGGAAGGCGGCTCGAGAGGCATCGTTAACGAACTTCCTTACTGAGCGCCCATTTGGTGGTGACTGACAGAAACATGACGGGCGACGAGGAACACTGAAGGCAATTGCAAAATGAATCGCTGATAGTACGCATCATTGCTATGCTTCTGAACCGCCCTCAGCAAATGTTTGACGAAGGGAAAGAAAACAAAACAAAGTTTAATGGAAATGGAGAAAAAAACTAATGAAGGCGGATGTCGCCACTATAAGCTGCACTGACGTCAGCATCATGGCGTCAGGAACTTGGTGGTCGCGGTCGTTGAGCTTTCTGCTATAATTATCAAGGGCAAAGTCGGGCGCTGTACGTGTTCACCTGCCACTAGATTGATGGATAGTCCATGGATTTGTCTAACTTTCGTCATTCCGGCTTCAGAAGTTCTTGTGGCTGTGCTCATTGCTGTGCTTTAGCTGCAGTGGCCCGACTGAGATTGCTAGACATTTACTTTCATGACGAAGACAGCAGCTGAGCCAGGTGCAGCATCGCCGTCTCGCCTACACTATCGTGATGAGAAAATGTGGCGTGCGACACAGTTTTGTTGGAGTTCCGGGAACACTAATGGTGTCAAACACTATCGTTATTATAATGACCTTCCTTACTGAGCGCCCATTTGGTGGTGACTGACAGAAACGCGACGGTCGACGAGAAACACTCCGAAAATGGCTCTGCAACATTTTGAAAAAAAGTAAGGAAGCAATGCCGGATAAGTCGCGGTGCATCCTGTGAGCGTGAGCGAAATATTGCAGTGTACGCACCAGGCAATTTTTACAATTGGTTTGAAGCATAGCTGTAAAGCGCGCACCTGTTCTTTTAGCAAATGACGTCACGGGGGGCACTGACTACGTCGCTTGATTTTTCTCCGTTACACTTTAAGAGAGGGATGCGCATTTCATTTGTTTGTTGAACTCAATAGGAAGAAATAAAGCGTAGCAGCTAATCTTCCCGCGATCATGAAACCAGACACTACTATTTTGCGCCTCCAGCGACGTAGTCAGTGCCTCCAGTGACGTCATTTGTTGAAGGAATAGTGCGTGCTTTACAATTGCGCTTCAAACCAAAGTGAAAATTTTGGGCTGTGTCCCTTGTTTCTTCTACTTCAGTTCCAGTGATGAGACACACTGAAAATGACAATTGTTCGTCGGGCTGCGGATTGGAGCCACCAACGTCCCGGTTACGAGAACAACACGATAACCGGTTCAGACAATGTGGCTTCACCATGCGCGCCCTTTCAGACGGGGCTTTATGCGCATGAAGAAGCAGACGCCCCCAAAACTTGCACGCTCTGCACTGCATGCTCGGCAAACGAAGAAAGAAAGAAAGAAAGAAAGAAAGAAGCAGGCGCACGGCAAGTGCCCACATTTTTCCGTTAGGGGTAGGGTTCCTCAATTTCCTGATGTTTTGCGTTAGCTACCTGGATTTTGGCCAGTTCCCCGGAATGGGTGTGTCCGTGTGTGCCACAGGATTCATCGCACATTCTACGTTCTGCCGTGCAGGTGCGAGTCAGTTTTCTTAGGGCAACCTTGCACGAGTCAAGGGAACCCGGCAATTAACGCTGTAGGAAGAGAAGATCAGTCCTTTCTCAACGATGAGCGACACACACGTAAGTGCTTTGTCGGCACGGTTCGATGCATCAGACGCATTATAGGAAGCTTGCAAGGTGGGTCCCTACCGAAGGTAGGCGTGTTTTTTTCGTCCACTTTAACTCCTTTCCATGTATACCATAGTAACCGTACTATAGTTAAAAACTACAACTTCCCCGAATCTTTCCTTGGCTTTTGTGAGTGTTGGCTTGATCAGTTTCTCTAGAGTTATACAGAGCAGTATGCAACCTGAATAACGATTTTTATGTAGGCCCACTACTATACCCATAGTTCCCACACTCTTAGCACGGTAACCTTTAGTTTATTTTATAGGTACACAGACATGTGAAAATATGCTCCTTTACTAAAGGTTAAAGTGCTTTATCCTTTATTAAAGGAGCATATTTTCACATGTCTGTGTACCTATAAAATAAACTAAAGGTTACCGTGCTAAGATTGCATGCTGGATGAACAGCCCTGCTTGCAGCTGTATGCTTTGTAGAATATTAATTACGTACTGAATTAACTAAACTGTATTTGTTTATATTTCAATTATCCTCAGGGTTTGAGGAATTGTAGAGGGGAGTGGCACATTAAAAAAAACGCATGAGACTATCTCGGTTCTCTTTATATATAATGCTAACGAAAACAGCAAGTAGTGTCAATAAAAACTGGAGCAAGAAAAAAACATAAGTCAGCCACTTTACCAGAAAACATAAGTACACAATTGGTTAGCTGCAATATAGTACAGTGGTGTTTAATATGCTATGAAAGCACAAATGATGAGCTATGGTCGCGATTGATCCTAGAATGTTGTTCCAGTTCTGTGAGGTGGGGAGATTCAATGGCTGATTGCATGCTTGTGCTTAACACGGTGCCTTTTGAGGACTATCTGGTCGTGCGAGAGGTGTGGTAATAAAACGATCATAGCGTGTAAGCGCTACTTGCTGGTATTCCAAGTCGATTGCCCCAGGAACGTGATTTTGAAGTAAGCATAGCATTATATGCTGATGATGTCACACTGTGGGTCAGCGGTCCTTCGCACCACGGTCCACGTCTTCGTGGAATCTTGCAGAGAGCCCTTAATACGACTTCGGAGTACTTGGAATAAGTCGGTCTGCACATCTCCCCTACTAAGTCAGCCGCTATCGCGTATCATCCTAGGCAGCGTGTTCGTCCACGCAAGAGCCGGCTGTACCTCGGCGAGAGATCTATACAGTGGGTACAACAACACCGATACATGGGCGTAATTATTGATGATCGCCTCTCCTGGCGCCCTGCGGTTATCTCTCAGCGACGCATATCGCAGTCGCTTTTCAAGTATGCGGCCGCTTTGACAGCTAGGGGCTCCGGCTGTGACCGAGACGACTGCTGCTTCAAGTGTACCAGTCATCTATACTTTCTGGATTTATGTGCGCATTGCCAGTGTTGAACGTGCCTGCGCAGCCTGATGTCCCAATTGAAGCAGGATCATCGTGTCGCCCTCAGAGTCATTCTTGGTTTATCTCGTGACGCGCAATCTGTTGCCCCACTCACCGAAGCACACAAGTTGCCCCTGCGGCTGCAGGCAGACCAAAGAGCGTTGTACCACATCGAACGTTTGCACCGGGCATCTAATGGCCAAGCACTTAGTCGTCTTATTCAGCGCCCGTTCTCTCGAATGGGGAATATGGCAGCTTTGTTGACATTGCTGACAGCATAGAGTTTTTACTAAAGTACTAGAGGGAAAACTGGCGCTGCGATCGTGAAGCTGCCATGGGAATGATGGGTATGACATGGATTTGTCTAGGCTTCCTGCCTGCGGATTCAAATGTTTTGGTGGATTTGTTTATTCCTGTGTTTTAACTTCAGCGACGCGAGTGATTTTACTACACTCTTTCATTACGCGACGAAGGGAGCGGCTGTAGTGTACGCTTTACTGGCTTTACTCCTGAAGATCATCAAACTGCCGCATCTACCAAAGTCGTTTGCAATGATGAGGTGCCATGCAGTATTGTCGTGTTTGTTGATGGATGGCTACACATATTATTTGCAGCGGTATTTTACCCAACTTCAGAAATATTCGCGCTGCGTCTCGCAAACCTTATTGATGCGGTTTTACTGTGTTTCCTTTTCTTTTGTGTCAGATGCGATAGACTCTGTAATCGTAGGGTCGCTTTCACGGCCGACATACATCCCTTGTCAGAAGACTGTTCGTACATCTTGTACTACGGCATTTAAATTCCACTGTCTGATTAATTCAACGCCGACCGAACGCGCCAAGCAGGCGCACAGTTATCGCGCGTAGTAGACGCCCAGTGGACGATCGGCTGACGATGGAGGCGAAATGTTGAGGCCCGTCTGCTGTGCGATGCCAGTGCACGTTAAAGAACCCCAGGTGGTAGAAATTTCCGGAGCCCTCCACTACGGCGTCTCTCATAATCAGAGCTGGTTTTGGGACATTCAACCCCACAAATCAATCAATCCCATCTTTAACTTTTATCTATCCCCTCCTCGGGCCTCACTCGGTGGCCGCTGCCCGCTTGCTCCTTACTTCTTCCCTTTGTGTTCTTGTGTGTTTTATGTTGCCATACCTGGTAATAATAATAATAAACGATGAGTGAAAGAAAGGCGGCAAAGTCTGTGCTGTTAGTCAGCTCAGTTTAAGTTTTCAGATTGGTAAATTTTCTTTTTGACCCTTTTTGTATAGTTCACCCGTTTCACGTAAGTGTTTATGCGCCAAGATTGTTCGGGAGAACGCCAGTTTAATGCTGAGCACAGCCCACGTCACCTTTTTTTATCGGCTTTGCTCATGTTCTTACGAAAGCGGAATGGATCAAGGGGATCGCTTCCTTGTTGTACATACCGTCATGAATCTAACCTACGGTGATGTCAAGGAAGGCATAAGGGAAGTTACCGACTCAACTCTAAGCCAGGCCCTTTTTAAGATCACGATGCCCAAAGTGAGGGGCAGGGGATGAGGCGCAGGAGGGGGGGGGGGATGCTTAGCTTCGACCAGTCTAAACTTACTGCACACCACATCCTCTTTTCCCGGACACATTTCGGCTACGTGGGTGCGAGATATCTCATTTCATTTTCGAAGCTACAAAAATAAAGATAGGTGCACACAGTGAACCCGCCGTTTCTTGTTGATAGTCGGCCCGCACTTCCACTGCACTAGAACTCAAGTCGCAATACTTGAGCCGACACTATCCGTATCCTGCAGCAGGTACCGAAAGACATGCGCATCGTCTTAGGACACAAGACATGGGTTTAGAGATTGTCGGTTAGCGAGCACGTCTGGCATTAGCTACTTGGTTTTCATCGAAAGAAAAGGGGATTCTTAGAATGGCAGGCAAACCGTTTTTTTCTTCCATATCTTTAATTGAAACCAAGGGGAAGGGTGCCTAGAAGCGCGAAAGTACGGTATTTGTAGTCTTTAGCGGTAGTAGTAATTATGGCAAAAATGGATAGGAATTAAAGTGTAAGAAAAAATGATGCACCTGCCGTTTGTAAGGACCGAACCTACGACCTTCGGATGTACTAGGTGTGACGCCTCGAGAGGCACCGGTGGGGCGAGAGACGGGAACGCAGGAAACGGGCATTTTAGTCATCGGTAATCCTATTTTTCGGTTGCCGCGGCAGTCGGAGAATCGCTGGAGCTTTCGCTATCCTCGAGTTCACGGAAAACCGAGGTTTTGACATCAGAGGCGACCCTTGTACGGTGGCCCCAAATGAGTATGTACATTGGGCGTCAACTTCGCGCTCTCGCAGTGTCCTTTATGGCCGAGGGGAGGGTACGCGTACACCCATCTGGAAGCTGTCAGGTCGTGATGAACCGCGCACACATGTTGACCGTTCTTCTCACGCACCGGCCACTTGAAGGAGCTCGCCCAGAAGTGCTTAATGTCTTTGTTTACACGGTCGCACGCAAACGACAGTTCACCGCCAGTACCACGGGCAATAACGAGGCTCCAGGGAGTCGCGCCCGCGCCTGTGTAGTGTCGCTCCCGGTGCAGTGGCCGGCGACGTCTTGTCCGAAGGTCACCGGGTAATAAATCCCGCAGCGGGGGACCTGTCGCCGCGTAGCCGAAACACGGCGGCTGTCGAAGAGGGGTGCGCGCAACGGTTTGACTCGGGTCGTAACAGCCCGTAGACTATTGCTTGCACCTGGAGTGTTTCGGAATGGAGGCAGTGGAAGCTAACGCTCGTTGCGGGAATCTGTACACGTGTGTCGCCGGTTAGGCTGTCCGACGTCCTCTCCGAATGTCGAGGTTTATGAATGTTTATATTTTGCCTTCTATATTTTGGGAGAGGAGCTTATACTAGATTGTACTATGGAGGCGGGCCTCGAACGGCAGTCGCACGGCGAATTAGACTGGTGAATTTTCTACTGACGACGTTGCCGTACACAACGATTGGATAGACGCCTTGGTGAGACGGGGTTGTCAGGGGCAAAAATTCGCCTCGGGGCCAAGGACGGGGTGGATAGATTCGAGAGACGCGAAGAGATGCAGTGACATTCCGTCATGTTTCGGTCGAAGGAGTAAAACCTCCCTTGCGATCCCTCGTGCGAGCCTCGCCATTCGGCTCTTCAACTCCGGAGAGATGATGTATTCTTCGTGAAGAGCCCTTGTCAGCAGCAGCGATCGGAGAGGATCCGTGAGCTACGGCGAGTTCGAAGACGACATCCGGGTTCCTACCCGAGCACCAGTTCATGCGCCCGGCGACGAGACCTATGGGCCGATGGATCCCTCCAAGATAAGCGTCCTTCCGTTTCAGCAGCAAGCGTACTTGAGACATTGCGCCTTTAGTTTATAAGCTGTTTTATTTACCCTTTGTAATGGTTGTGCATTGATGAGTTTGTTCGCATGTTAATTCCTGTGTTGCATTGTGCGTTTACTTTTCTACTTGCTTTATTATCGCCACGTTAGCTACTAATTATTATTTGTATATCTCAATCTGACTCATGTATTAAATTTCATGTTTGCCTGTTGATATCAAGAATGCTTGTTGCCTTTAACACGTTATCGCGTTAAATGGTTGTTGAGATGTGTGGCCAAAGGGGGGGTGAGCAAGTGTAGTGGTGGTGGTTGAGCGATGTTTCGTAAGGTGTAGAACCGCCTCCCCCTTTGCGCGTAGTATGGACATCACATAAGAACAGAGTAACAACACAACTTATTGCGAAAAGCTTTACTGCTAGGTGAAATCCCGACTGAAGAAGCCGCATTTAGATGGAAAAACCTCCAGGCACTGTACATAAGGTGGACATAGCCAGTTTGGAGCAAGATTAGCTTTCGGTCCTCCACTGAGTGGTGCCTCATCAGGACATGAGCCGCCAAGCGAAAAGCCAAACAGCAAAGGCACCATTTATCTTCGCGCCGCATGAAGAACGCGATTCTGATAAGTATAATATATTCCTGCGTTACCAAAGACCGGCCGTATGGTTTTAGTGACGTTCTGTGCATACAAAATCCGTCGCGACTCTCGGTTCTCTCATCGACTGTACAGTGTCATCGTTTTCCTCGAAGTATTCTGAAAAACTGTCTTTTCTTTAGGGGCGAAGCTCCTTATGCCGTGGGTCTGTCCATCCTCCGTTTGTAGTAGCCACCTCGAGTTCGTGAAGTGCTCACTAGATGGCGTGATGGCGCTCCGGTACTCGCTTCATTCAGATGTATGGGAACGCGTAGTATGGGAGTCTGTCTGTCTGTCTGTCCGTCCGTCTTTCTGTCAGTCCGTCTGTCTGTCTGTCCGTCCGTCCGTCTATCTGCGTGTCTGTCCGCCCGTCCGTCCGTCTGTCTGTGTGTCTGTCTGTCCGTCCGAGCGCTGCGGTGCTGCTTAGCTAGTACGTGAATTGATCAATAGATGGCGCGGAGGCGCTCGCTGCGTGCTCTAGTGTGATAGGAGAATGCTAGATGGCGACACACAGTGTTTGTCACGTCTTTGATGATGTACTGGGCAAGATTCACGGAAGAGTCACGGTTTTTACCGATGAACATCCGGAGCTTCCCCACTCATCATCATTCACTCCGTGGATATACGAGGATTTTTTTAGGGCCGAAGCTCCTTAGGGCCTAGCCTTGTCGTTGTCCGCGTCCGTCACGCTACACAAAACCGAAACCGAGACTGAACACCGCACAGAACAACATAAGTGTGTGTGAGTGTGGTCAACGGCGCGCGCTGAGTACGGAAACGCTCTTTCTGCCATGAACACTGTACCCGCTCGCAAGGAACGAGAACGCGCCCTCGCCCGCGAGATACAACGTCGACGCAGGCAGCGTCTGCAAACGAGTTTCTTGAATGAAAAAATTGGCTGCGTATCTGCGTGCTTCGCTGCAAATGTCGTCGACGGACGATAGTCTTTTGCAGGCCGTACTACACTGCGTGAGATACTGACGCCATCTGGCAGCGCCGTCTGGAAACATGAGCTTGCGCAAAATCTCTTGGCAACTGCCAGGTGGCAGCACCAAATCGTCGGCAGAGGCCTTTTTCACGCATAGCGTTGCATTTTTAGTGCAGCCTAAGAAACACTAGGGTCTTTAAAGACTAGGTTCTTTAGAATTACGTATCTATGTATTTTCTAGTAAAGGAACACACCACCTAATACCTACGTGTTGATGTCGCGCCTCAGATATGCGTAATATTTGCTTTTTGATTGGCAGTGTTCACAAGTATGAACGCAGCTACCAGTTCAAGATGGCTGGGCATTAGGAAAGTGTTTAAGCTTTGGCTGGGTGGCTGAATCGTGTGACAGACTGGCAAACAGAAAGACAGACCAAAATCTCTGCGTTCAGGTATCCCAAGAAGGACTATCGTCTTTAAAAACTGAGTGCTCGCGCTGCACAACCGTTCACCGGCCACCCCACGTATATAGGCACAGGATCTTGAGCTGCAGTGTAGTGCTGGCGGGAGATTTCTCTTGTGCGTAGTTGCACAGTAAAACTACCAGCGTGTTAGTTTATCACAGCATATCCACGAGGTGAATGATAATGAGTGGGCGAAGCTCCGGAAGTTCATCGGTAAAAACCGTGAATCTTCAGTGAATCATGCCCAGTACACCATCAAAGACATGACAAACACTGTCTGTACATATACAAGAAATTTTTTATTGGTGAGCCGTGATTTACCGTTTTCGTACTGGAGCCGTGTTTTCTTCGTTGGTCATGAGTCGTGGTGGTTACCGTTGACATAAGCCGTGGCTTCCGTTGCCCCTTCATCTGTCCGCACCTGTCCGGACGGACGGACGGACAGACAGACAGACAGGCAGATGGACGGAAGCTTCGCCCCACTCATCATCATTCACTCCGTGGATATGCTGTGAATCCGCAGCCGCCATCTAGCGCTCTCCTATCACACCAGAGCACGCAGCGAGCGCCTCCGCGCCATCTATTGATCAATTCATGTACTAGATAAGCAGCACCGCAGCGCCATCTCGTGATCATTCTGAGACCTAGAGGCGGCTACGACGACAACGACGACGCCGGACTAGCCTATGCCCTCAGGAGCTTCGCCCCTAAATGTAATCCGGAACACGGGACGATCTACGACGTGGAGGCGCAGGAACCTCATAACGACCACGAGCATGAATGACAACGCTTGTATAAATATACACATGCGTTGTCACTCATTTACATTCGCGAGTGGGCAATGTCACGGGTGATTTACGGTAACACCGAGCGGTCCCCATTGCTTCGCCCACTCGTCATGATTTACTTCATGGAGATGCGTGGCTTTTTTTCAACGAGAGTCTCACACGAGCACACAGCAAGAGCCAGCCATCGTGAGCCCGACGACTACTGCGTAAAGCTGCGTGCGAAACAGTAACTGCAAGGTTAATTATGTATGCGCACTCAACTGCGGCTGGCACAGTTTTGATGACACAAGTGGCCTTGTTAATAGCAATACGCGAAAATAAAAGCAGTGAAAGGTGTTGAGAAAGAAGATTGTATCGGTTTATTCGTTTGTATCGACGATGCGCATCGTATTTTTGATCGTTTTATTGCAAGGGACATTAGTTCTACATTAAGGATGGCAGTCCTGGTGTTCTCGTCTGCGGGTAACGTTATATAGAATTGAGCTTTCCGTATATGCTTCAAGTGGCTGCACAGCGTATTCGTACTGTTTTGCTGCCGTCTCGGCCTTGAATTTCTTCACTAAATGGTCTGTATACAGGCCTCCAGGACCACCACTTGAAAAGCTGGCGCTGCAGTCGGCGTGACGTCATATCAGGGATCGCGTGACCGCGTCGTCTCCTATACGGAATCGCTGAGAAATGAAAAATGATTTTGAACTCGCCTCGTGGCGAGGTTTTCCCACATCGGGTGTTCACCTGATAGTATTGCAGTGCATTATAATAGATAGTGGCTGCCGTTGAAAGCCCTAACGTGGTAGGACACTGCTCGGGGCCGGCGGCATACGACGGAGCGAGATGCCAGTCTTGAGAGGTACCCGTAAGAGGCGAAGCTGCACGAAAGTTTGATAGCGAAACTAGAAGAAGCGTAGGAAGACACCGGATTCAACTCATGGGCGCAGGAGACACAACCGCGAGCAAGATTTTCGCTGCTGCCATGGGGTTTCGAGGTTCGTTGAGGAGCAGATACTGGCACGCACGCGCTGCGCTTGTTTCTCGCAGGCCGGAAACGGCGCTGTCTTTTACGGGGTCCCCGAGGTCCTGTCAAGCTGTTTTCACAGCTTTACACTTTGCACTTTATTACCAACAAGTGCATTGGAAAAAAGAGTGAATGTTTCCTGGTAAAATAAAATTCCCGCGTGGTAGTTGAAGGATTAGGGTTGGGCTACACTTTTGTGCCGACTATGGTTGAGAGTCGCATTTATCAACTCCTATGTCTTGCGCATAGCGATGATCGAAACCGTAGCCTGCGGACGACTGTGGTGATGATGAATCCGTCGAACCTATCGTGTGTACCCGCAGTACAGTGCACAGAGACGATCACTTTGCGACGCGTTCAACCAGCTGGACGACCACACTCTGTCGAGAAGTAGAGCTGTATGACACAAACAGGGCCTAACGTTCCATAAGAGATTTGCTGTGCTCACTCCTTACAAGCTGACGAGTGGGCATCGTACGGAAAAACTCTTTCTGAGCTTCACCCACTCGTCAGCATTCACTTCGTGGAAATTCGGTGACTCTTTTTGCTTAGCTTTGTTCCCTGTACGGTTAAATCTTTATCGTTTAGCTTCGTATGTCTGAGTGTTTAGGTTTGGTTGTTACCTCTCCATAGGTTATGGTTACATTAAAGACTAGACATATTTATTTAAAGTGTAACGCATTTATTTTTAAAGTCTTAATCTTGTTGTTTCTCAATTGCCACAAAGACGGCCTGATGGTCGGTCAAGTAGCAAGCAGCCGTCTCAATGGCTCCGACACACTACTTCGAGGCCATGGTTTGTCTCTGGTAAACCAGGTCGATCGTGGTTCGCGATTGTGCAGTCTGCATGTAGGGATCATTTGCCTGATGCAGGTTGAAGTTACCTTTAAGTGGAACGTTTAGCGAGTCCGGGGTCCGGTTAAAGTCTCCTACGACAACACACAGTTCCACTGCAAGTTCCATGCTTCAGGGGGCGACAACTTCAGCTCCTGAAGTTGTCGCCCTGAAGTTGTCGTCCTGACGTCCTGAATGGAGTTGCTTGGGAGCACGTACAGCGCTTCAACTGGCCAGACCGGTTTCTACCAACCGGACGGTACATGCTTCACCGCTGGCAACTGCTACGTTAAGCAACGAAGTGGCGGAGATTCCTTCCTTTACGTAGACGCAGGCTCTGGCGTTTTTTGAACGCGGTATCTCTGGCTGCTGCTCTGATGTCATGCCAGATGGCGCGGCGAGCGGCGCTGCCCGCTGCGGCGGTTCCTAGGCAACCGCTCAGCTCACGGAGTCGCCACCGGCCACAGCAAAACAGCGAGAATACGGCTAATGTAGCTCTCGCGACAAAAGGCTGTGCAACCACTAGTGTTCTTCTTTCGAGGGACCTGCCTGTGTGGACGACTGTAAGTAGCACCCTCTACATGGTTGTTGTGGTCCGCCGCGGTGATGTAGTGGTTACGGTACTCGGCTGCCAGCCAAAAAACACGGGTTCGATCCCAGCCGCGGCTGTCGCATTTTCGATGGAGGCGAAAGTGCCAGAAGCCCGTGTAGTGTGCGTTGTCAGTGCACGTTAAAGAACCCCAGATGACCCAGGTGGTCTAAATTTCTGGAGCCCTCCACTACGGCCTTTCTCTCTATCTGTTTCACTCCCTTTCTCCCACCCCCACGGACGCTTAGCCGTGCTCCCTACATGGGCTGAAGAAATCAGCATCCTTTCCTAACCGAACCACAGTCATGGTTGTTGTGTGCATTTTTTCGTTTATCTTTAGTTTCATTTCTTATTCTTTTTTGTTTTTGCATGTGTCCTTTCTTGTTATTTCTTCCACTCTTTCTCTGTCCACTTTCTCATCCCGTTTTTTCTCACCCCAGCGCAAGGCAGCAAACCGGATGTCAGCTTACGGTTAGCCTCCCTGCCTTCCTTCTCATCTCTCTCTCTCTTCCGGCGGGGCGCCTTGATCGGCCTCCAGGCATGCAGCGTCCGCAAAATCACCTCCGTATATTTTTATTCTATTTTATTTTACCCTCAGGGTACGCCGTACATTGCAGAGGGGAGGGGCTATCAAACATGCATGAAACAGTCTATTAATAGGAAAAAAATAATATAGAACATAACTAGGGTTACACAACATACAGTAGTACATGACCTAATAAGCACATAAGTACATTGATACATTGATACACACAGTAAATGTAGAAGGCAACTCGCAGTGATACAACAAAGAGAAAATATTACAACGGCTAACTCTAAGTGATTAATTATTTAACAAGGCATTTTTAATATGTGTGGGGTCATGGACGCTCGTCACAGACCCAGGAAGCTGGTTCCATTCCCTAGTAGTCTTAGGCAAAAATGACATTGAATGGGTGATTGTGTTGCTCTTAGGCACCTGGGCCTTCTGACGATGGTCGACACGCGCTGATATGAAAGATACGGCACGTATCAACAGTGAAGTCAGATGGGGGTTATGATAATAAATCTCATGAAAAAGACATAGTCGAGAATGTTTCCTGCGAACAGCAAGTGAAGGAAGTTGCAACGACGCTTTCATGGAAGTTACGCTGGAGTTCTGTGCTTAACACCGCTTGGATTCGTTCTGCATCTTTGCTAGAGGACGTGTATCGCTGTTTCTGCGATGTATCGAGTGTATGCTGCACTCAGGATAGGCGGTCTCCTCTGTCTGAGGAGGCCATCTGCCTGAGGAGGCAGAAGAGGCCGCCATCGCCTTAGCCCTTGCACAATCAGACGCACAGCACATTTTAGTGATTCGGAAACAGCTCTGTACAACTTTCCCAGGGGCAGAATACACACCCCTGCCTGGCAGTTGCCGAACGCCTCTACCCCAAACTTACCACGCACGGTAGAGCTCCAGTGCTCATCCTCCCCCGCAGGGACATCTGAAGTTGGGAGGGCTGGGAGGGCGTGCTGTCGTCTACGGACCCGACACTGCAGCTTGCTGCGGTGGCTCGGGCTGCCGCTGTCATTCCAAAAAGAGGCATTGCCATGTGGACGTGCCCTGGGACCACGCGGTGGTCCAGGGACCCAAGGGTTCAAACAGACTAGCCAATAAAATTTTTTCTCTCTCTCCTTCTCTCAAGATAGCAATAATTTTTTAAATAGGATAGTCTTTCTCGGGATACTTGCCGTTGTCATAATGCAGAAAGTTTGGTCTGTCTTTCTGTTTGTCAGTCTGTCACACGATTCAGCCACCCGCCCAAAGTTTAAGCACTTGCCTAACGCCGAGCCTTCTTGAATTGGTAGCTGCGTTCCTACTTGTGAACATTGTCGATTAAAAAGCAAATATAACGCATATCTGAGGCGCAACATCAATACGTATTAGGTGGTGTGTCTCTTTACTAGAAAATACATAGATACGTAATTCTAAAGACCCTGGTGTTTGTTAGGCTGCGCTAAAAATGCGACGCTTTGCACGAAAAAGACATCTGTGGACGATTTGGTGCTGCCACATCGCAGATGCCCAGGGATTCTGCGCAAGCTCATGTTTCCCGATGGCGCTGCCAGATGGCGTCCTTATCTCACGCAGCGTAGTACAGCCTGCAGAAGACTATCGTCCTTCGACATTTGCAGCGAAGCACACAGGTACGCGGCCAATTTTTCTTCCAGTGCAGCTTCGCTCTCCTCACTGCAGCACCGTGCGGTCAACTGCAGCAAAGTTCAACGTGACCCGAGATTCGCAATCTACGAAGGAATTCAGCAATGACTGTAAGAAAAGGAAGGAGTGGGAAGTTCATAATTGAGAAGACAGTGGAAATCGACGTGATAAAAATACGGTATTGAATAAAACAGCGATCGAGAAGAGAAAAAATTCACAGCATATCCACGGGGTGAATGATGATGAGTGGGCGAAGCTCCGGAGTGAACCACCGATAAACCGTTAATCTTCCGTGTAATTCGCCCAGTCGATCATCATGTAAAGACGTCAGAAACACTCTATTCGAACGCTGGGATCTGGCGTTTAAGGGGACGCTAGCACAAACGCGTTACAAACATGCAGTACACTCTAGTAAGGGGGGAGAGGCCACAGCGTCTTACGCAGCCCCTTACACAGGCCGGAACGCGCACCGCGTTTGCCGACGCCATCACATGACTGCTGAAAGAGTATAAGGCGGAGAGGCCACAGCGTCTTACACCAGCTTCTTACACGCGCCGTAACGCGCTAGCACAAACCCATCATCATCGTTAGAAACGGACAGTCTTTCGCTCTCTCTCTCTCTCTCTTTCTGTCTCACACAAGACAGCAGATGGAAGAGTGAGAGAGCTCGCGCGTCACCTGACGTTCCTGAAGGCAACTCGGAGGTAAACAATGGCTGCATGCTAATGGGAATGAGAGACAGAAGAAGTCGGCTTTTAGCTATCACTTACACTTCTACTTCTACTAACGTTTCCTACTGGAACATGCCAATGGCTGCTAATGGGGAATGAGTGACAGAAGAATTCGGCTTTTAGTTACGCTGCGAATTTTTTATTGTTCAACAACGCACAGGAGAAATCTCCCACCGGCACCACCTTGGAGGTCAAAGCGTAAGACTGGTTACGCACTACGACTACGACTACGACGAGGGACGAACGGGTGCCGCTTTAAGGAGCTTCGCCCCTAAAAGAAAGATTGAATCGTCGCGATGACACATCACAAGTCGCCGCAGTCACTGAGCTTATTGTTATAACAAAAGTGTTTCCGAGCAGCTATGATAGTGTGCGTGCCACACAATCGCTGTTTGTGCGCTGCTAAGTGCTCATGTGCTGTAGCCTAGAGCTCACCGCATGGCGCAAGAACGCGCGTGCAAAGGAGCGAAATACTGTACACACATGCAGGCAGACGTGCATACTTCGGTCGCTGCAAACCCGTGTGATCATCGTTTCATTGTACGTGTTATGCTACGCTAGGTTTACTTAGACAGACAACATATATACGCCTCAGTCATTTGTAATGTTTTCATGTGGGCCCATTGTGAGTCCATGCGAAGATTTGTCGCATAGTTGGTTGGTAATTGCAGCGTATGGTACACTACGACGGTCGACATGGATGGAATGGGCGAAAAAGTCATGGATAATCCATGACTTTTCAGTTCGTGTCATCCACGTCTCCCGTTGTGCTCTACCGCAGGTCACATATTTCGTATAATTTCCTGAGTGATTGCCCATTTTTCACGCAATAACCCGGCTCGAAGCACTCCTTAGCAACGATCCTCGCAGTGGCCGTTCAATGCACGTGTTCTGTAAAAATAACGCATATAAACCATTGTGCTCTTCCTGTTTGCCCGTCGATGGTATTTCGACGGTAAAGAACAACCTTCACACCTCGAGCATACTAACAAAAATTGAAGTGCAATTCCATTTAACGTGAAAGCCCCTAGTGGGGAGCATTGATTCGCAGGTGTTTCTCTTGTGTTTATGTTGCGTTTATCTACTCTTTTATTACCGACGTTCAAGAGACCGAGAGGGATACTGCGTTGTCACTATTACCGTCCCCTAGCAGGGGGCAGGAATAGTGGGTCGGTGTTTCCGTACTACCCGACATTTTATATTATTAATTAATATTTTAATTATCTCATTTCATTTCTTTCCTTCATCTTTCTTTTTTTCGGTGCTTCGCATATTCGCTATCACGTAGGAGTATGAGTATAGTGGCAAAAGCGCGACAGCTTTTCCATTATGCGTGAGGCGCACCAGCATGAGACGACAAGGAAGGCCCCTAAAGCAACACGTTTAGGGGCCCGTAAAGCGGGCCCCTAAAGGAACACCTATATCTAGATATGGGTCGACGAAACATAAAAGAAGCCATATTATACTAAACATGATGTGTTCAATAGTAATTCGCCAGTGTTTCATCGATGTCACGCAGTTCGGCAATCCCAAAATAACACTAATAAGTAAGGAAAGGGAAGGGGTCAAGGGCTCGTTTATGTCAGAAACAACTTAACCAACAAACATTGAAGCCTAGGAAAGCACAGGGGAAGTTATTCTAATTCATAATTATGGCATTGTAGTTTTGGGTAAGTAGAAAGGAAGTAAAGTGGACGAAAAGACAAACCTCCCTTCTGTAGGAACCAACCCACGACCTTCGGATAAGGCGTCCGATGCTCTACCGCTGAGCTACGAAGGCGGTCGTCCGCCCTCCACTTTATTGGGTATTTATGTATATGTAATCCTGGGAGTGTTAGGCAGCGCAACTCATAGCAGTGGTATGGCTACGATGCACCATTGGTTGTTTCGTTGTTTGCGCGAGCAGTACTCATTACAACTTAAAATATTTTCAGACACATCAAAACCGTGCACTGCGTCTAGCACGAAACTCAAATGTATGGGCAACATGAAATCGCAGTTTAGCAAGTATAAAATAATAACAGCTTCGACAGTTCGCACTTGTAAACTACGTTCCTAGAACGTTTGTGGCAAATGCAGACGGCATGTCTTTCTTTTTTACCCCGTGAAAATGTCAGGATACAACTTAAGAAATTGTCTGTCAGTTATTTCACGTAGCAGAAGCAAATACGGGGAACGAAAGCACGCAGTGCTAATTCCTATTATCTTAAACGAGCATCCCTTAGCTCTAGGCAAAGCCGGTATACTTCATAGGGTTCGTCAGGGTGTCAGCTCCACTCGACGCTACGTGCACTTCATCGGTCGTGCGGACAGCTCGAGCTGTGAACGCTGTGAAGCATGCAAATCATAGAACATATTCAGCGGCTGCCCTTTGTACGGGTCACAGTGAAAGACGTTGACTTCTGCGCCGGAAGGCATCAGAGTGAGAACATTAAATGGAAAGAGATTGTGTCCGTAATGTCCTAGAAGGCAGTTATGCAACTGCTACTAAGGCAGTTCTTCATTTCCTGAAGAAGACCAGGCTAGATGACAGACTTAATAGGAGGCACTGCGTGTTGTCAGTGTACTACATACGCGTCACTCCTTCCTGTCCCCGTCATCATAATTCATCCACCTTTTGTTCCCCGTTCCCTTTTCCGCGTGTGTAGAGTAGCAGGCAAGAATGAACTTACTCAGGCTGACCTATCTACCTTCCAATAAATTCTCTCTTTGTCTCTTAGCTATAGACATCGTACATTCTGCAATTCTCTAGTAAAGCTTAATGAAACGGTAATAGTGTCACTACATAGTACCCACCACGTCGAAGAGCCCGGTATCGCATTAGAGACGACGCCACGACGCGCCGAAATCACCCCAACAAAGGCAAAAAACGCAAGAACATCAACGCTCCCCAGGTCACGCAACGGCTGGCCGGAACACAGATGGCGCGATTCTAGAATGTTCTGCGGGACTCTTAGAATTTCGCGCCGATTCATCGCAGCACGGAAGGGTGAGCGCGAGAGACAGGCGGAGAAAGAGAGAGGAGGCAGAGTGTGCGCGCCAACGCTCGTCGCAACTTGTGACGGAGAAAGAGGCGCCGCCCAAGCGGGGAAGGTACCAGTCTAATCGCGAAACTTCTCTGAACTTTGCGCGTGCCGAAACGTGTGGAATGTCGGCCGAAGACAATATAAAGGGTTCACCACGGCTGTCAGGAGCAGTCTTAAGGCCGTTTCACATGACGCAGAAACACAGCGATTTTGCTTCGGCGACTAGAGCGATCCCGATTTTCTTCAAAACAAATCGCGATCGCTCTTGTCGCAACGGTCTGCGACGAGCGACCAACATGTTGGAATTTCTTCGCTCTGATCGCAGCGATCCGAACGATTTCCCGTCGAAATTGCGCCGAGCAGCAGCCCCCGAGCTGTTTCGCTGTCATGGCGGTGGAGTGTGTTTTATGATCGGAGCGATCGGAGCCGTGGATTACCGAATCTTGTATGTAGTACTATTAACAGCGACACGAGAAGTAAAAAAAAGTAAAACCGTTCATTGTCTGTCTGTCTGTCATACTTCGGCATTCCTCCACTTGTATGTTTTTATTGAAGCAGTGGGTTGGTGTTTTAGCTTTCTTGTGTACTACGTCGAGCTTTCGCTTCGACGTAGTACAACACACGAACGCATTTTGTTCCGTGCGCGGAGAAAGATTCCCGCTGTTTGATGTACTCGAGTTGAGACTCGATGCTATCGAATGTGTGCGACTTGCCTTGCATACACAAGCATTCTTTTTTCTCTCTCTCTCTCTCTCTTTGAGATCGCCTGTGGTTGCCGCACAGCACGTACTTTGCGTGCACGCACACGCGCATTGCGCGTTGTAAGTGCTATGAGCCTGCGATAATAATGATTGAGCACGATGTGGTCGCGAGGCATCCGATGGCGCGCTGCTTTTTTGTGCGCCAATTCCGCGAATGCTCTTGCTTTTTGTCCGCATCGAAATGAGGCCGCCGTGGCCGGAAATCGAACTCACATCCTAGCGGCGCGATATCGGGAGCGCGACACACGAACTTACAATTAAGGTGCTTTGTCAAGAAGCCGAGACCCTTGTATGTCGCCGGAACTTTCTGAACTGTTAATGCATGCAGTTTTCATGGATACGGGACGCGCTAATTAACCAGAAATACTTCGCCTTACACCGATGCCGTAAATCGGGCACGTCTTTGTTGGACTATACGACCAGTAACTCAATTTAGATAATTTTTGGTGTATTAATGCGTGCTTTTATAACGTACCATATCAGGAATGCTAGCAGTTTCGTTGATTTACTTTCGAAGCGTTGATGCGCAACAAGTATTATTAATAGCAGCTTTTTCTTCTTTTCTTATCTCGTGGACAACATTTTTTTCTCCACATATATTTATGCGCATATATTTATAGGATTTGTATATTTCCTGCACCGGTTCTCACTTTATATAGTTACAATTAATTGTAAAACCTTCATGGCATGTAACAAAACTTCAAAGTAGACTACTTGTGCACGTAAATGCTTGCAGTGTACTTGTTTTCTCTTGTTTATGATGTTCATTATAGCACATCACTTAAAAAGAAACAAAAAAAACGAAAAGCGTCCAAACAGCCTGCAAAGTTCTTATACAGTTCTTATATAGAAGAAAATGTGAAAGATCACAGCTAATCAAAATCATGCAGGGAAGTTGCCTTGTTGCATCCTTTTTAGTTTCCTCTTGGGTATGGACCAGTGTTGTCTTTCAATAGCCATTCACGTGTGAACGTGCATATTTAGGTGTGAAGCCATGCCAAATTAAATAGAAACAGCTTGCCGACATATTTGAGAATGGTTTCATTATTACATAAATCCTGCTTTTACAAGTGCATAAGTTTATAGAATTATGCATTTTTCGAACATATCTTCTGATGAAATTAAAGCACCGTGTAACTTTGTCATGGCATTATAAAACTGAGTTCTGCAAATGAAGTGTGTACATTTGCACATTATGTAGTTTAATTCTATGTAATACGTACTGCAAACAAATAAAGGTCCAACCAGGAAAGAAATTGTGAGAACAACACATGTACATGTATCTCTCTATTAAAATTCTTAAAGGAAAAGCGAGTGTGCATTAATGCGTCAACATGACCCAACTAAAGTACGACACAATGCACTAGGGATGCATGGCAGAAATGGTGTGTCTCGGCAGTGCATGCTGTTCTGCAGCCATGCCTGGGAAAAAAATATGCATCTTAAACAAGTGTGTTAAAAAAATCTGTGCACTAAATGTGCATATTAGTCGAGGGACGCTTTAAGTGTTGCATCTTTATTGAAGACATTCCAAGGCCTAATTACCAGCTTATTAAAGTATAGGAAAAGATTGCGATATTTATAACATTTGAATGTAAATATTATGTCATACAGAAGGGTCTTGCACTGCTTGTTCTTATGGAGTTGCAAACAACAGTTTAGCAGTGATGCCTCAACTGTCGCATTTGTCTTTCACAAGACTGTTGGCCCAGTTGATATAAAACAAGAATAGAACAACAGGAAGAGTGGCATTTCCAGCTACTTTATTCAAGGCGCTAACCTAAGGATATATACAAACAGCAAGCATGCGCGGTCCCTTTCCAACCTCATACCATCCAGCAATCAAGGAATCTCGTCTCTGGTGCATATAACATAACTGATGTTTAGCTGATAACTGACAATTTGTACAGGCAACAAAACATACAATGATTCTTTTTTACAACTTGCCATTTTTATATATTGTTTTAATCTGTCACTTGCCATGGTGGCTGTACCAGTTTGCAAAAACAGAAAGTAAGCTAACGCTATATTAAGGCGAAAACCTTATATTACTATGTTTCAAGGCTGTGTTGCGCAGTACAAAAAACCATAGTGTAGGCGAGCATCGAATAGGTGGAGTGCATCTCTTGCTTCACTGTAAAGCTGATTAAGTATATCTTGCTGGTGCGGTCAGCTTTGTTGCCTTCGTATTACAACAAAGTTGACCGTGTCTTGCTGCAAAATCTCATGCCACATCATTATAGGTGAAGGTGCACAAGGCTCTAGTTGCAAGTGAGGAAGACCGAGAAGGCACAACAGCGCAGAAGAACCTTAAGCAACTCAAAATGCCATTTGTCACCACTGCTGCTGTAAGAAATCAGCTATGGGTGAAACTGCAGCAGCAGCCCAAGAAGCAGATCAATGGAACTTGGCACTTGCCTTTCACATTCCCTTGGAAATTTCTAAACACCTGGTATAACAATACAGCGTAAATCGGTATGGGCTTGTTACAATGCTTGACAATGGCGCCTGAAGCAGGTGTCCGAAACCGCTATCGCTCATAATGAGAAAAAGTCCATACCCCCATCTCACCTGAAGAAGAACTAGCAATCTTTCAGTAATGTTTATCTCCCTCTCTCCACGCCTGTACACATTTGAACCCAGCCCAACAGGAGTAGTAGCACCCACCCCCGACTCTGGGCCTTATATGTTGTCAGTCGTCGGCTATGGTTCTATCGACAAAGACTAGGAGAATTGGGGGGGGGGAGAAAATACAGAAGAGCAAGGAGATGACGACGGCAAGGAAGGAGAGGATGCGGATGACAAATGAGAAGTAAAGGAATTTGAAAAAGAAGACAATGTAAGAGGAAGAACAAGAGGTGGGAGGAGAAGCAGGAATGGAAGAAGACCTAAAGAGAATAATAAGAGCACATGCAGGAAAGCTTACACTGTCACTGTGCTGTGTTCTTTGCGAAGGCCTGAGGGTCTTCTTACAATGCTGCCCTAACTTTTCCCAGTGGCTCATTAAAGAAATTCTGCTGACATTGTGCAGTGGAGTTTTTCCTCTGAAAATGCGCACCTATCAGGTTCACGATACCCACCATTGGTGATTACTTCTATATGCAAGTTACTTCAGGCAGTAAAACCTTTGCCAGGACAAAGAAATGGAAAAGACATCAAGAGAGTGCAGGCGATTGCTTACCCACAAAGTTTGCTATGCAACATCAAAAAAGAAGCATCAAAATTCAATGTGAATGTTGTTTTTGTGCCCCTAACAAGCTCTCAAAGGTGTGTTCTCTAGACAAAGTGGCTGAAGTGTGCAAGATGCACAGGAACAAGTTCAGCACTTGCCAGTCGCACAGAGCAGCTTGGTTGCAGCAGACAAGAAAACCTGGCACCCTACGAGCAAAGTGACAATATAGGTGGAGACATGGTATGTCCTCGAGGCACGCAGAAGGCAGAATTTGAGGAGAGGAATCTGCTAGGCTGTGGCAGCGCGCGCCATGGCCCATTCATGAAACGGTTTGGCAAGGAGGAAATTGAATTTTCTTTGCATCACGACAGATGAAACTTCCGGCAGGTGGTCATCTTTTACATGTCATCCAATGGGTGCAATGCATAAAAACTGCGATACCGTCTCACATATTGCAAATATTCTCGGTTTTCTGTCTGCAGCATCAATAAGTAAACCCTGCGGGCATTTTGGCTGTAGTTTGTAATAAATAATCACTTCAATATGTTCCATACAGCACTTGTAATGAGCTGCATGTAGCGACTCCAGTGCAGGTGGCACCTGCCGCTGTAAGTCCCTCGTTTGCATGTTGTGAACAGGTGTGGGTAAATAGCCTTGGGAAGAAAAGGCGTGCAGGATGCTGCATATTCTTTGTGATCTGGTGACTTTATAACTCTCACGGGCTTCTCAGGCTTTTAAGTGCACTTTTAGTGTTGCAACAAAGGCTTGCGCCCAGTGCCATTTTAGGATGGGACAGAAAGTGTTGTGCCAAACTACAACAGCAGCGCATCCAGCAAAGTGAAGCCGATTACTTTCGACGTTCCCAGTGGCTCGATGAAAGTGGAGGCATGGGCTTGTACAATACCAAGGAAAGGTCGAGAGCTCATGTCCCAAAACTACGTTTGCTAGAAGCATTTCTCAAACAGTGAAATAGAGACGCAATGAAGGTGATCTTAGTGATGACATCTCTCTTGACAAACCCAAGCGGCCTGTTTTGTTACTAGATGCCGTGTTGTCATTATTTTTGCACTGTCTCAGCTACCTGTCCCCTGTTCTCAAAAAAAAGAGAAAAAAAATGAGCCAATTGGACCTGGCGTGAAGTGCGGAGAGCATGCAAAGACAGAGACTTTGGTGGTTAATGACACAAATATGCTCGCTGCTTGCCACTTTGAGGAAAATAAGATGGTGCATCCTCTTGCCTCCCTTTGCCATGCGTCCAATGCCTTGAACAATAAGCAAACAACGGCATATGTGTGGTGGAAAGACAAGGAACGACACTGTACCAATAGTTCTGGTAATGACCAAACCAATCGAGCCAGAGTTATTGAATAATTATATGTTTTGCATTCCAAAAAACATACTGTGCAGATAATTAGGTAATTGCTGTGCAGGCAACACCTTTTTTTCGTTTATATAACAAATAATTTGCGGCCACCAAGGTCGCACAAGAAGCAAATCAAGTACGATGAATCGGCACTGGCTAGCCTTGACAGGTTGAACCGGCAAGCTCCTGCAGAAAGCGTGAAGTGTGTGTTTCTCTCTCTGCGCAAGCCGACTCGCACAACAGAGCATGTGTTGGCACCATGCCCTACAGCGTGATTTCACTGAGCTTCACTGAGCCACCCAAACAAGTACTGTTTCGCCTTCTGAAGAAGTGCTCTGTGCCTCGAGGCCAATACAGCAGTTTTCTCTATAGCGGTGACCATCACACAAATGCTTCTCAATTCCAACAAGCGCATTTGATTGAAGAAATGCTATGGCAAGAAAACATTCTAAACTTCGAGGGACTCCCGAGATGTAACAGGATGGAAAGCAGTTTCTGAACCATTAGACAATGAATGCGTGTCACAGAAACACAGTGAGCCCTGTTAATATTTCTGCTCGTCGACAGAATCCTTTTATTGCAGTAAAACCGCGTATCTCCAAATACAGTCTGTTTGGAAATAGTACTTCAGGCCCTTATTGGCTGTTTTTCTGTTTTGGAAACAATTCTGTTCTAGCAGAAAAGAGGCACAGCAGGGGAACGTCTACTACAGATCTAAGTGCATGACTACGCTACTAACTTGTTATAAGACTATACATCAAAAATACATTTCGTGCACGGCGTGGGGAGTGCAACGTATTTTGCTTCTTTGGACAGACTCGCAGTAATCTACTACCATTAGGAAACTAAACGACATCCGTGTCTTCACAATGTAGTGACGCAACATACATGCTTCAACACAGGTGACTGCAGCTCTTATAACATTGTGATGCTAGTTGTTACACATCCACACCACAGATTCCACGACGGACGATCCGTGATATCGATGTTCACAAAACAAACTATTCAACATCATGCAAGCACACACGCGCACGCACACACGCACAGAGGCGTCATTTTTCGCGGCCTTCAAGATGTGAGTTTTTGGTTACATGCGTGTTGCCGCGTTCGGTCACAACACAAACTAACCGTATTCCGTGCACAGACACACACATATACATTATTTGCAGATCCATAAATGTGGGCTTTGGTTAGATGCCGGCGTCGTCCGGTTCGGAGGCACTACAGTGTAGTAGGCACTTGCGAGCAAGATACACGAACCATTCTTTGAGAACTTGATGCTGAACATGGAGGGTCATGCTTCGCGCACACGACGACTTCGAAGAAGAATACGCGGACCCTTCCTACGCGGCTACATCCATGGCGCAAAGTTTTTTTTCTTCACTACGCGAAGCAGCCGAGGCAGCTGCTGCCCTGCTGCCACCGCTATTTTCACGTCTTCACTGATGTGCGGGAGCCGCTGTTGCGCACACCAAAATAATTTACCCACTTGCAGCCGTTTTTAAATTACAATACATGCATGTTCTTCAATCCTGTAAAACAAAGGTTAATAATATTATAACGCACGGTTTTTTAAACAGATTTGAAGATAGCCGGTCGCTACTGTCGCGGGAAAAACAGTCGCTGCAATCGTAAGTCATCTGAAACGAAACCGCCATAAAGCGACGAGAGCGAACAGAGCGATTGGAACGATTTTCGTCGCTGCAATCGCAGCATGTTAAACAGCCTTTAGTCGTATGTGACTCAGTGAAAGAAGAAAGAAGTAAACGACGCTGCTCCACGGAACCAACCGGGGAGCTCGGCCTGCAAGCTTCATGTTGAAAAGCACTTCGAGCGACTCTAGTGAATAGGACTCTTTTTGCGTTTTATTCTTTACTGTAGCGCATAGCCTTGTGCATTTGGTGTTGGTTTCGGGTTATGTTAGAGCCCATCTACGAATGTTGAAGAGCCATGGTTGTGCATGTTTTTTTTTTCTTTTTTTGCAACTGCCTGTTCGATGAGAAAATACCCGTTTTGTTTTGATCACCCCTGGCTCTAGCTCGGTCTTTGAACCACTGCTGCCGTTTTGGTAGGGCACCAGAGGGACGTAAAACTTAATCGTCCAAGCTTTCGGGGGATCATTTTCGGGGAACTAATACGTTGATTCTTGGAATCTTTTCCGGCGATTGCGTCCCGTGTGTCATAGCCCGGGACTGGCGACAAATAACATTGTTATGCTACCAGAAGATTAAAACCAAAGTTACACTATCGGGTACATTCTCTCTTAACCGGCTCATTCTTGTTTTGCAAGTGCATAGTAAAACTATATGAGGTTGGTTTTGGTTGGCTCACACTGTTACGAGGACTACGGAATAACCCTTTGTATTGTTTTTTTTAAATGCGAATGCATTTCTTAGTCAGGCTATGCCAGGCGCATCCGGCGGCGTCCGCATCTCTCCGCTCTCACTCCCTCTCCCATAGCAACAGCTGCGGGCGCGCGCGCTTATCCTCGCCCCTAGCAATCGGAGCAGGTGCTGCGGGCGGAGTAGCGGAGAGTGAGTGGAGAGGAGGAGCGCGCTCTGGCGTGTGAGGGCGCTCGCATAGCGGGAGCTCGGCGGAGCTAGAGTGTACTAGAACTTTTGAGTGGCGCGAGCGCCTGCCTGGGCGCGGCCGTTTCAGCGTGGAATGATGCGGTGGCGCTGGCGTCGACCAATCTTCCCGCGCGGATGGCTGGCAGGCGTTCCGCGTACGCGTTGGTACCTCTCCGTCGCGCCCAGGATGATCTTTTTCATTCCTTGTTATACCCCCCCCCCCTTTTCAAAAATTTTAATGCAAATAAATATTATTTGACATTATTGTTATTGAAGTTGCCGCCGACTGTATTGCAGCTTGAAGTAGCGTAGCACATCGTACCTCATAACGAGCATGCCCCCCCCCCCTTTTTTTTACAGTGTACACTTACACGAGAAACCAGCTAGCCGGTACACATCGGAAGCCTCCCTCATCCCCCCTCCCCCTCGAAAAAAGAAAAGGAATGTGTTGCACATAAGGCGAAGAACTCCTCGAACGTTCCACGTAAAACACCAACGTTGAAATCAAATAAAGGGCGCGTTGCTTGTGGTTGAGTTCACTCACAACAAAAGCAGGCTTTATTGACATTGTCACTGTCTGAAGAACAGCAGACTTTTTCCAAAGCTCCCTTTATTTTAAAATGGGAATGTGTTTATTGTTGTAGGACCCACAAAATTGCACATACGTAATACTGCAGGAAAACGCCTTCACTGAAACATAGCAGTGCAAGATTTCGAGAGTTTAAATAAGCAACAGCACTGCAAAGCAAAGTCGTATTAACAATTGATAACGTGAAAATACAAGGTTCGCATACTTATACAAACAATACATTTGCAATTAAAATTATAAAAAGCATAATATTATTGGGCCAGGATACACAATATAACATAAAACAAAACAGAGTGGCAGAGCTTATGTTGTCTTTCTAAAATGCATTTAAATAAAAAAAAGATGTTATTGTCGTTGCAAAATCGTTCAAACCGACCCTAAAGCGGAACAATGAATCGGCTTAGTTCAAGTAAGTGTGCTCTGAGAACCCTAAAGCTGCTAAATTAACCATCACAGGTTTAATACAAAAAGATTCAAGATCAAATTTTATTTTCAGATTTCGCTTCAGAATTTGTACGTTTTCTTGCTTACAAACCTCATCTCGGAAAAATCTCTCTTCTTGGTGCCCCTTTAAAAAATTAAGAGTGCAATAGCATATGCACGAAAACTGGCATCTTTTTTATGCCAGTGCAGCAATTTATAGCCTAGGTTTCAGATGCTGCTGTGCGCTTCTTCGTTTCTCATCCCGCCACTTGTTAAGACCCTTTATATAGAAATGCATACGCCTGACCACGTAAAAGCTGATCAACTTAGCAGTTAATGACTTGCAACCAGCACCCCCAGTGCTTCTCCTGTTGATCACTGCCAGGACATCCAAGATGCTATCTTTGTGTAAGTTACTCTTACTAAAGCAACCAGTGAAAATGTCTTCAAGTTCACTAATAAAGACAAAATGTTTCGGAGAAGGGTACAGAAGACCACCGAAATCACAAGATTTCACGTCTTTCGGGGCCTTAAAAAGGGATAACTTGCGACTTTGTTGCACACACGGATATCCAGTTGTGCAACCTGGCGCGTAACAATGGTTTAACGTTGTTTTTTTTGCCATTTCGCGACCAAAACAGAGATGCCGACTACAGAGGCTACCATGCCGCCGAGCAAACCTGGGTAGATTGGCGATGGCAGCGCCGCCGCTACTTTCGCCGCAAGTTGGGCAAGGGGCAAGCAAGGGAAGAGCGCCGCGGTCGCGCCACTCAAAAGCTTCTAGTACACTCTAGCGGAGCTCCCGCTGGTGTGGAGAGAGTGTAGGAGAGGGTAGGTGCAGTGCTTCGCCGGCTCCTTCTCTCGCCGTTCGGTCTCTCTCCTCCCTGCGCCCCACTCCTGTTCGCCTCGCTCGCACGTATATATAAATGCGCATTCGCATTTCCTCACGATTCCCTTCGGGGAGGTGGGGCATTATTTTTTTGTACTTAGCAAGTTATTAGGAAACTATATGAGGTTGTTTTACAGCGGAAGCTGTTTTGAGATTACAACAAGGGCCGTTTATGGCGCCGTAGTTGTCCGCCGCCGCTGGTGTCCGTAGCCACTATCACGCCAATTTTAGAAAAAAGTAACCAGGACTGAGGAGGATTCGAACCTACGTCCGCCTGCGTGGCAGCTAAGCTTGTGCTTGAAAAATCATCGCTGAAAGTCCTAAACAGGTATAAAGCCTGGCGAGGAATCTAGCAAATGCTCTGTTACGTGGCACAAAGTAATACGCCACCACGCGTCGAGGATTGATTGATTGATTTGTGGGGTTTAACGTCCCAAAACAGTTCTGATTATGAGAGACGCCGTAGTGGAGGGCTCCGGAAATTTCGACCAACTGGGTTCTTTAGCGTGCACTGACATCGCACAGCACACGGGCCTCAACATTTCGCCTCCATCGAAATGCAGGCCGCCGCGGCCGGGATTTGATCGCGACCCTCGGATCAGCAGCCGAGTACCTTAGCC
>CM023484.1:140707487-140731635 GCA_013339685.2 Hyalomma asiaticum | reverse complement strand
TAATGCTCCGAAAAACCAGACCGTCCTGTGTATGCAGTTCCCCTTTGTAGGGCCAGTACGGACGAACACTTTCGGGCACCGCGCTCTTTTCAGGCTAGCTGTTTCGACGTAACCTCAAAGTTTGACCAGGGCACGCTTTTCATTCGTTGCCGCACGAAGATCCCTCACGTGCTGCTGCGAAGCTGAAATGTATTCAAGCACATTCACTTGAAATTGTTACGTTTCTTCTTGCGTGAGGTGTTTGCTGGGAAACATAGAGAAGGCGTCAGCTAGGAAAAAGCTCTTTTCCTGGCTTGTAGATCAATTTAATGGGATGTCGCTGCAAAGTCATACGCATGCGCTGCAGGCGAAGTGGACATTGATGAAGCGGTTTGCTGAATACCGGTACCAAAGGGCGGTGATCGGTCTCAACAGTCAGTTCTTGGCCGAAGAGGTAATCATGAAACTTCACGCAACAATGCACAATTGCCAATGTATCCTTTTCAATTTGAGCGTAGCGTTCCCCGCGCCTCTGCTAGTGAACGTGGCGAGTATGCTACAGGAGGCCGTCTTGAATAAGCAGAGCGCCAACTCCTATTTGGCTGGCCTAGACCCAGAGGTGACCGACTTATGTGAGTCGAAGAAAGCAAGAACTGGTGCATTTTCTAAGTTTCACGCAACGTTTCGTAACCTCGTTGCTGAGCGTCAGTCCAAACCATGCAATGTCTTTGTGCAGCAACGTGTTAGGGGGGCAGTGACGTCAGACATGTTAGAAATTAAACGTTGCTTATTTCAGCAGTCGTTCTTCTTGCGCACCGCCAAAGACTGGAATGGCCTTCCAGAAGAGGCAGCAGTCATCCGCGATTTTACGTGCTTCAAATGCCATCCAAGAAGCAGACTCAGCTGTATCTTAACCATTACTTTCATCGATACCACCTCTTCTATGTCACCCACCCCTCATGGAAAGTTCCATACGGCACCTTTGAGGATAATGAATACTAATAATTGATCATGCCTAAAAAGACGACTTGGAGTTCCTTACAATTCTTTGGCTCTCCCATTTCCAGTATGCCCTTCACTCGACCTCAGACCAGGCGGCGCTCTTCAGTGCTAAGAACCTGCCTGAGGTAGCGGACTTCGCCCTGCAAAAAGGCGCATTTCATTAGATTAAGCTTGAGGTTGTTTTCGCGGCAGCGTAAAAACAAAAGTGACAGGTTGCGGTCGTGCTCCTCCTTTGTGCGGCCCCAAAGCTGTATGGCATCCATTATCACGACTACACATGGAAAACCTTCCAGCATGTGATGCATAGCTGCTTCAAAGATTTCTGGAGCTGACGAGATGCCGAAGTGCATTCGAAGAAACCGATGGCGCCCATAGGACGTGCTCATTGTGCAAAGTATTGAGCTTGGTTCTGATAGCTTAATTTGCCAGAAACCTGACGCCGCGTCGAGAGTTGAGAAGTATCCGAAGGTCGCGGGATCGAATCCCGGCCGCGGCGGCTGCATTTCGATGGAGGCGAAATGTTGAGGCCCGTGTACGTACGACGTCAGTGCACGTTAAAGAACCCCCGGTGGTCAAAATTTCCGGAGCCCTCCACTACGGCGTCTCTCATAATCAGAGGCTGGTTTTGGGACATTAAACCCCACAAATCATCAGAGAGTTGAGAAGTACCTGGCACCGGATAGCTGCGAGGCTGCGTCTTCTAGTGTTGGCATTGGATAATGCTCCCGCAGCAGTACCTTGTTTAGCGCCGTAGGATCCATGGAAATTCTGACCTTGTCCCTCTTAACAACTGTGACCATATGGCTAGACCACTCGGTTGGCTCGATTACCTTTGTGATGACGCCTTCGGCTTCCATGCACTGCAGCTCGGCTTTGACCTTGTCTTTAAGATCCGCGGGGACTCTTCTCGCTGGAATGACGACGCCTACTGCGCCTGGCTTGAGCTTCATGTCGTACTGGGAGTACTTCAGTTGCCCAAGTCCTTCGAAGACGTCTGCAAGAGGTTGCACTGGAGGGTACAGTTCCTGCTGTGTGTCTCGCATGCGGTGGATGAAGCGAAGACGTTCAGCTGCTGCACCACTCAAAGCGGCAGGACGTCTTGTTGGACAATAAGAAACGTTTGTTCCTTGGTTCTGTCATTCGTCGCAAGCATCAACTCATGCGCAGCTGTTGTGTGCCCAAAAAAATTACAGCATATCCACGTGGTGAATGATGATGAGTGGACGAAGCTCCGGAGGGAATCATCGGTAAACTGTGAATCTTCCGTGTAACGCCCCATAAATCATCATATAAAGAGTGAGAAACACTGTGTTTATATTACAAACATCAAACTCGTCGAGCAGCTTCGGCCTCGCGGTCTCGAACAGCGGCATCTGCTTCGCGGCGTCGACGTGTAGCTTCGGCCTCGCGGACTCTCACCTCTGGATTCTGTCTGCGAGCGCGCGCTGCCGCCGCCTTCCGTGCCCTCCGTTCCGCTGCCTTGTTAGAGTGTACTAGAATATTTTGAGTGGCGCGACCGGAGCGGGCGCGCCGTGCAAACCGGTGTCCCCTCTCGCATGGAAAGCAGCGGTGGCGCTGGCGTGCCTAACCATTGGGGCAGCCGGCGCGCGGCGGGCACGGCCAGCGTGGCCCGAGCTGTGGTGCTCATTCTAATTCTTTTTTTTTTTTCGCGTGTGCGTGCGTGCTGTGCCATGCACATTGCAATAAATATTGTATAAACATAGGTGCGGCAGAACAGTCACGCTGACCGGCGTTTTCACAGATACATTTATATAATAAAATAAAATGAAGATCCGTTCGGTGCGCCTTGCAAGCATTTGATCGCGCTCGCAGCTTCGTTGCACGATCCCCTCTCGCGGGGCGCGATGGAGGCGTTAATTTTATTGAAAATAAAGCAGTTTTTAATCAGAACTTCCTTATACATTATTGGCGTGCAGGAAAACGTCCGGAAGTGAATTACTTTGTGGGATATATTGCAAAAATCTGGCATAGGTGACGACGGCACACATTTTAGGATGGGGATAACATCGCAAGAACGCAGCCTGTACAAGATAAGAAGAAGAATAAGAAAAAAAAAAACAAGGAAAACGTCGTGAGAGTGGAGGCACGGATGTCCGTCATTCCCGACGTTATTCATAAAGATGTGGATGAGTACGGGAAGAGAGCTCGAAATGAGCAACATTAGTTTCAATCTGCTCTAGCAGGCCAATGTCGAAAACGGCAAGACCTTCTAGGTCTGTTTTATGCTGAGTACATGGTCCCGTTTGGCTAAAGTGAAATACTGAACTGTTACAAGTTACTGCCCGGAATTACCAACATCCTTATTCTCATCCTGTAAAATTATTGAATACGTCTCACAATTATTTAGCTAGTTCGTTACCGATAGTTATGTTCATACCGCAGCCATATCTTTCGTAAAGATTTCTTGAAAATGACCCAACTTAAATACCTCTGTAATTTCTATTTTTGTATAGTTTCGCTGCCGTAATTGCTCTCGTTATGTCAGGCGAAGTCGACGTCATTTTTTATATTTTAAGAGAGCAGTTTAACTGGTTCAGTGGCGCACCGACGGGGAGGGAGGGAGGGGGGTTATGGGGGTTGTAACCCCCCCCCCCTCCCTGAGGCCGACCTAACCCCCTCCCACTCCGTAACTGCTCCTGTGTCCTAGAAGAATGTGGCGCTAATGTCTCAGCAAAACGCCGAAAAAAAAATAAAATAATCATCATCATTGATGTTATTATTTTTTGGCATTTTATTTACCTTTTTTACACACGAAACAACTGTGTAATCGCATGCCCGGCCCTTCGTGAAAGATTGAACCCCCCCCTGGCAGAGATCCTGGGTGCGCTACTGAACTGGTTCCACATGCATAATACTAATTCATAGGGTCTCAACCCGTCTACCTACTTTCTTCTTAATAGGTGACCTTTTACGTATCTAGATGCGTTCGCATTGACAGCATTACAGTGATTGTTCTCGTGAGCTACTCGTAACTTCTGAGTACTTTGGACTAGCGTTCGGAATCCGCTGTTATTTTTAATACATATTAACGACATATTGATGGAAGTTATAACTTATTAGGGCACCATTTGAGATCGAATTATTAGCAGACTATTGCGTCCATCTTAACGAAATCAACAACTATGAGGAATGGACACATTTCTCCCTAGTGCTCTCGTTACGGCATGTAGCTGAATGGAGGTAAACCAGTGTTTATAAGAACAAAAAAAAAAAAGAAAGAACACGATACAAGCTCTTCTTTACTTACGGTTTTCAATCGGAATCGCTCCCTGGTATATCTGAATGCAAGTACTTAGGCGTCGCATTACTCACTCACTCATTTGGAAAGGTCACACTATTCTCATCAGAGCGTCACCAGTCCGTAATTTTGGTTCCATTAGATAATAAATAAAAGAAACATTTGCAAAACCTAATTTAATTGTCAGTATACATATCGTTTTTCAGACCAGGACCTGGACATGCATGCGCAGTTTGGGACTCCTGCATAAATCGTAGTACAAAGACTGGAGAAGATTTAAAGCGCAACGCCGTTCGCTACTTATATTCTAAGTAGTAGCGGAACTGACCTTTCAGACCTTATTAAAGAGCACAATGTATGAAGATTTTGACTGTGCCAGAAAATGCAGACTAATTCAAATGTCTTTCCCTGAGCTGTATGCTTTACCACTGCGGTCGCAGCTGAGGAGACATCACCATACTAAATCTTTAATCCCTTTTAGTACCAAAACAAGTTCTTCGGAATATCTATTTTTCCCTCGCATCATCTCTGAATGGAATAGTTTATCTCTCACGACTTCGCACAGCACGGACCTAATTTTTCATAAAATACCTTAATTGATCCTTAAAGTTTCTTCACCACACTTGAACGTTAGTACCTAAACGTAACATTTCACATTACACCCTTTTGATTACTCAACATTCTAAGATTTCTGAGCTATAGGAGTGAGTGTATGGTTTCTTCAGTTTACCTATTTATAGGAAACGAAAGTAACAGTGAAAAATTATGCTTGGAACAGCATGTTTATATCAGGTACGTCACACCGAAAGGGTGATGTGGACACGCAGCAAAACAATATTTCACTTTTCACAAGTAGGCGATAGGTAGAACCTTCTTTGTGTTTGAGTAAAAATGCCCATACCAAAAATGAGCACCGATATATAGCGTGCAGTAGAACTGCGGGCTGATTTAAAACTATATTTGATGACTGCAATGCTCGCACGCTCGCCGTGTTCATAGGTAATAACATTGCGTTTTGAGCAGAAACCTTGGAAGTAAGCAGGCAAGCAATATGAAAAGACATCGATCGCCTAGTTAAAAGTTGATGAAGCTGCATGTGGCGCATCGCTGCTCAAGTGATCCATTCGCGCTTCACTATAAAACCAAAATAAACCTATCTACACCTACCAGGCGCTCTCCCGGCGCAAATTAATTGCCGTCAGGATGGTAATGCAGTTCAGGTGTGATGAAACGGTCCGTTTTTACGTTCCTTTCATATAAACTCGCGCCACTCTTGCGAACATTTTTGTGAGCGCGCCGGCAAGCAGACGCCCGCGAGGCGGGCCGGCCGTGGCGGCCGGCCGGAGCAACCAAGGTATGACGACTGCAGCGCCGCCGCTGCGTTCCATGCGGAGAGGGCCCCTCTCCGGCCGGCGGTCGCGCCACTCAAAATATTCTAGTACACTCTAGCCTTGTCTTGCATCCGGCGACTCCGAGCGAAAGAGAAAGCGCGCCAAGAGGGAGCCTCTTGGCGCGCTCACACGCGCCATCTAGGGACCATTCTTCATATTAGAAAGCGAGCCATACAGCGCCATCTGTCTTCCATCCGGTGACTCCAAGCGAAAGAGAAAGCGCGCCAAGAGGGATCCTCTTGGCGCGCTAACACGCGCTATCTAGGGATCATTCTTCATATTATAAAGCGAGCCATACAGCGCCATCTCTTAGCTTTAGTCATCAACTATACCAAAATTAGCACCATCTGGCGATATTATATGCAATTATATATATATATATATATATATATATATATATATATATATATATATATATATATATATATATATATATATATATGGATATTAGGAGTGTCCCCTTCATAACGGGGCGGTAGCCGGGCCACCAAGCTCTAGCTTTGTTTCTGTTTCCTCTACAAACATTTCTTTTCCCGAATCACACTTATTTTCACAACTAATTTTTCTCCTCGTCTATTTATTTTATCTATTATCGTTCCTCTGTGATGAAACAATCTTACCCGAACTACCTTGCGCTTTTGTTTGCTCCATACTTTTACGCCACCAATGCTCTAAGCGCCTTTTACTTATCTCTATCGCCGGCATGTTCAGCTTTCCCCTGTTACTCCTGAAACCCATGGCCTCCTGTAGGGTAGTGTCCACAGCTACACCTGGGTGGACATCTGTACATTCAATCAAAATATGATCTGTCGTTTCCCTAGCTTTTCCACAGCACGTACGTGTGTCCCCTTCTTTACTGAATTTCGGTCTGTAACTTAGGGTTCTCAGGCAACCGGACCTTGCCTCAAACAGTAAAGCGCTTCCCTTTGAATTATCGTAAAATTTTTCTCTCTTGATTTCTTCTTTCCCTTTTCGGTAGTTGTTCAATGCCGGTTCCTTCTCCATTCTTGCTATCCAATCCGAGTTCTCCGCCGCTCTGACCATGCTCTTAACGCTCTTTTTCGTCCCATCCGTTTCGTTACTGGATGTATACTTACTGGTAAGCTTCCTAGTTCTCTTCCTCCATTGTGAATCAACGTTCTTCCTATACAAATACCTGAATACTTTTGCTGCCCATCTACTTTCTTTCATATTTCTTAATCTCTGTTCGTACCTAATTTTACTCTGAGCTTCCCTTCCCTCAAAGTAAGACCATCCCATATCCCCCTTAACAGCCTCATTTGTGGTCTTCCCATGGGCGCCCAGTGCGAGACGTCCGACCGTCCTCTGATTCACATCCAGCCCTGATTGTACCTCTGACCTCATGCACACCACTGAGTTTGCGAATGTAAGTGCTGGCACCATTACACCTTTCCACAAACCTCGAATTACCTCGTACCTGTTGTAACCCCACAGCGCTCTATGCTTCATTATTGCGGAGTTCCTCTTTCCTTTAATTATCATAGCTTTTTCTTGTACTTCCATGTATCTATTCCCATCATTTATCCATATCCCGAGGTATTTGTACTCTCGTACTCTGGGTATCTCCTCGCCCTCTATTGATATGGTCTGATCGTTGCTGTCATTGAATATCATCCAGCCGCATTTTGTCACACTAAATTTTAGCCCTAAATCTTCACTTTCCCGACCACATATATTAACCAGACCCTGCAAATCTGTTTGACTGTCTGCGAATAGCACAATATCGTCTGCATAAAACAACCCGGAGAGCTTTTGTTCTATCACTATACCTGCCTGTCTGTACGACAGCTTAAAACCAATATTGCTCATCTCCAATGCTTTCTCCATTCTCCTCATGTAAAGCATGAATAATAGTGAGGGCAACGGGCATCCCTGCCGTCAACCCTTTACCTATACCGGCGGCCTCCATTCTACCATTACTCGCCATACCTTCCCATTCCACACAAACTGTATTTCCACTGTATATTTCCTTTAAGAGCTCTATACAGTCATCCCCTATACCAACCTATTTCACTATGTGCCATAAAATATTCTGATTCACATTGTCGTACGCACCTTTAATATCCAAAAATGCCAAATGTAAAGGTCTGTTCTCTTTCCCGGCTATTTCGATACACTGCGTGAGCGCGAAAAGGTTATCATCTAATCTCCTGTCGATTCGAAATCCATTTTGGAGTTCGCCAAAAGTGCCATTAAGCTCTGTCCATATCTGCATTTCCAATTTAATTGCCTGCATCGCCAACCTGTAGAGTACTGATGTAATGGTCAGCGGTCTATCTGAGCGAATGTTATTTTTCTCTCCCTTGCCCTTATAAATGAACTTCATCCTACTTTGACGCCAACTGTCCGGTATTCGTCTGTCCTTTAAGCCAATTGCTTTTAATAGGGCTTCTTTGCTGTTTCTTCCGAGCTCATTTATTACAGTAATGCTAACCCCATCTAATCCTGTGGCTGTTCGTTTGGGAATCATTTCCTCCGCCTTCTTCCAATTGAAATTTTCCAGAACTAGTTCTTCCACTTGGTCTCCCTTGCTACTGTTACACGTCGTAAAGGGAGTCTCGTCATGCTTCTTAAAGGCTGTTGGGTTTCGAATATAAGTCGTGTGTAACATGCAGAACACACGATCGAAGGGATTCCGGAACCACCAGTAGAAAGCGGGCGCCAGTCGTGGATAAATTCCTCTTGTAAAGAAGGTCATCTCGGATACAGTATGGGTTTTCGCCCATGGAACGTTCTGCTGCTGAGAAAATGTTTTTCAAACTGGGGTCGTTGCGCTGCTCGGCGGCTAAAGTCAAAGCGTCGGGAAAGTCACGCGACAGAGACGCGATAAGGTGGTCGAAGTTATCGGCGTCACAATCTGTTGTAGGTAGTGGCATCCTAGAAAGGCAATCGGCATCGGCATGTCGACGGCCACTCTTGAAGGAAATAGTAAACACGTATTCTTGTAAGCGCATGGCCCATCGCGCGAGGCGACCGGATGGATCCCGAAGGTTCACCAACCAACACAGGGAATGGTGGTCGGTTACAATGGTGAAATGGTGGCCATATATGTACGAGCGGAACCGCTGTACGGCAAATACTACCGCTAAGCACTCCTGTTCGGTCACGGTATAATTGCGTTCAGGTTTGCTTAAAGAGCGGCTCGCGTAGGCCACATGTTCTTTGTTGTCAGCGCGTTGAATGAGGACGGCGCCGACGCCAATGCCACTTGCGTCTGTGTGAATCTCCGTTGGTAATGAATGATCACAGTGCCGAAGTATTGGCCGCGAAGTTAATAATAACTTCAGTTGGCGAAAGGCCGCGGCGCACTCAGGGGTCCAGTGGAACGGAGTGTTCTTGCGTAAAAGATTCGCCAGGGGGTGTGCGACATCCGAGAACCCACGTATGAACCGCCGGAAATATGAGCAGAGCCCCAGGAAACTGCGTAGCTGCTTCACAGATTTTGGTTGTGCGAATGATTCAACTGCTGCTGTCTTCTGCGGGTCAGGTCTAATGCCGTGTCTATCCACGAGATGCCCTAATACCAGTGTTTGGCGTTCGCCAAAACGGCACTTCTTCGAGTTGAGCACAAGACCGGCCTTCTTAACGCAGTCGAGTACGATATCCAAACGAGTGTTATGTTCGTGAAATGTGCGCCCAAAAATGACGACGTCATCAAGATAGCACATACAAATCTGCCATTTCAGACCACGCAGAATGGTGTCCATGAATCTTTCAAATGTCGCAGGGGCATTGCACAGTCCAAACGGCATGACGTTAAATTCATACAGCCCATCAGGCGTAACAAATGCCGTTTTCTCCTTGTCGTTTGGATGCATAGGGATTTGCCAATATCCGGATCTCAAATCAACAGAAGAAAAGTAGGAAGCGGAATGTAAGCAGTCTATGGCATCATCATTGCGCGGGAGCGGGTAGACGTCTTTCTTAGTAACGGAATTCAATCTGCGATAGTCAACGCAGAATCTCCACGTACCATCTTTCTTTTTCACAAGGATGACGGGAGCGGCCCAGGGACTCGCCGATTCTTGAATTATTCCTTTCGACAGCATCTCTTGCACTTGCTCGTTGATAACCTTGCGTTCGGATGGTGCGACTCTGTAGGGTTTCTGCCGTATGGGGTGTGCTGACGCGGTGTTGATCCGATGACGTATTCGAGACGCTGGAATTGAAAGTGTTTGCTGCTCTGTGAAAAGTCGAACACTTCCGAGTGCCTGGCGAGAACGTCCAGAAGTACATCACGCTCACTTGGGCTAAGTGACTTGTCGATCATTCGTAAAAGCTGCGAATCGTCGGAACTTTTGGGACGTAAACGCGCATTCTCTTCAGCAGCATCAACAAGGGCAACTAGCGTCGTAGACAATTCGGGTTTAAACAAAGCAAGTTTCATGCCTCGGGGCAATACTGCAGGTTCCATTGAACTATTAACAGTCCATACTCCTGTGCGTCCTTCAACTACACATACCACGCAATGAGGTACTAAAATGTTCTTTTTTATGCATGCTGAATGAATCGGTTCTAGTGTGGCATCGAACATGGCAGGATCGTCACTGGAGCACTTAACTGGAACGCACATGGCAGAAAACGGGGGAACAACTGTGTCCTCAGAGACAAAGAGTCGGTCCGGGTTGCATACCAATTTGCATATACATCCAACTAACGAAACGGCCAAGAGAGCACCGACACCGTGGCATGTAAATCATGTCGTTCATGACATGCATGTCATGATTTTCATGTTATGAGCTGTCATTTATGTTCATCATGCAGTCATATTGTTGCATACCAATTTACGTATACATCCCATTAACGAGACGACCAGGAGAGCACCAAGACTGTGACATGTAAATCATGCCGCTCATGACACGCATGTCATGCTTTTCATGTTATGACCTGCCATTCATGTTCGGCAGGCAGTCATGCTGTGCCATACCAATTTTCGCATACATCTCATTAGCGAAACGGTCAGGAGAGCACTAAGACCGCGGCATGTAAATCATGTCACTCATGACATGCATATCATTATTTTCATGTTACGACCTGTCATTTATGTTCGTCATGTAGTCATGATGTGGCATACCGATTTTCGTAAACATCCGATTAGCGAAACGGCCAGGAGAGTACGAAATCGTAGGCGGCTAGATAGATAGATAGATAGATAGATAGATAGATAGATAGATAGATAGATAGATAGATAGATAGATAGATAGATAGATAGATAGATAGATAGATAGATAGATAGATAGATACGCTCAAACTCGCCGAAGTTCGCTAAGAAATGCTTCGCATTTAAAATTCCTCCAAGACATTTGAAGCCCCAGGCGCGAAGACTAGAGAAATCCATGTCATACCCATCATTCCCATAGCAACTTCACGATCTCAGCACCAGATTTTCCTCTAGTATGCTTGTAAGAAACTCTATGGAAAAGCTTGCCTGCTGAACGCCATCCAGGAATTTTTTCAAGGTGGCGTTGGCCTGCTTCGAAACTCCCCTCTGTGATATTATTCTACCTTGTTTACCCCCGTGCATTATCTGAATTTCCTTGGTCCGAATCGTGCGCTTGCTGGGCGCCTTGCTTTGTAGGTGAGCGAGTGGTGCGTTCGATGAAAAGTGAAGTGGCTTGAAACTTAGCCTAAACGTCACCGTCGGCGGTGTTCACGCAACAGCGGTGAACGACACCTATACCCGATGAAACGAGGCTCTGTTCCGGATTGCAACAATGTCTGTATGTACGGACATCTCAGTTGATTGATCCATTGCCGTGTAACTTTTCACAACCAAGTTTTAGAATGCACCACCATTTCCGTGGTATTCGAGCAAAAATACGTGATATGAAAGTTATACTCGCTGGAACTTTCGCGTGCGCATGCCTATTTCCTGCGATGCTCAGATAGATGGGAAAGTTCTCGAAGCTATTTGAAATAATTATACATCTACTGCCTTGAAAATCGTCAGGTTGCTGTATCACGTAAGACATTTACCTTAAACATAAATAAGGGTCTTTCCCATTCGGTTCACAACGAAATGTTGAAAAGGCAAGCAGATATACGTGTATTGGGATGTTGAATTCTGAAATTTGCGCAAGTGCTGTATGTACACTCTAAAAACAAAGTGTGCTAGGCACTCACTTTGGGGGAGTACTTTCGTGTCCCAAATTTAACTCCTTTTTTCAGAGTAGATCAACCCCATGCAGGATACCGGTACTCTCGCCAAAACAGAGTAGTGGACGCCTCCGAAGGGGATTCGTACACTCTTTTGAAAAGAGCTCTACTACCCCACCAAGTGGGGTGCTAGTACTCACCAGAGCGAGTAGCAGAGACAAAAAAACAAGCAACGACTGCGTTTTTCGAGCACATTGAAATCAGCAGGCATTTAATTACACCACACTTGAACATAGAACATACAGGCTGACATGACACAAGCACACAAACACGCCAACAACACAACCACAGAAAAGCACAAAACCCACAACACACATGCGATACACCGTCTTACACTGAAGTCCCCTGTACAGCGTGCTTTTTTTAGTTGCAACACATTTTGAAAATTAGAAAAACATAAACCGCGGGAATGTCTTGTGTACCATTCGAGAATACGGATTGGCGGCCTCTAGATACAGAACAATTTTCGCACTTGTATGCATAATTAGATAACTTACGCTAATTAACTTTTTAATTATGAGTAATTGGTGCTACAGCAAATGAGTACTTTGGAGCCCGTCCTCGACACTACCTATCCCAATGATCAAATTTTGAATAGCGGAGTGCATGTTGAAGCTACGCGAACAATTAGTTCCCTGTGGCAGGCTCCTTGATATCGAAACTGGACGGGAAAAGAGCGTCTGTGACGTTTATGTCGCCGCCCCCACGGCTTTCGTCACTCTCTCGCGGCGCCCGACGCGGGAGAGTGACGCGGCACATAACAAGGAGATAACGCACGTTACTTGCGCGGCCGAAGCGGCCGGAGCGGCGGTGACCAAGGGCGAGTGGGGAGCATAGGTCGGCCATGTAGGAGAACACTTACACTCACTCACCCTAATTTTTCCAGCATCCGCACCCACTCGCACTTGCACTCACCTCCACTCACACTCACTGGCACTCACTCGCACTCACTTGCACTCACACTCACTGGCACTCACTCGCACTCGCACTCACCTCCACTCGCACTCATTGGCACTCACTCGCACTCACTTCCACTCACATTAACTTGCTCTCACTCGCACTCACTTCCACTCACACTCAATGGCACTCACTTGCACTCACTTCCACTCACACTCAATGGCACTCACTTGCACTCGCACTCCCCTCACACTCACTGGCACTCTCTCGCACTCGCGCTCATTTCCACTCACTCGCACTCGCACTCACCTCCACTCACACTCACTGGCACTCACTCGCACTCGCACTCACGTCTATGAAATGAGTGCGAGTGAGCGCGAGTGAGTGCACTCATGAGTGAGTGCGCCGACTTATGCAGGCATCTGCAGCAAATAGAGTGACACGAGCTTTTCCTCCCGGATAGAATGAACGGCAGCGGTGCCAGTAGACTGCGAAGGTTTCACCTGGTCGCCGACCTAACTCGGCACTACGCGCACCTCTTCAGTCACGCGTACATCTCGAACTGTGAGTGCTGTCTAATGTATCAGGGACTAGAACACATAGTATGTCGCGATTGTCCCCCGTTCGTGCCACAGCAGTAGACGGCGGCCACTAGGCTGGCTGATATGGGAGTACAGGGTCGTCCACTCTTAGGGTGAACACGACGCAACGTGGCTCCCTTTTTGGAACGCCAGTGCTTGCGACGTGGGCACGCATCGAAGCTAATAATGTGCAGGCGCACAGAATGATCCAAGCCCCTCTACGCCTGCACTAGATTAGGGTCGACGCGCAGTCCCATCGCGAGCGCTGGCGTTCTAAAGAAGGCAGCCACGCTGCGCCGTGTTCACCCTAAGAGTGGACGACCCTGTACAAGCAATAGATGAAAGCTCTATTTCACCCGAAATAGGCGACCATACAGAATTACCAAATGCTACAAGGTAATTTTTTCAATAGAAATGGACTGGATGCTAGACGTTCGGTACCACTGGTCAAAGTTGCGGATTATGAAAAGCGACTATTAAACTTAGATGCAACTAAAGTGGCTTCTTTCCATTATGCGACTATTAGACCTTTATCATAATCGTCGAGTGCTTTTCCCTGCACAGCATATTCGTCCGACTAATGGCGGCCCCGGTCACGTTTCAAGTAAAGGCGAGGTCCCAGTTACGCGTGCTGAGGTTTGACTATTACCAGTGTTTATGTCAAGAGAGCCGAGTCGACATCTTCCGCGTCACAGCACATTGTTTTGCAGAAGTAAATAGCTGCCATAAGTTGGGCTAGTTCGTATGAAGCGTAATGAAATATGATTACTGGCGTCCATGTCCCCTTTGCGCAAGCAGTCATGTCTTATTACGTATATACGGATTACTCATTCTTATCCCCATCATCATGCACCATCATTCTTCTTCCCCTGTTGCGTTGTCCCCGAAGTAGAGTAGAAGGCCGGGGCGTACTAGATCAGGCCACCCTCTCTACCTGTCTCCAGTGTATTGGACTTCAAGTACCCGGGTATGTAGCTTCATTATGAAACTGAGGTTGCTTCGATGTAAGGTTCCTTGCTGTGACAGATTGTGCACTGCATTGTGATGTTGTTCATTATACCGATTATGATTCATGCGATATTTTCTTTGAAGGTCACTTTGGTCAGTATTCATTGTCACTTGATTGATGCTTTTGGTAGTCTTTTGAAGCTTGCCTCTTTACATCAGCTGATGTCCTAGGCAAGTTTTCACTTTGATACCTGGGTCATATTTGAGTTCTTTTGTTCATACTCATTGATTTTATGTGGTGAAGATATTGTATAACATGACTGAAAGCGGCTATCACGCAGTCATCCATTATGCTGTCTGTTCTCATATAACAGCATGCGCTGCTCTCATGCTGAAAAGTGCATAGTTGTTTGGCTTTTGATTATTGTTACTAGTGCTCTTTCTGTAAGCCTCTAGTCGTTAATAAGTTCCAGATATATTTAAATTCTTCCTTGTGCAGTTCCTTTTGAATATTTGCGGTTTTATTTTTCTCGCATTTCTCTTTTTTTTAAACTACAATAAGTTAGTTTCTCAATGAAATGTTGAATAAAATGTTGTTGACGTCATGATCATTGGCAGTGGGGCCTCCTTGTTAGGCCGCTTGCCAAGAAACTTTCTATCCTTAACTGTAGCAAGATATGTCACTATTGTTTTTGGTAGATTTGCTTCATACCATACAAAGTACAAGCTACATTGATTTTTGTATGCATCACAACTAATTGTGACCTAAATGCTAAGATTGATGAAGCCTTTGCAGACAACTGTGTGCCTGCCTTACTACACTATTGCTCTGTTGCACTCAATGCTGGTGCTTGGACCCACCAGAAAAAAAAAGTTCCACGCAAGTGCGACACTAGCACTTCTTCCTAGGACGAACTTATTCAGCTGGGCTGGCACTACCCCCCACTATGCAGCACCTTAAACCTTATGGTGGAGCTGGTAACATAGCGGGTCGCAGCTAGTACCATAAGGCAGGGTCGACGCCCGTGGATCGTGGGTGCCCACCAAAATTATTATCCCGTTGACACCTTCAAAACCACAGAGGTAATACCTTAGGGGCGCAAAAAATGTCTTGGCGTGATTTGAACCCCTAAGGCGTTAGTTCTGAGGTCAGATTATCATTTATATATGCTGAGGGTGGCAACCAGATCAAAATTTTGATCTGGTTGCCAGATCAAAATTGGTGGGCGGGCCCCGTTCCCGAGCACGATTCCTGCTTCTTTTCCAGATTACGGCTAACATTTCAGGCACAGCTTTTTGATGACGCACGTGCAAGTCTTTGAACAGATTCAGAAACCCCTGAAAACGGGATTATTGGAGTCTCCTCAAAGCCGTCGAAAAGACCAGCTTTTTGAAGACGCATGTGCAACGAGCCGGACATCAGACGGTAGACGACGCATGCAGGACTAAGGCTTCTTACGCGTGCCGTCTGCAACGTTAACGTCTCGGATATCCGTTTCGAAGTCGTCATAAATCCTTTGTATGCTAGCTGGGCAGGAGAGTACCAAGACTGTGGCATGTAAATCAAGCCGCTCATGACATACATGTCATGATTTTCATGTTATGACCTGTCATTTATGTTAGTCATGCAGTCATGTTGTGCCATACTAATTTTCGTATACATCCCATTAACGAAACGGCCCAGGAGAGCACCAAAACCGTTTCATGTAAATCATGCATGTCATGATTTTCATATTATGACCTGTCATTTTATTCGTCATGCAGTCATATGGCATAGCAATTTTCGTATACAATCCATTAACAAGACGGCCACGGATAGATAGATAGATAGATAGATAGATAGATAGATAGATAGATAGATAGATAGATAGATAGATAGATAGATACATGCATGCATACATACATACATACATACATACATACATACATACATACATACATACATACATACATACATACATACATACATACATACATGCCACTCTCACTCGTTGGCACTCACACTCACTGGCACTCACACTCACTTCCACTCACTCACACTCGCACTCACCTCCACTCACACTCACTTGCACTCACTCGCACTCGCACTCACGTCTGTGAAATGAGTGCGAGTGAGTGCGAGTGAGTGCACTCATGAGTGAGTGCGCCGACCTATGGTGGGGAGTTACGTTCGGCGGCCGAAACGCGGTAAGGGCGCCGGTGAATAGGGTTCGAGTCACTGGTATGAATTGTGTGCACGACAACGGAGGTCTGGCTTAAAGGGCGGTCATTGAAGTCGAATAGATCGGCGTAGGACTCCAAAAGGTGACGAAGAGCTTCAGCGTGGGTGGGCGAGAGATCTGCCGCTAACATTTTGTCAATGTCAATAGGCGAAGGGGCAATCGCTCTGGACGAGGTCGAAAGGTTATGAGGGGCGTCGACGGAGAATTCGGAGACGTCACATTCCTTCAAAGACGACAGGATGCCCAGGGTGATACCTGCAGGGAGCACATGGTTGGATAGGCCAAAGTTCAAAACAAATAAAGAGGCCTGGTTTCGGCGTACCGTGATCACTGTGTGCGGAAGAACGACAGAATGTGCAAGGACAACGTCGATAATCGGCGAAACAACATAGTCGCCATCAGACATAGGTGGGTCGGAAGTTAGCTGGATGTAAGTTGCTGCTTGCGGCGGTAGGTGGATGAACTCTGTAGAACACAAGCGACTGGGCTTGTCCAAACCAACGTCAGTATCAAAAGGGAGTTCAAACTGAATAAAGCCGGCTGAGCAGTCGATAAGGGCGGAATGGGTCGAAAGGAAATCGAGGCCGAGAATTACGTCGTGTGGGCATTGCTCAAGCACGGCAAACAAAACAGTGGTCTGATGGCCGGCGATACATACGCGAGAAGTGCACATACCAAGCACAGGTGACGCGCCCCCATCCGCGACCCGAACCGTGCACTGAACAGCGGGAGTAAGAACTTTGCGCAATTTTCGGCGGAGAGCTGCGCTCATAACAGATATCTGCGCGCCAGTATCTATTAGCGCTGAAACGGTAACGTCGTCGACTTGAATGTTCAAAAGGTTCCGGCATGTAGGAATCGTCAATAGGGGATTTTGATGCTTGGTCGATGATGCAGCGTCACCTCCGGGCGCTGCATTGTCTAGTTTTCCGAAGCGTAGGGTCCAGGTCGTGCAGGGGACGGAGATCGACGTGCCTGCGGCGATAGTGGTCGACGGCCTTGAGGTGATGGTGAACGGCTGAACCTCGTGCTAGGGCGGTTCGCGTCAGAGGTCGGAGCATCCGGTGGAGGATAGGATCGACGAGCAGTGCCTTCGGGACGACGCCATGATCCAGTGTTCCAGGGAGAATTCCAGTGGTTTTGGCAGTAACGTGCAACGTGTCCGGCGCGAGAGCAGTTGAAACATATGGGTCGATTATCGGCCGTCCTCCATTCAGCAGGGTTTCGGTAGCGTCGGGCGTAGCCTTGGTTCTGGTTTACAGTGGCATAGGTACTCTCAGGCGCACGAAGAGAACAAACGGAGGCGAGGCCAAGGTTCGCGAACTCCTGTCGAACGACTGCTTGGATGAGGGACACGGTGGGCAGGTTTGCTTGCGGCGTGTCCGAAGGTACGGCAGCAGGGACCATAGCTTCCAGCTCACGGCGAATAAGGCGGGTGACATTCTGCGGAGACGCAGCTTGTGGGATTAACGGAGGGTCTTCGCATGATGAAGTAGCAGCAGTATTCGGCAGCCGAACAAACTGGTGAGTGATGCGAGGACTCTTTGCTTGTTCAAGCCGCTTGCATTCTTTCACAATGCCTTCGACCGTAGTACAGTCCTTGAAGATCAATAGATTGAACGCGTCGTCCGCTATTCCCTTCACTATACGCGAAATTTTGTCAGATTCCGTCATATTAGGGTCAACCTTTCGACAGAGGCCCAGCACGTCTTGTATATAACAGACGTAGGACTCGGTCGAAGACTGCACGCGGGAACCAAGCTCCTTCCTTGCCGCCTGTTGACGACCAAATGGCCTGCCGGACAACTCACAGAGCTTCGTTTTGCAAAGGTCCCAACTAGTCAGCTCTACCTCGTGCGTGTCGTACCATATGCGCGCCGTTCCCTTCAAATAAAATATCACGTTGGCCAGCTTCATCGTTGGGTCCCACCTGTGGTAGTCGCTGACGCGCTTGTACATAGCGACCCAATCTTCCACGTCCACTTTATCATCGTCCGTGCCTGAGAAGGTTCCTGGATCTCGGGGCGGTAGAAGAATCACAGGAGCCTGTGGCTGCGGCGCCGCCCCATCAGCCATCGCCGAGGAACTGAGACGGCGACCGCTCCGAAGTTCCGTATTGGTTGAGCGAGGGACCGCAGGGCGGGCGTACCCCGCACCTCCACCACAAATGTTACGGAGATAAGTGTATTTACAATATGTACACAGGCGATCGCCAGCCAACACTAATGGCAGGTCCGAGACTTGTCCGACCACTTCGTTGCCTTCGCCCTGAGTACAGAGTGAGCCCCTCTGCTACCTTCCTCGTAACACTGCAGAGTAAGCCCCTCTGCTATCTTGCGACAGTATGTTTCGGTTGGAGCAGCAGGTTAACACATCTCTTGCGCCGCTAATATTGAGTTCAGGTGCATAAACCTGCCAGTCATGCGTTGTGATTATGTTAGCGTAAGATGTTTGTACTCTCCTAGTGCTTTATCATGCAAATATATTTGTTGTTCCCACAATTTGTGGATTCTCTGCAGCATCTGTGTTATTCTTGTTTTATGTTGTCAGAAATTTTCGGATGCATGGGAATTTCCTATTATGTGCATATAAACTCCACGGCAATGTGGAACATCACGCTTCACTGTGGGGGGTTCCAAACATATTGACTGAAAATGACGCAACACAAAAATCTAGCACATACTAAACACCGCTTGTGTTAGTTAAAGTTGTGTTGGGAACCAAGTTAGTGATGCACTCAGGAAATTCAAGTACTAGAGCTTTCACGACAAAGCTCCAGCGGAACGTACGATTAAATTTCATTGAATTGCTACCAGGCACGCACCCGTGTTTCATAATGCTTTAAATTCAGAAAGCCGGAGTAGTATGCCTCGCCTAACGCGTGCATGGTGTTCGAAATTTTCCTTGTTTGGCATATGGCACAATCCAGCGGCAAAATAATAGGGAGTAATAGTTGAGCGGCTCAGCGGGCCAGCGGGCCCAGCGATGGAGCGGAGGGGACAGCGGACCGCATGATGAAGAGAAGAGTAATAGCTGAGCGACGCCCCGCTTCTTTCAGCGGAACTTACCGCCGCGCCACCTGTTGAACAATGTTGGAGTTACTGTCGATCGAGCAGAGGTTTTTATCTGTCGAATAAATTGAAGTTACTGCGAAAAGTATATCGCAAAAGTAATTTTTCATTAGATCACAGGTGTTATGTGGAAACACATCTTCGTTTTTGCTGCATGACATGACGACATGTCGCCGCCGCTTGCGTTGGGGGCTGCCATCTTGCAAAACGCTCGCGCGCTGGCCCGCTGCATACGCTCCGCTGAAGAGACGAAATGAGCGGGCGAGCGGCTCGCTCCGTAAATGCGCTGGCTGTCCCAACGTGCCGCGCATGCGCAGTTGGCGTCTCCGCTCGTTCGCTGGGCCCGCTGGCCCGCTGAGCCGCTTAGCTATTGCTCTCTATTATATTGTCACGAAGCTAAGTCATACAGGATTGGCGTAAGAGGAGAGCCTACTTTAATGGCGGCCAGCGCGAAAAGCACGCTCGCACAACTGCGCTCTTCGTCGTCTTCCCTCTGGTCGAGCAACTTTCTTCTGGAAGCTTGCTCCGTGGTGGGTACTTTGCTTGGCGTCAACATTTAAAATACACATTGTATTCCCAAGCTTGTAAAGCAAACTGAAAGCAAATTTCGCGCTAGCTATCGCAGGCATGACGTCACCTTTTTTCTGGCGGATATGTGTCATATCTGCCTTATTTTTACTTCCCCGGGAAGTGTTCCCTCCCCACATAGATTGCGCTGAGCCTCACAATGTGCCCATAAACCGTTCTTTTTTTTTTGGACGCCATAATATCGCCATTAACGGTCAAGTAATACCATACTGCCGAAGTCATAGGTTCCTGGGAGTGGTAATTGACAGAGACCTGTCTTGGACTCCGCACGTGAACTACGTGAAGAAACGGCTGACTGCTATCTGCCACTTATTCAGATTCCTCGCAGGGAAAAACTGGGGCCTGTCCATACACGCTATGCTACAGCTGTACAGAGTGCTGTTCGTCGGATTCCTGCGGTACAGCCTACCTGCTATCGCCAACACCTGCAAGACTAACCTGCGCACGATACAGAGCATTCAAGCACAAGCTCTTAAGATATGCCTTGGCTTACCACGCAGCGCGTCAACGGCTGAAACCATTGCCATAGCGCAGGATTACTCTATCATGACGCACATCGCCGTTGAGACCATGCGACTTCACCTCAGGCATGTGGCTAGGACTCCCTCACACCATCTGGCGAGCCTCGTCGCTGCAAGGCCCCGCACCTCATTCAGCGCTAATGTCAATGCACACAGTGCGGCGTTTACTCCAGGGTACACGCCTGCGGCTAAGCGAGTGCTCCCTCCGTGGTGTTTGAGTCTCCCACAAGTACACCTCACAATTCCTGGGATACAGAAGAAGACAGATCTACCAGTATCTGCGCTAAAGCAACTCAGCTTACACCTGTTGTACGAACGGTACGGTAACCACGTACACGTATACACCGATGGATCGACTACGTCGTCCAGTTCTGGCGGAGCGGTGATCATACCAACGCAGGGGATAACGATTCGACTAAAGACGTCTCATGTCACGACGTCCACGGCGGCAGAACTCACGGCTCTACGTCGTGCGCTAGAATTCATCCGTACTGAGAGGCCGAGGAAATGGGCTGTGTTTTCGGACTCGAAGGCGGCGTTGCAGTGCATGCGGTCAGCTCTTAGGCGCGGATGCCACGAGCAGCTGACGTACGATGTAATCGTGCTTCACCACCACCTCCGAGAAAATGGCCACGAGATTGACTTTCAGTGGGTGCCCAGTCACTGCGGAATCAGCGGCAACGAGTCCGCAGATGGCGCAGCTCGCACTTCACATCAAGAAGCGAACATTATTTCAATTCCACTCTCAAGGACAGATGCTGCAATGCAGCTTCGACACCTGGCACGCCGTCTCTCACTGGTTGAGTGGAACTCACCAAACATCACACGAACGCGACTGTACCAGCTAAACCCTTCCCTGCATCTCCGCCCTCCATCAGGACTTCCTCGACATGAGGCCTCGCTTCTTTGTCGACTTTGGCTGGGAGTTGCCTTCACAAAGGCATACTCCGCATTAATTGGAGCGATCGACAGTGCAACCTGCGAGATGTGCGACACCGACGAAACCCTGGACCATCTGCTGTGCCACTGTCCGCGATTCGTCGAGGAAAGGAAAATCCTTGCTGAGACGCTACACCACCTTGACGATCGGCCACTGTCCTTACAGATGCTACTGGAACACCGCCCTCATCGCTCGTCGGCCCACAAGGCACTAAAAGCACTTTTACGCTTTCTCAAGACGACTGGTTTGGGTGAACGCCTTTGACAGTTGGACTTGTCCGACAACGTCTTTTTCATTATTCCCCTTCCTTCTCTCTCTCCCATCTTTCTATTCCCCCTTCCCACTCCCCCAGTGTAGGGTAGCCAACCGGACGCCCTTCTGGTTAACCTCCCTGCCTTTCTGTTTTCCCCTTCCTCCTCCTCCTTGGACGTGTGGGCTTCTATGGAATTTTCGCTACTAGCTGAATGTACCTTGCATTAGGCATCATAGCCGCCCACGTTTACAAGTTCCGTCGCATCTGATACAAAATAAAATTTTAAAAACAGCAAAACCGCAAAAATCGCATCGATAAGGCTCACGATCTTTGCGCCCATCAACAAACAAGAGACCTAAACAGACTGCATGACATGCAGTCATTGCAAACGACGTTATTAAACGCGACGGCGTGATGCTCTCTAAAAGGGGGCAATAGACTCCGACGTAACGTGCGCGCGCGCGTCACGGCGACGTTACGTTGGCGAAGACGCGACCCTCTACAGTCCGGCGGCATCTAGCGCGCTCGGACGTCGCCCGGCGCCGAATGCAACCGAGTGCATTTCGCGCCGACCAGGCCGAGAAAGTTAGCGCCTAGCGCCCTCTCTCGTCGAGGTAGAGACTCGTTACTCGGCGAGCTGTCAGAACCAGTGATGTTCCGTGCAGGGAATTTTCCCTTTTTCAGGGAATTTTCGACCGTCATTTTGGACGAAAGGGAAGAAGGGAATCTTCGCAATATTGCAGGGAATTTTGGAGGTGAAGGCATATCCTTATAATGTTCGAAACACTTCTGTTACAGGGCACTTTCGGTTTGTACTCGGTTGGCAGTTTTCGGTTTCTTCAATCGTTCCCGGCGCGTGTAACACGGAAAATCATAGCCTTTAATATTCGTTCCTGTTACACGGAGCGTCTTTTTGTTTACTCCGGGTGGTACGCTCGAAATCCACGTATGCGCTATGTAATTACAGCACATGAGCTCCGAGATTGTCGATCGCCATCGTAGCACACCCGAGTGGAAGCCATTATTCTTTCACCAAAAGTTGGCAATTATGTGTGCGACAAGCCAGAAGCTTTCAGTAACAAAAACAATAACAATAGCACACTTTTCATTTTATGCAGCTTCCGTGTGTACACAAACGAGTATGTACGGCGTTTCTTCCGCGTCGCATACCGCTTAAAGTCAGTTCGAAGGTAGCTTCCGCGTATTATGAAAAGCCAATCTCGGAAGCAATCGTTTATGTTTCGCAGGAGCACAAGCGCGAAAAGAGAGAACGATCGCAAGAGCCGGAAACACGTCAAACACGCATATATGTATATATATTTGTGCAGGGAAATATGCGGGGATATTTAGCGATGCATGCAGGGAAAAATGCCCGAAATTGGGAATTTTCATGCCTCGGAAAGGGAATTCTTCGGCGCAGGACGGAACATCACTGGTCAGAACAACATGGCGTCTTCGCAAGAAAGCGTCCCCAACCTGTGCGGCTCTGAAATCGAGAGGTTTCTGGACGCCGTCCAGCAACATCCTTGTGTCTACGACACCAAAAGAATGGACTACCGGGATGCGGAGCGAAAAAACAACGCGTGGGAGCACATACGTGTGTACTGCGGCCTCTCAACAGGTGCGTCGATGCTACACACGTGTGTATCGTATACGTCTCCGGACATGCCGTGCACTTAGCGCCTGTTTGTTTGTCTTGTTTTTTCAGTCGAAGAGTGCCTGAAACTATGGAAGCGGCTGAGGGATCGATACACTCGTGAATTAAAAGCTATTGAAGCTACGAAAAGGAGTGGCAGCGGCTACGTGTCTCGGCGGGCCTGGGAGTTCATGGAGTCCATGGCCTTTTACAAACACTGCGGCCGTTCGAGGAAGTAAGTTAGGCATTTTTGAATTTGTGTGATCACGTTCATGCCTGCTTAGTATTGCGTTCACTTAGATGACTATGTTTTGGTGACTGGGTTTGTTGGTTTCTTGCATAAAGGTTTCCGCACACAATTGTGTCATGCAGTGAAGCAGACGGAGTTTGCTGGGCCCTTTACGCGATCGCGATTCGTTTTGCGTTTTCCGAGTGCACATCAGTAACATTTTTTGTGTCTGTTCTCTTAAGATATACAAGTTTGTTGTATTTGCCTCGCGCCGCACCCATTTAATTCTTCCTTCATAGAATGTTCAGGGTACTATACATCTGTCACTTTAAACCTTGCGCGATATATCTAATGAACACTGAATACGGACCGCTCCGCCATTGGCATGCGACTTCTCAAACCAGTTTTCTTTTCTTTTTTTTTTTTTTAGTGAGTAGAGCGGTATTGTAGTGTA
>CM023484.1:140571072-140707387 GCA_013339685.2 Hyalomma asiaticum | reverse complement strand
AATTGCTTGTGCGGAGGCTCCTGGCGAAAATTGAGCGCAAGCATGAAAACTTGCGGATTAGCCTGCTTGAAGCGTTACATTTCTTGGCCATGTCCTGGGATGTTGGGGCCCAGGACATGATCGCGGACTGCTTTCGCAAGTGTGGATTATTCGCGGGATCGGATGCGGCTCCGACGGAAGAAAACCAAGAGCCTGACGACGATTTGCACATCGAGGGTTGGGAGACCTTGAAACTCGAGCTTCGGCGCGAGACTTCGTCACCGCGGACGACAACGTCCCGACGTGTGGGCTGCGATCCATCGAAGTATCGGTCGACGAGGCAAATGATACCGAGTCTGAGAGTGATGGTGAAGATGCCGGTGGGTGTGATCTCCTACCGTCAACGTCGGAAAACCTTGACGCCCTCGATGTCCTGCGTCGCACCGTAAGTGCTGGCAGCGTGAGTGAAGAAACCGCAGCACGGTTTTATTCCTTTCAGGCGGCTTTCTTGAAGGACAGCGAAGTTTAAAAAGTTCAAAAGAACATCATGGACATTTTTCAGCAAGAAGTAGTTGACCCCAATAAAGTTATTGTTCATCTTCATGATCAGCTTTAACTTGTTTTGGCTCATACGAATTCGGGATGATGCGAATATTTTACGTGTTCCCTACGAATTCGTATCATCGATATTCTACTATATGATGTATAATCAGAGGGGTTGTAGCGGGCGTTGATGCCGGTGATCATGATAATTTTTATTTGTGTGCGCATACCAATTCGTACGCCACGGCGCACAGCGCATACGCTGCCAACATGCCTCACGTTATCTCCGGCGCGCCGTGGGAGATACGCAGCCAACACGCCCCTTTGTGTTATCGTTTTCGAAGCCTGTATTTCTTGGCAAATAAACTAGTTCTTGTCCCAAACTTCAATGAGTATAGTCGTTCTCTTTTCGCTCCCGCTTGGGGCGAGCGCGCTACAAAGTGGTGACCCGCGACGTTTGGAAAAACAGCAGCCATGGCAAACGAGGAAGGCACTTGAACCTCATCCACAACCAATGCCTCGGAGTTAAAGCTTCCTCATTTCTGGCCCAAAACCCCAGGGTGTGGTTCAGCCAAGTCGAGGCCCGCTGCCAGCTTCGCCGCATCACATTGCAGGAGTCGAAATACCTCCACGTCGTTGCAGCACTGCCACCTGACATCGCTGACGCCATAGACGATGTGCTCGCCTCCACTTCTTCGGAGCACCGTCCTGAAACGTCTTGAGGTGTCCGAACAGAGCAGGCTTCAACAACTCCTGTCTCATGAAGAGCTCGGTGACCAGCGTCCATCGCAACTACTCCACCGAATGCGTCAGCTTCTGGGCCAACAAGCGTCAGAGGAGCGTCAACAGCCATTGCTTCGCGAGTTGTTTTCGCAGAGACTGCCACAGTCAACACGGATGGTACTCGCTGTCTCAGACGACATGGTTCTCTAGCGTCTGGCTCAACTCGCCGACCGCATCACCGACTGCACCGAGCCATCAAAAATGCGTATTGCCGCAGCGAGAATGTCCGAACATGCAGACCGGTTAGGTCGCTTGGAGGACCGAGTAGACCGACTTGCTGCAGTAGTCGAAAACCTCGCCTTGTCCAACAAACACCGTCTTGCACGGCATCATTCGTCGTCCCGTTCTCGAAGCCCGCAGCACCGCGGCCACTCAAGCGAGGCAGAGCACAGCGTCTGCTGGTACCACCGCCGTTTCCGAGAGCAAGCCACTCGCTGCACCCAACCATGCTCGTGGACGGCAAACGCACCGGCCAGTCGCTAACGGCTACAGCAACTTTGCAAGAGAGATGCTGGCCATTTATTGCTCCTTAAAGCATTTCCGTTTCCTCCCCGAAGCTCGCACTTTGCACATTTTAGTGGACCACAAGCCGCTGACATATGCGTTCAAGAACAGCTCCTCGTATTCGGAAAGAGAACTGCGCCAACTTTCTTTCATTTCCTCATTGTTCACGGACATCAGCTACATAGCGGGTACCGAAAATCAAGCAGCCGACGCACTCTCCCGTATCGACACCGTTTCCGCGTCCGTCGACTTTGAGGGATTGGCCGCCGCCCCGCGGGAAGACCCAGAGCTTACCGAGATGCGGCCGCATCCACTGTCACTTGTGCTCGCAGAGATCCCACTACCATACACAACGACTATGGTCGCATGCGACACATCGCAGAAAACTCCAAGACCCTTCGTCCCGTCCACTTTCGGCGTGCAGTGTTTGACAGCCTTCACGACCTCAGCGACCCAGGAATCCGCGCGACGCAGATGCTCGTCACGGACCGCTTCGTGTGGCCAGGAATTAACGGCGACTTTCGACGCTGGGCGAAGACGCGCCGAACATGTCAAGCAGTCAAGGTGACTCGCCACACGCGCACAGCACTCCAAGCATTTCGGCCACCAGAGTGTCGTTTCAACCACGTTCACTTGGACTTGGTAAGACCTCTTCCTCCTTCCCAGGGTTACAGATACCTACTCACATGTGTCGACCGCAACTCACGGTGGCCTGAGGTGACGCCGATTCTGGACATCGCAGCCGGGACCATCGCACAGGCGTTTGTGGCCACATGTGTTTAACGCTATGGCTGCCCACTGCGCATAACGACCGACCGTGGACGACAATTCCAGAGCAACCTATTCTCTGCGCTGGCAAGGATTCAGGGAACGCGGCTCCAGTACACCACGGCTTACCACCCAGCGAGCAATGGAATGGTGGAGCGTCTACACTGCCAACTGAAGGCATCTTTAACGGCCAAATTGGATAGAAGGAGCACTGGATGGAGAAGCTCCCTCTCGTTCTTCTGGACCTGCGTACCGCGATAAAAGGAGACCTCGGATTCAGTGCAGCAGAAATGCTGTACGGCTCTACAATCCGACTACCGGGAGAATTCCTTGGTGAGAAACCAAGCCCTACGCCGACACCTTCAGAACATGTGGAAATGCTACATTCCTGGTTGGGAGTACCTGCAATCCAATGCACCACGCGTCCGCCGCAACCAAAGAATCCCCACCTATGTTTGTAAGGACCGTCCCCTTAAGGGGCGGTCCCTGCATACCTCCGCTGAATTCTTTGATTCAATAAATGTTCGTACCACCACTACCAACCAAAGAGTGTTTTCCTTCCCAGACATGCATGCGGCAACCCATGTGTTCGTGTGACGGAACACAGTGAAAGCGCCGTCGACTCCTGCGTACGACGGGCCCTTCCGTGTGCTGTCGCGGTCGCACAAAACTGTGACCATTCGTGTTCGCGACAGAGAGGACGTAGTTTCTCTCGACCGCGTGAAACCGGCTCACATCATGGACTAACTCGCATATTTGCTTGTTTTTTTTCCTTGCTCCGCGGTCAAGGGGGACGTCTTGTAGCGGGCGTTAATGCCGGTGATCGTGATAACTTTTATTTGTGTGCGCATACTGCGCATACCAATTCGTGCGCCAGCGGCGCACACCGCATGCGCTGCCAACATGCCTCACGTTATCTCCGGCGCGCCGCGGGAGATATGCAGCCAACACGCCCCTTTGTGTTACCGCTTTCGAAGCCTGTTTTTCTTCGCAAATAAACTAGTTCTTGTCTCAAACTTCAAGGAGCATAGCCGTCCTGTTTTCGCTCCAGCTTGGGGCGAGTACGCTACAGGGTATTAGTGAATAGCGGGAAGGCGATGTGGATCAGTCGAGAATGATTATTAAACTGAATAAAGAAGCAAACAAAATAGGGTGGCAACGAGGGTTACCATGCTTACCTATGGTGTGGCTCTGCGGCTTCTTTTATTTTCTGCAAGAAGGTACTCACCGCTATAACTTTGGCATTATGGCTAGGGAATGCTGAGCCATAGATCGTAGGTTTGGATACATTGGTATGAAAGAGCGTTTGTATGTACAGATACGAAGCGTACGTTAAGCAACCATAGGTAGTCAAAAGTACATCCTTCTATCGGGCCCCTTACGACACGAAATTTCGTTCTCAGCACCTCCACCCACCGTGACAGCTTAGTAGGCGGTTCGCTCGTTAAGCTCCTGGTGGCGGGTTCGGTTCTCGGCCGCGGCGAAGGTATTTAGACTGGTCGATGTGTAAGAAAAAAAAATATCCCGTACGCTTACATTTAGGTACGCCGGACTTAGGTGGATTAATCCGGTGTGCTCCACTGAGGCGTGTGATTTCGACTCTCAAAACACCAGCAATAACGATGTCTCCTGTACCTTCTGTTCAACCCCGGATGACTAGTTATGAAAAAAAAAAAATCCCGGATATCCACACATTGTGAGAACGGTACTTGCCGATGTCGAATTGTTTAGTATTGTGTGAAGTATTGCGAGTAATATCAGTTTCCTTGCGCAAATTCTATTGCGTGCAAACTTGGGCTCTATCAGGGATGTTGACACCACTGTGGCGACGCAAGGTTAGCTCACGGTGATGTTTGGAATTCCCATTGGGACGAGACATTTAAGCCGTTCCGCCTACTCCTTACGTAATCCCCCCCCACCTCTCTTTCTTCCTCAAGCCCCGTTCCCTGCCCCCAGTATACCGCGCCAGTTCAATCCCAACGAACCTGCTAAGGTTCACAGGGAAGCTAGTTGTGTCGGATTTGGTGGCAGTCTCGCCCAATGCGAGAACGTCTCTGGGAAGTGTGTGATCGCATGTGCCAGTAAAACATGAACAAAAGCGGAGCCCTACTGTTGTGTGATGCTTGGCGTATAGTTGGGCATTCTGCAGATTTCGTACTCTATTCGCAGGTGTTCTTGGCGATTGGACCGATACAGGGCCGGGTACCAATCTCTTCACAAAACCGGTCATTACTTACAAAAAGCAGCAATTCGCCACTGATGCATCGTGTTAGAAATCGCGAAGTAGCATTATATGTAACTACTATTCAAAATCAGGCATAACAACCACAATGTAAAAAAAAAAATCCTGCACATTCCTCGCATTGCGGTAATCGGCGTCGTGCGAAGCAGTCAGCGATGAAATTGGCTATGACGAATTGTTTGACATTAATCCAAGTCTTGCGCGTAGAACTAAGGCCTTTGTCCATAGAGCATGGGTGCGTGTGTGCCTAGGACTAACAAGGAACGTCGACAGCACCATGGCGACCGAATGGTAGCTCATGGTACGACGTAACGTTTGGCATTCATGTCAGTGCACAACCTTTCTGCTGTGGAGGTAAAATGTACGCTACGGTTCGCTAATGCCCACATCATAAGCGTCGTTTGATGAAGCATTCGTACGGGATCGAGCAAAGCATGCCGAGTGACAGTAAAATGTCATCACTGATATTTAATTGTCATGATAGGGCTTAAGACACAGCAGCATCATTCACGTTACGCAAGCACCATTATCGCAACTACGGGTGTAATAAGTTTGCTTACTGTATATGCCGCGTGGGAGAAGCCGCCGTAGCCTAGAGGTAACGTGCTTAGATGGCACCACGGCGACTCGGGTTCGATACGTCCTTACTGCTTGGGAGGTTGCGCGTGTGCCTGTGTGCCTCTCACGCCTATATTTCATTCGCAAGATAGGACAGACGGTGTGCTTTTCGTATTTTTAAGTGTGTCCTAATGATAAGCTATATGTCTATTATAGTTGGTCCTTGGTTGACATAAGCTGTGTAAAATTAAAACACCTGAGGCACATATCGCAGAGGCTCAATGCCGTAGTCAATGCTGCATAGGCCGAGCACTACTGTAATGAGCCACACGTGATTGCAGTTATCGTGAATCGTGACGTGCATGACGAGTCTACCATGTTAGTAGTGCAAAGATAAGTCATCAGCGTTCGCCGTACATTTGTACCCTACCATGCAAATGTTAGACTACCATGCGAGCACCGAGACGCAGGAGGCTATACAGACAGACAGATAGATAGATAGACAGATACGGTCATAGTTACTCAAGTGCGCGAAGAAATGCTTAGTATTTTTTTATTGCGAAATGGGCTTGCCCTTTAGGCATAGTTTATGGCATGTTAAATGTGTGCTGCAAGTGCTGTGTTTTGTATGAACTGAAGAAGTGTTTTGTGGTATCTGTTGTCGTGTATCCAACGATCATAACTGGTCGAGGCACTGTATCGGAGACCGTCTTGTTTAAGGAGACGAGAGCGCTCCCGATGGAGCCCTGTGCATGTCCATATGAGATGGTGTGCGTCTGCGTCCGTCACGAGAACAGAACAATACGGGCACGTATCACCAAGTGGTATGGTGCACCAGTTACACGCAGAGATTACAGCCGGTGTAAGGGCCACCCTGGCCCGAAGTCTCCTAAGCACAACTTAGCATTTAAAAAGCAGCAATGTATAGCCGAAGCAAAAATTGAAACGCCACCATACCACGTTCTACAGCTTAAATGATACGTGCCACATCATATAGATCACGGAATTTTACATTACATTATAGTACACTCAACAACTAGCATGGATGCTATGTTGGATGCATGCAGTCACTTTATATAGAAAGCGTTCATGAGGGTTCACTTGAGAAACTATTTCCTAACGTTGTTTTCAAAATGTTCACACTTTGAGAATCACATTTAGCGTCCGGTAAATCATTCCAGAGTTATACGACTCTAGGGACAAAATTGTGCGCAAATGTTTTCACACGAGCTGGAGGCACTACAATGTTTCTGCGGTGATACCTTCCTAGTCTCCAGACTTTTTGGGGTGTTACGTACCTTCGCTGCGTTAAAGCTAAATATATTGTTACGGAGATGTTGGTAGTGTATACAGAATGGATTTAATGCATATGCACAGGTAGAGTTAACATGGTCAAGATGGCTGACCAGCTGCAATATGATGCAGCCAGCTTCTCCCGATCTTCTTCCTCCTTCCACATCCTCTATCTCTCCGTAAAAATATTTTGAGAAAGAAAAAGACAAGGATTTTAGCCTGGATATGCGGCGGCGTTACAAGAGGGGAGGAGGGGGGGGGGAGGGGTGCGGAGAATAAACTTAGTTCTTGCAGCGTCTCTTACGGGATCAGGTTGGCAGTACCTGGAGAGACTGAACTGAGGCGCCCTTCTCTGCTCCCGCAAATTTTATGAAATAATCCTTGTTGATAAGGGCGCCATGTCATGCTCGCAATACTTAACCGTTACTGTTCTTAAATGCGCTCTTAGCATTACGGGGGCTGGAGCGAGTTTCAGTTTGCAACGCAAGAGCCATAAATTTCAGCGGTATAGGAAATATATGCTGAGTAAAGTTGGTCATGAGACATTGTTACTTCTAAGTGTTTAAATTCGTGATGGGTACGAAGCATCAAAATTCATGACTATCTTAACACTGTAACACGTAAAAGGAGAGTTCTTCTTTCTTTACTTGCACCTAAAATGTTCACACCATTTTTTAACAGAGGCCACTTACCTTTACTGACAAGAGTTGGACGCCGCGACTGACGACCGTCCTAATGCCGGCTGACTTCTATGAAAAACCCTTTTTACTGCCTCGCTCGTTAGGATTCAGCGCTAAATCCGCCCCAACGCTCCGCACAGGGAGGTTCGTGGACCGCCCACGAATGGCCTACGGAGGACGGGAGTAGCATCGAATTCAGTTCGCGCAGTAACCGCATAAGAGGGCCGCATGCGAACTCTGATTGGACGACTCAACGTCTGTAGCGAACTGGCGACAGATGGGCGGAGCAAGAGCATTCAAGGTCGACAACTATGGCCTACAGCTGACTGAACAGATAAGTAATTGTACATGTGGTTGAGATGAAAGTGTGCGTGGTTATACTGAAGATGAGGGCTCTTGCACGGTCAGATTGCGCTGCTATCGTGCCGTCGTTCACGTTCGAGACATCGTGCAGCGCCTCCACGCAGTTATCTTCTTAGAATAGTCGTGTAGCCAAGATGTGATGCCGATATCTGTACATGGTTGTACCGGACGCGGGGGCGATCGTTCTTCTAGTTAGTCTAGCTACAAACCGCGGGAGCATGCGCATACACGGACGCTCGTTTTTAACTTGGACAACAATCAAAAGGCCTTTCACGGCAACATCAGACCATGCATTTTTTAAGCGTGCTTAGGAAGAGAGTGGCACGCTGTGTTGTCCTGGCCACTTCTGACAAACATGATTCTGAGCTGGTCGACAAGGAGCTAGTTATCTTAGCGTGCATGTGAATTTTCGAGTGCAGCTCGTTTATTTATTTACACTTTGCTGCTCGAGTTTGAAGGTAATCCGAAAATACTTTAATACGCTAGATAACGTGCCGGACTTTCTGAACACTCGTAACGAACAATGGCCTAGTCACGGGGCTTTCTTCTGCCCACCTCGATCAATAAAACAATTGGAGACATAATAAATATTTATTGATTGAGCGCATACGATGGCGGTGATGATGGCGTTTTACGTCGCAACGAGCTAGTTTAGCGAACGAGCCCCAGGACACAGTACAGTGGGGGTACAGTGGCATGGCGAATGAGAATGGGCAAGTACGAGATGGCTACAGAGTAGGGGTGTGTGAATACTCGAAATTTCGAATACTTTTCGAATAACGTTTCCTATTAGAGTCGATTCGCACTTAAATTTTACTATTCGAACGAGTGGTTCGAAAAGTAAGCTGGTAAAGAAGTTGGCAATCAAGGGAATAACTATGCCATGTCTCGTGACAAGTAGCCCATTCCCGCATGTAGGGCGCTTCGCCGCATAACAATTGTGTACTGCGGCGAAACTAATACTCGCGTGCTGCGACGAAGTTAACACCCGCGTGATGCGGCGAAGTGAGCAGCTGTGTGGTGCGGCTGCTCACTTCGCCGCATCACTTCGCCGCACAGTGAACTGTGCAGCTCCCTGCTGCACAGTTCACTGTTGGACTGTTCTTCAGCACTTTGGAATGACACTGTGGGAATACACTAGTCGCACTAAATTTTTTGCCCATGCTTAACAGTACATTTCTTCATAAGATATGGTATTATTCGAAAATGATTCGAGTCGATTCGCACTTTAACATAAGTATTCGAATTCGCTTCGCACTCCAAATTTTGCTATTCCATTCCCACAGCTCTGCTACAGAGGAGCCGAAAATCCTGCGCAATAAATGTTCGCAAAATAGATTAAAATAATAGTGATGACAGCGACCCAGAAAGTATGCAATAAATACTAATTGTGCACAGTAAGAATGCTTCAGTTCCCATGCACTGAGGGAATCGATGTGACGGGAAGCAGTCGGCAAGGGCAGTCAGCCTGTGCGGAGCTTTAGATGCGAAGCAGCTTACGGTCGGGGGCTATGTAACTCTTTCCCTCCCTCCCTCCCGCCATCCATCCGCCATGCGTCGTCCACACCCGCACTGCGCATGCGCATCCTCCTCCCCGTCCTCTCCTTGTGTCAGCTCCTCTCCTCTGGGCATTCCTCCTCTCCGAACGGCGCGCGTTGACTATGGAAACACTCTCTCTTTGATGAACGCTTCACAAGCTCGGAAGGAACGAGAACGCGCCCTCGCCCGCGAGAGACAACGCTGACGCAGGCAGCGTCTGCTAGCGTCAAACCGATGCAAACGCGATACCTAGTCAAACCGACGCAAACGCGGCGTGCAACCTGGGGCGATATCTTATAACGGTTCCCGAAGTGGACCGGTTCACTTGGCCTCGCCTGATTGGTCACAATCGCTCCTTTGCTGACGCAGGCGCGGTTTTACCCAATCACGCGCGGGCAAGTGGACCAGTCCTTTACCGGGAGATGGTGTAATTTTTTTGGCATTCGGCCAAGCGTTACGAGTAGCATCAACGTCTTTGCAAGAGCTTAGTAGATGAGTGCATAACGCGGACTTACCGGGCTCGTCGACCGCATTGTGGTATCTGTGCACTTTTGTTTACGTCTTATTATTGTAGGCCTTTGATGACCACCTTATATAGCACATATGTTTGTTTTGTCCACGGTAAATGCGCGGTGAGGCCCGTAGATGTGCATATATCATCAGTGTCGACCATCCGAGTATTTCTACGAGGTCGAGGAAAGCTGACAGTAATGCATACGTCACATGCTGTAAGAGCGGTTAACGCACGCCACAACCTCGTGCGAACAGCCCACCGTGGGCCTGTGGTAGCGTGCTTGCTTTGCACTGTAGGAGGCCCGGGTTCGATTCCTGTCCCCTACCGCGTAGTAGCTTGCACGTCTGCCACAGCAGCACGTCTGCCTACTGTGGCATCCTTATTTAAAAGGGCCCTGCAACGCTTTCTTACTATAGCCTCAAAACGATTCCCGTCAGTCGTGGAGCCGCCTGTGAATACCCTTATGAAATTGTTCGTTGAAAAAGTGTTGAGAAATTATAGAGCAAGGTCAACAAAGCGCATTGTAAAATTATTGAGACGTCATTGACAAAAACGTTCACAAGTTGTTGAAAATTGGCTGTTGAATTCCCACTCAAAAATTATTCAAAAATGAAATTATGACAAAATGTTGACTTGTTAAAATTATTGACGGATGTCTTCAAAAATGCTTGATAAAATGCGGAAAAAATGTGAACTGCTATCTCGAAAAATTGTTTACAAGATGTTTCGAAACGTACTGTCCCTTACAAAAATGCCATATATAGCGAATTGGGAACTCGGCATGTCTGGCTATATATGACACGTGCTCGTATGTGGCCATATTTGCCGAAATCGTGATAGTGGCATATATGACAATAAATGCCTATACGAGGAATGAATGCCATGTATTACTGACACATATGGGGCAACTACGGCCACATATGGACACGCACCATATATAGCCAGATATGTGTATATGGCCGTAATGTACATACATTGCCATATATGGCATGCGTCTGTATGTTGCCGCATGCTCAGTACATGTCAGAATCATACATGACATTCCTCATGTAGGTGTTTCATTGCCGTATATCCGCCTGTGATGATTTAGGCAAATGCGACCACATACATGTGCCATATACAGCCAGATTTGCCCAATTTATTTTTTTATCGCCGTACAGGTCATTTTGTAAGATATGTCAACATCAAAAAGGATGGTTTTGGGGGAAATACATCAATAATGAGACACTTTGACATGATTGTATGTCTTATTATAAGCGCCCATGAAGGCTCCACTCTTAGTTTTCTCTACATCTAAATGGGTACAGAAAGCTAGAGAAGCCTACAAACTTGGTTTCGCAGAGCTTTATTGCTGGGATTACATTACATATAAGATTCAGAGTTGCGCAGAATTAGAATAAATACTATTTATATGTTGTCAAGTACAAATATCTATATTGAGAAAGAATACTTCAGTCCTTTTAAGCATATTTAGCATGAAACAATACTATATACATGCCAAAATGGAAAGAAATATGTATCACATGAAAATAGGATGGTAGGTTTTCAAAATAATCAAAACCATTATGCAAAACAGAATAATAAATGCTACATTATGTGCATTTCGGATGGCTAATTCATTTTTACTGAAAGTATGTTACCACAGAGAACATGACACAGTGAAAAATTAAATACGTTGCATGTTATAGTAAAAAAAAAGCCCTAAAATGTGGCTGGAGAAGTACGAAGTTTCAGTCATAATCAACCGAGGAGAATTTTGAAATGCATTTAGAACACTTGGTGCAATTTAGACGCAGTCATGGTACAAATTGGACATCTGATGGAGCATTTGAAAAATGGAACATGTAGTGAAGCACCCAGACCATTCAACATGTGGCACTTGGCAGATTGGTGACATAGGAGAGCACCTGACACATACATGATGCGGTAGAGTGGTCGGTACACTGTGGTAGAACACATGGTAAATGCCTTAGATCATACGACACAGAATGACAGTGCAACACAGCACATATGATGCCCAATTTTAACATTTTAATTGAGATGCAACAGCATACGTATACCATTACTTCAGTGCATACCATAGTAGAGCATACCAACACAGAAACATGCAGCTGTGAGAGATATGTGATAGTAAACAATTATGTCATTCACAGCAGTTAGCCCCGCCACGTTGGTCCAGTGGCTATGGTGCTCGGCTGCTGATCCGAGGGTCGCGGGATCGAATCCCGGCCGCGGCGGCTGCATTTCGATGGAGGCGAAATGTTGAGGCCCGTGTGCTGTGCGATGTCAGTGCACGTTAAAGAACCCCAGGTGGTCGAAATTTCCGGAGACCTCCGCTACGGCGTCTCTCATAATCAGAGCTGGTTTTGGGAGGTTAAACCCAACAAATCAATCAGTGTATTGTAATTCGACGTAAAATGTTATGTTTCGCAAAAAAAAAAAATCTGAGAACAAACATCGATGCAGCTTTTGAGGCTATGTCGAAGCTGGTCGGCTTTATAAACAAGTAACGAAAATGCATCCTCAACGTGACGTCTTAAACTCAAGCATGGACGCATTTCAATGAATCCGACATAGCGAGAGATACATATGCTTATAAATAGGCCCGCTTGGAATCAGGTACGATATTTTTGAATACTACCGCTATTCTCATGACACAATGAGCACATTCGGTAATTTAGCTATTGTTCTTATCTTTAATGCATTAGTAAGTGCTGCTTTTGTAAATTGCGGCGCATACAGTTAAGAAGTAAGCGAAAACGACGTGTCACTATTTTTTTTTGTGCGCTCGCGTAGAGAGAGTCTTCCATAGCTTCTTTGTTACACAATTCCTTTTGTTTATTTCTTATTATGCTACGCTAGACGTTGAGTATTAGGCGCCTTAAGAGAGAGAGAGAGTGTGTTTATCGTCAGCGAAGTGAGAGCTGCATTGGCGGACTGCTATTGCAAGCGCCACCGTAGCCGAAAGGAAATTTTTCGTGCATGCCCGACCAGATTGATCTCTTAGCTATCGCCATGTCGAAAGCACAAAAGCGCATGCTGCAGTCGAATTTTTCCGCCGCCAAAATGGCTGCACTGATTGACGGTGTACAAGAACATCAGCGAGCTATTGAGTCTCGGGGAGACAGGCCCCGGGGATCCCAAGCAAAGCAACAGGCCTGGCAGAAAATAACGACAAATCTGTTTGCCATGTCTGGTGTGGTGCGGACGCCGGCGGATGTGTGGAAGCGGTGCGACGTGAAGAGCGCCACTAAAGCACGAGTAAGAAACTTTTCCGTAACTTTTCGCGCAATATGAAACTCTAAAGAGCATATCTAGTTAAGCATATATTATATAGGATCGTATGTGCAGATGTTTCTTAGCGTAAGCACAGAGAATGTGTACGCAAACAGTTAAGGTTGTGTCTGATATAAATTGGGCCAGCTGTATGGATAGAGAGCAGCTGTCATCGCTACTCTGCGTGTCCGCTCTAGAGCCCGGCGGCCATGATCTGAGCACATGGCCGCGAGTTCGAGGTCGCAACGACCGGGTATGGGAATGTGTGCGGAATAATTCCCGATTTTTTTTCGTTCCATAAGAATATGAATACGAGGCACGCCGTAATGGGAGGGGGGCAGGAGCTTGTATGCTCTGTTTTGGATGTTCCTTAATGCATTGCAGATGGAGAAAATAACGTTACGTTGTACAAATCTACTTGCAGTTTTGACGATGGTGTGCAATAATGTCGCATTTTTAGCCTTGTAAGCATCCAATACACTTTTGACTCATAAGCATTGCCGGGAAAACAGTTGCAGAAACATGTAAGTCATCTATTCTCTGCTCTCAAACAGAGGCTGCAGTTCGCCGCAGCGGGACGAAGCAGGAGGTGGTCCGCAAGATGTGGCTTCTCTGGACGATGTTGCAGCCCGGGTCGCCACAATTTTGGAGCCAGAAGTTGTATCTGGTTTGCCTGGTGGCCTCGGCATCAGTGCCCCAAGCCCAGGTACGAGTGTATATGCATCCTGCACTATACGGGTCGCCAGCATTTCGGAGTCGGAAGTTTTATCTGGTTTGCCTGGTGGCCTCGGAATCAGTGCCCCAAGCCCAGTAGGAGTGTATATGCATCCTGCACCATACGGGTCGCCAGCATTTCGGAGCCAGAAGTTTTATCTGGTTTGCCTGGTGGCCTCGGCATCAGTGCCCCAAGCCCAGTAGGAGTGTATATGCATCCTGCACCATACGGGTCGCCAGCATTTTGGAACCAGAATATTTATCTGGGTTGCCTGGTGGCCTCGGCATCGGTGCCGCAAGCCTAGTTACGAAAGTATATGCAACCTGCACCATACGGGTCACCAGTATTTTGGAGCCAGAAGTTGTACCTGGTTTGCCTGGTGGCCTCGGCATCGGTGCCCCAAGCCCAGGTACAAGAGTATTTGCATCCTGCACCATATGGGTCGCCAGCATTTTGGAGCCAGAAGTTTTATCTGGGTTGCCTGGTGCCTCGACATCGGTGACCCAAGCCCAGGTACGAGTGTATACTCTGCACCATACGGGTCGCCAGCATTTTGAAGCCAGAAGTTGTATCTGGTTTGCCTAGTGGCCTCGGCATCGGTGCCCCAAGCCCAGGTACAAGTGTATACGCATCCTGCACCATACGGGTCGCCAGCATTTTGGAGCCAGAAGTTGTATCTGGTTTGGCTAGTGGCCTCGGCATCGGTGCCCCAAGCCCAGGTGCGAGTGTGTATGCATCCCGCACAATACGGGTGGCCAGAATTTTGAAGCCAGAAGTTGTATCTCGTTTGCCTAGTGGCCTCGGCATCGGTGCCCCAAGCCCAGGTACGAGTGTATATGCATCCTGCACTATACGGGTCACTAGCTTTTCGGAGACAGAAGTTTTATCTGGTCTGTGTGGTGGCCTCGACATCGGTGCCCCAAGCCTAGGTACGAGTGTATATGCATCCTGCACCATACGGGTCGCCAGCATTTTGGAGTCAGAAGTTGTATCTGGTTTGGCTAGTGGCCTCGGCATCGGTGCCCCAAGCCCAGGTACGAGTGTATATGCATCCTGCACCATACGGGTGGCCAGCATTTTGAAGCCAGAAGTTGTATCTGGTTTGCCTAGTGGCCTCGGCATCGGTGCCCCAAGCCCAGGTACGAGTGTGTATGCATCCTGCACCATACGGGTCGCCAGCATTTCGGAGCCAGAAGTTTTATCTGATTTGCTAGGTGGCTTGGGCATCAGTGCGCCAAACCCAAGTACGAGTGTATATGGATCCTGCACCATACGGGTTGCAGCATTTCGGAGCCAGAAGTTTTATCTGGGTTGCCTGAAGGCCTCGACATCGGTGCCCCAAGACCAGGTACGAGTGTATATGCACCCTGCACCATACGGGTCGCCAGCATTTTGGAGCCAGAAGTTGTATCTGGTGTGTCTGGTGGCCTCGGCATCAGTGCCCCAAGCCCAGGTACGAGTGTATATGCACCTGCACCATACAGGGTCGCAGCATTTCGGAGCCAGAAGATTTATCTGGGTTGCCTGGTGGCTTCTGCATCGGTGCCCCAAGCCCAGGTACGAGTGTATACGCATTCCGCACCATAGGGGTCGCCAGCATTTTGGAGCCAGAAACTGTATCTGGTTAGCCTGGTGGCCTTGCCATCGGTGCGCCAAACCCAAGTACGAGTGTATATGCATCCTGCACCATACGGGTCGCCAGCATTTTGAAGCGAGAAGTTGTATCTGGTTTGTATTGTGGCCTCGGCATCGGTGGCCCAAACCCAGGTACGAGTGCATATGCATCTTGCACCATACGGGTCGCCAGCATTTCGGAGCCAGAAGTTTTATCTGGTTTGCCTGGTGGCCTCGGCATCAGTGCCCCAAGCCCAGTAGGAGTGTATGCATCGTGCACCATACGGGTCACCAGCATTTTGGAGCCAGAAGTACCTGGTTTGACTGGTGGCCTCGGCATCGGTGCCCCAAGCCCAGGTACGAGCGTATTTGCATCCTGCACCATATGGGTCGCCAGCATTTTGGAGCCAGTTGTATGTTTTGCCTGGTGCCCTCGGCATCGGTGCCACAAGCCCAGGTACGAGTGTACATGCATCCTGTACCATACTTTAGCTTTTTTCTTCTATGTACCGTAATCTAATGCAGTTGAAAATGCAGCAGTCTCGTTAGTCTGGAAAGCTCAGCAATAGTGGTGTATGTCTGCCAGCAATTTCCTCCAGAGCAGCGAGTTTCAGAAAGCGGACAGAAAGACATATGGCGTGGGAAAGTATCCTGCAGATCCTTCGCCCTGTGGCAATTGGTGTGATGCGAAGCAGTCAGCGAGAAAATTGCCTTTGCGGAATCACGCGGTGTTCAGCAATGTGCTAAAAACAGGATAAACATCTTTGTGGAAAGCACGTGAATGGGTGTATGCCGAACATGGGCTAACCATGAAACTACACAGCGCCGCGGCGACCGAACTGTGCTGCTCGTGGTACGACGTAACGTTAGCAGTGACGTTATGCCCAGCACCGACGCCTGTTTTATCGAATAGAAATGCACGCTAGGGGGCGGTGACGCGCGTATCATAAACGAAGTTCGTTCAACTATTCTGAAGGGATCGAGCTAAGTTGGACAAAAGCATGCTGAATACTGGTAGAGCATATTTAGCGTTTGTTACATTGCTAAGAAAGCACTTGCACAATTTAGAAGCGCAAGCGACATTACGCAAGCACGATCATGACGACTATGGGTATTAGCTTTATTAACTATATTTACCGAGTGAGTAAGCACCGTAGCCTGTGCTAGCGTGCTTGCTTGGCGCCTCGGTGACCCGGGTTAGAGGGCGATGCTTAGAGGGCGCTAAATCAACAAAGAGAGGGACACACAGACACACAGAGCGCCTGTGTGTCTATGTGTCCCTCTCTTCAGTATGTTGATTTAGCGACCTGTAAGCATGTGCACCAGCATAGATATAGCATGCCCAAGCTACCGTTATCACTTTGCGGTACAAAAGCTCTCCTTGTACCAGCAATCACAACGGTATGTGAGATATCTGCTTTGTTCCGATAAAAGTGGATTTCCTTGGCAGTCACTGCTTTATAAAACTTATTTTGTCTTCTCAGGTTTGGATAAAGCATCAGAACCGTCTGTTCGAAAATGTAGCTGGGCAGCCACTGCGCATTGCGGCAGATGGAAGAGTTCTCCCGAGTATTCTGCAAAGTACAGAACGTACTTCCTCATTGACATGGACCAAAACAAGGTCCTTCATGTCAAAACTGTTCAGGTATGTCTCTTGCACCAAGCGCACATGTCTAGCAGCATCGAATGCTTTCAATTTTTAAATATGCATTGCCATTTTGTATTTGTTGAATAATTTGCCATAAACTGCTTATATTGCCGTCGAACGAAACAGATGGCAGCAGTCAAATCGAGCTAGAGGGCCTCAAGAGGTCGATTAAAATATTTGAAGCGAATGGTTTGATCGTCGATCTCATTGTGACTGATCTCCATACACAGATCAAGGCATTTGCTGCAAAAGAGGGAAACTTCGAACAAAACTATGACTGTTGGCACAATGGGAAATGTAAGCATTGTAAACCGTACTAAAGAAATATTAATGTCATGAAGCAGTCGAATTCATGTCAGTTTTCAACTTCTTTTTGTTGTATTCTAACAGCGGCCAGCAAAGTGAAGAAATACAGCAGTATCACACCGTGGATCAATCCTATAATCAACCATTTCTACTGGTGTGCAGTGTCAAGAGAAGGTCAGCCAGAGCATACAGTTCCAAAGTGTCGCTAACTTGCTGCCCACATAGCGAACGTGCACACACATGATGATGTGCTGTATCCGAAATGCCAGCATGATGCACCGCTGAAAAAGAAGTGGCTCCAAGAAGGTACACTAGTTTTTTGCATGTCTTTCTGTAAAGCATTACGACTTTTTCACACATATTGCTCTAGACTCTCCAGCCCATGAAAACGTCAAGGCCATTATTTTGAATAAGGCCCTCTTGAGGGATGTGCCCAAGCTCTCGACGTCCACACAAACATTTGCAGCAGAGTCGTTTCATAGTACTATCATTCAGTTCGCTCCAAAGTCTACTCATTTTAACTATTCAAGTATGGTTGCAAGGTGAGATGTTCTATTGGCAGTAAGAACTGGTGCACTTAATTATCTTCCAAGAAACTACTCAGCAGGACAGAACACAACGAAAGAAACGACAGAGCAGTGCAGTGTGTCTGATCGCCTTTTTCTTCTTTCCCGGTGTCCTGTCCTGATGTGCAGTTTGTAGATGATCCCACATCAACTTGACCAACTTTCAGCAGTAGTTTCACATGTCTTCTTTTCCCAGGAACCACCTTGCAGCCTTGCATTATAATGAGAATAGTGCAAGAGAACAGGCCACATTTCACGGAAAGGATCGATATATAATAAAATACCCAAAACCAAAGAGGACTGCCATTGCTGCACCACTGAAGGAGGCCTGCACATGGTACGAGCCACTACTCACTAACGCACTGCTGGACTGTTTTCGTATCAGATTAAATCAAGGAGCTCATGGAGTGCACCGAGCACATTTGTAGACAGACAGGGTCATTGAAAGAAGCCCCGCGTCAGGCTAGTGTCGTAGTGCCACCAACACTGTCCAGCAAGTTCGAACATAAGGACAAGGATGCGCTAATTGGCGAAAGGAGGGAGCGTTTTAATCGCACACCGAGATGTTATTCATCATGTGTGGTGACTTCACGATTGCAGGATGTGCAGTTCACCAGGAAGCAATAAACAAATGTTCTCCTTCTGATGTTTATTACGAAGAATGCAATATTTCTATGGGTCCAAGTAGCTGGTGTAGTGGTCATCTCTCGTTGGAAACTCCTTCCGGATTCTGTGCACAGCACAGCTGGGGATGACGACTCTTTGTCACTGGCCGAGTTGGCCGTATGTCCGCAAGACGAACTGCCTGTATGCAATGTAACTGTATTTGCTGAGAAATAAAAAGAGGGTGAGAACTGGCTGATGTTGTACTTATTTGAGAAGGCTGGAAGGTATTTCGAGAAGTTCAGAGTTGCTCTAAGAAATTGCGCTTACGTTCGTGCCCTTGCCTTAGGTCATATGGGCAGTAGTGCTGTAGGCGATGGCTGGAGCTTCACATGCTCCAAGTCGAGCACATGCCTATTAAGGCAGTATAATTCGAAAAATGGGTGCAATGTTATGCACTCATGTTTTTGAGCAGCATTTCCGACATTCTTTTGCTCTTTGCAGCACACCCTTTCCTTTTCTATAGGCATGTCTCTGCAGCGGTCGCCGCAGCAGCACCTCTTGATAAAATAAGAAACGTGCATGCATGAGCGATTAGAAAGAACAACAAACACATCAACGAATGTAGCTCTCTGGCTGCAGTACAGTAGGCGTAAGGTTGGGGCACTGAAGAGCGCAAATATTTCTGACCGATACTAAGACAAAGTAAAGCATCCTGGTATGACAGGGAGGCCCCGGACTGCCGCTAAGGGAGAATGAAGCACAGACGCGGGGTGGTCTCCGCAAAAGTAGGCTTGAGTGGCAACAAACTCGCTCTGGCACCTCATCTTGATTGGTGACTGGTGACACTGAAAAAAATTACAGCATATCCACGGAGTGAATGATGAAGAGTGGGCGAAGCTCGGGAGGTTCATCGTAGATCGTGCCGAGTTCCGGATTAATTTAGTTAACGCGCACGCTACGAATCCTTATGGTTCAGCTATGCACAAGTGAAATCTCCCACCGGCACTTCATTGCAAGTCAAGATCCAGTGCCTATATATATATATATATATATATATATATATATATATATGGGTGGCGGTGAACGGTTCTCCAACGCGAGCAGTCCGTATTTCTCAATCAAGAAACTCGCTAGGAGACGCTACCTGCGTCAACGTTGTCTCTCGCGGGTGAGGGCGCGTTCTCCTTCTTTGCGAGCTGGTAGAGCGTTCATCTAAGAAAGAGCGTTTCCATAGTCAACGCGCGCCTTTCGCTCTCTCTCTCTCTCTCACAAGACAGCAGATGGAAGAGTGAGAGAGAGAGAGGCATGCGCCGGAAGGCACGCGCCGGGAGAGAGGAGAGAGAGAGAGAGGCACGCGCCGAGGCAACCGAGGGCGAGCGCGTGCCTCCCGGCACGCGGGTTACGCCTGACGCCTGACGCAAGACAAGGTTAGACTAAGGGGCTTCGCCCCTAAAAGTGAGCTGAATGAGTGAGTTTATCTCACGTAATCATCGATGAGTGATCCCACTGCATTGCTGCGAACAAGACGTGCATCACACGCGCATTATACTTCATCGCGCCGATTCGACGTCGCCACTGTTCGCTTGCGGGCCGTGACGCACGCCTAGGATTGCAAGGCGAATCTGGCACGAAATAAATTAAATTTCTTGTAGCGAAATACGGAGGAGGAGAACCGGACCCGACCGTCTAGCCTGATCGAAGGTATGGCAGAACTATAGCACGAGCCCGCCCGTGGCCCCTGCTCGCGCTAGCCGCCCCTTCGTCTTGTTTATTTGTAACACGCTCCCGCGGCCCGCAAGTTTATGTGGTGCCACCTGGTTCTAGGAGGTAAACTTTCTGGACGGGAAGTTTGATCACCGAATCAGAAGCCTTGTTGTTTTGTGGGGTTTTACGTCCCAAAACCAGTTCTGATTAATCAGAAGCCTGCCTCAGGCAACACGCTCTAACGACGCCGTCGCGTCCGGGTAGCAGTTGCGTTACGCGAGCCAGTTTCCATACGATTGGAGGCAAGCGGTCGTCGTGTACCAGGACCACATCGCCGACATGAAGTCGGGGCGACGCCTTGGGTGTCGCTTCGTGGGCAGAGCGCAGAAGCAGCAGGTATTCCTTGCGCCAGCGTTTCCACAGATTCTCTGTCAGAGCTTGTCGATGACGTAATCGACGTCGAAGACCGACGCCTGTAGATTGAGGCATCGCAGCGCCTAAACTTTGAGGCAAACACGTTGCACGTTTGCCAAGCAGAAAGTGAGATGGCGTGAGTGGACCTGGTTCCTCGGAATGGGCTGATAAATATGTCAACGGGCGGCTGCTGATATTTACCTCCACCTCACACAGAACCGTTGCGATGTCTTCGAAGGACAGGCGACTGCGACCCAAAGCACGCTTCAACGGGCACTTGGTGATACGAACAATTCCTTCCCACCATCCGCCCCAGCCAGAGAGCTCGCTTGACATTGAACTTCCATTCGATGCGATGCTCGCTGCAGAAATCCGCTAGAGTGGATGCCTGCACTTCCTTTCTGAGCTGCCTTGCGTTGTGATGGAAGGCTAGGGCGTTGTCCGAGTATATTGTAGATGGTATTCCACGGCGGGGGATGAAACGCCGAAATGCCGCAGCGAAGCTCACGGCCGTCATGTCCGTTGTGAGTTCTAGATGAAGAGCGCGCGTTACAGCACATGAGAAGATGGCTATGTAGGCTTTGGGGCAAGTTTGTTTTGACTCCCAACAGTAAACTGGTCCGCAGAAGTCCACTCCGACAACAGCGAATCGGTTGGCTTGTGTAATTCTATCTAGTGGCAATGGAGCTACAGGTGCTGACTCTGGGGCGATCTCACGTCGCCGGCATACCAGACAATTCTTCAACGCTGATTTCACGGCTTGGTGGCCTTTCAGTACCCAGAAACGATCGTGAAGCTCTGTGAGTGTGTGCTCGACATTCGAATGAAGAATTCGCTCATGGGTGGCACTGAATCAGTAGCTCGGTGACAGCATCGCGACGCGGGAACACGATAGGGTGGCGAACAGATAGGAGGCCAGGCAGAAGTTGGAGGCGCCTTCCAACGCATATAAGCCCGTCGTCATCGATGAATGGACAGAAGTAGCAAACGAGGTGTAGGAGGTACTGGTACGTCAGACGACAACACCGCAAGGTCGTCTCGAAAGTGCGAACGCTGTACTTGTTTAATCCAGTAACGCCCTGCTCGAGCAATTTCTTGGGCGTTCAGAGGTCCAACCGTAGACGCTCGTTGTGATTCTGCGTTACTGATGAAGCGGTATACCCACGCAGTTACTTGAAGAAGGCGTGAGTATCGGCTGTAGTTGCTAACTTCAAGCAATGCTTGTGGCTGCGTAATGATAACTGCGCATGTAGCCTCGATTACTGTCTCTTCGTTGCTTACGGGCTTTGGGCATGCCGTATTATCCTTCCATGTGTGCATGGGAGTAGAGAGCCATGACGGATCTCTCCACCATAGAGACCAATGAAGAAGCGCGAATGCGGCGATACCGCGTGTTAATAGATCTGCGGGGTTTTCCTTGCTTTTGCAGTGCTGGCATGTGTGGCCCGCTGTATGTTGCTGTATTTCTGCAACTCTGTTTCTGACATGTATGTCACGGCGCCCTGGACCTTGTGACATCCAATGAATTGCAATCTGGGAGTCTGTCCAAAAGAATGGCCTTGCGCCTTGAAAACATGGTATCTTCTTAATATAGTTGTAGATACGGGCCGCGGTCAGGCAGGCGAGTAGCTCTAACCGAGGAAGCGACACAGGCTTCAGCGGTGCGATTCGCCCCTTGCTCATCAGAAAATATGTACTGCGTTCGTGCGAACTCATGGACTCAGTGCACACATGTATAGCCACGCCATATGCTCTCAGAGTGGCATCCGCGAAGACATGTAGCTCGGTCTCACTGATTGGATGTTCCTGCGGCCTGTTAACCTGTCTTGGCAGGCGAAACTTGCTCAGCGTCGGAAGCTCTGAATGCCAAGAATTCCATGCGGTGAGCTGCTCTCGCGGTAGAGGGCAGTCCAAAGGTTACTTCAGTTTCCACGGATCTAGAAAAATTAGTTTGGCTCGAACAGTGAATGGCGCGAGGAAGCCGAGAGGATCGTACAGGCTAGCGAATCCTTGAAGCGTTGATCGTTTTGTAGTGGGCATAGTGGAAATGAGCTTGATAACGTGGTCGACGCTCACGATGATCGAATCCTCATTTCTCTCCCAGGAAAGCCATAAGACTCATTTTGTGTGCATCGCCACCTTCGTCTTCTAACGAGAAGTGGTCCGTTCGGAATTGCTCTTGTAGCGAGGAGCTGTTTGATGCCCACTTGCGAAGCTCCATGCCGGCCTTCTGTAAGAATGGTCCTTGCTTCTGTGTAAATTCGTTGAGCCTTCTTCACGTTGTCCGCGCCGACTGCCAGATCGTCGAAGTTAAAGGGCTGCCTGAGGCATTCCGCAGTTTAGGAGAATCGTTTTTCCGAAGCGCGAAGATGGTGATGCAACGCTGCCGCGAGCAGAAAAGGACTGGACGTAGCGCCGAAGGGCACGCGGGTCACTCGCCACTGAACGATTGGTGGCGATGGTTCCTGCTCTGATGGAAGACGAGCGACCCACAGGAAGCGCAGCGCATCTCTGTCCTCCGGACGAATCACGATTTGAAGATAAGCCTCCTTTATATCAGCCATCATGATGATTGGGTGCATTCTGAAGCTTAGCAGGAGTCGCAATAAGTCGGCGTTCAATTTTGGTGCCTTGAAGAGCACACTGTTCAGAGATGGTTGACCGGGAGCATGAGACGACGCGTCGAAGGCGATCCGAAGCTTGGTGGTCACGGCGTCGCGACGAATTACTCCGTGATGCGGCATGTAGTACGTGTTGGCTTTGGGTAATGAGTCGGGGTTGGGAACCGGCTCAGCGTGGGATTCGTTGAAATACGCTTTTATGGTGTCGTCATAACGAGCGAGGAGATCTGGTCGTTCCTGGAAGCGTCGCAGCTGCATGAGGAGCCGCTGTTTGGCATGGGCGTAGTTCTGGCTGTCGTCCAGACAAGGCTCCCGAATAAGGAGAGGAACCTCATAACGTTGTTCCTTCTTCGAAACGCGCCGTCGGAACATTTCATAGGCGACGATGTCATCTTGGCTGTCTTCAGGACTGTCCTGTAGCCCAAGAGCATCAATGCGCCACAAGTTGCATATTCCCATGTCTATAGGTCAGCGTCGTTGGCAGTTGCCTCATTTACAGCAGTGAAAAGAGATGTGTTTCGTGCGTCATTCCCTGGGTATAAAGGGTGGAGAGTTCCCTGAATGGTCCATCCAAAAAAGGTTTCCGCTGCCGTGATTCGAGGGGATAGACGTGTCATCTGTTCAGTTGCCACGTCCCAGTAGATGGCGGAGCCTATTAGTACGCTAATCTCGTCTTGGAATGTGGGTGCGCCCGGCCATTCGTCAGCTGGAAGCATACCACGATGTCTTATGATGTCGATGATGGCGCCATCCGCTGGTGGACTTGTCACAGCGCTGATATCTGGGACTGCCAGCGCTTCTATCGTAGTCTGGTTGCTGTTGTGCTGGCTCCGGAGCGTGATGGCAACGCGCTCACACGTCATAGTTCAGGGAAGGTGCGTTTTAAATGCGAAGCATTTCTTAGCGAACTTCGGCGAGTTTGAGCGTATCTATCTATCTATCTATCTATCTATCTATCTATCTATCTATCTATCTATCTATCTATCTATCTATCTATCTATCTATCTATCTATCTATCTATCTATCTATCCATCCGCCTACGATTTCGTGCTCTCCTGGCCGTTTCGCTAATGGGATGCTTGCAAAAATTGGTATGCCACAACATGACTATACGACAAACATAAATGACAGGTCATAAAATGAAAATCATGACTTGCATGTCATAGGCGGCATGATTTACATGCCACGGTCTTGGTGCTCTCCTGGCCGTTTCGTGAATGGGACGTATACGAAAATTGGTATGCCACAATATGACTTCATGGCGAACAAAAATAACAGGTCACAACATGAAAAGCTTGATATGCATGTCATAAGCGACATGATTTACATGCCACGCGTTTCGTTACTGGTATGTGTACGGAAATCGGCATGCCACAACATGACTGCAAGACAATCATAAATGACAGGTCATAACACGAATCATGATATGCATGTCATGAGCGACATGATTTACATTCCAAGGTCATGGCGCTCTCTTGGCCGTTTCGTAAGTTGGATGTATAGGAAAATTGGTATGCAACATCATGACAGCATGACGAACATAAGTGACAGGTAATGTCATGGGCGGCATGAATTACATGCCACGCGTTTCGTTAATGGGATGTATACCAAAATTGCTATGGCATAACACGACAGCATGACAAACGTAAATGACAAGTCATAGCATTAGTGTCATGGCACGCGTGTCATGAGCAGCATGACTTACACGCCATAGTCCTGGCGCTATGCTGCCGTTTCGTTAATGGGATGTATACAAAAATTGGTTTGGCACAACATGACTGCATGACGATCATATATGACAGGTCATAACATGAAAATCGCGACATGCATGTCATGAGCGGCATGGTTTACATGCCACAGTCATGGTGCTCTTGCTGCCGTTTCGTTAACTTCATATGTACGAAACTCGGTATAGCGAGACAACAATGCAAATCCATTTTACGTTTACGTTCCTGATGCGTGCTTCGCATTTCCTTGATTCCCACTGCACGGGGGATCTGCCAATTTTTTTTCCAAAAGTGAGCAAGTCCAGGCGTTCAGTGCCTCGAACGGGACAATTCAGGGTTCAAGCGATGTCCTACCGAACGAAAGAGCGTTGACTGCCAGTTCAGGAGAAACCTAATCCAGATTGTCTTCGCGGGCGTGATAGCCCATGCCCTGCGAGTCTACAAAAGTACGGGCGTAAGACCGGCGTCGCTTGTAGACAGGGAAGTTGCTCGACAATGAGTGACGGCAGACTGGCGCTTGCTCTCGAGGTGCTGACGCGTTGTTGCTCCGCAGTGCGGTTCGCGATGACCGGTTGGTGATGTGGTTGATATCGCATAGCGAAGTCAAGTGCGGTCCAGAACAACGGCGGCATTGCAGAGATCGCGCTGTTCGGCACTCACTGGCGAAATGTTTGCCCTTGGCGCAGCAGAAGCACGAGTTGCTAGCTCGAATTCGCCTGCGCTGTTCTTCCGGAGTGAAGGGTTCGGAGTATTCTTGAATAGTGCGGGCTGGGGAGTTGCACAGAAGACAGGGGCGCGAATATGAGGCCCGGACTTCAGCTGATAAAGCCGCTGCCGTGGGTAGCTGCAGTTCTGGACCCCGAAACTCTCGTTCAGCATGGTGCTCGTTCGTAAACGAAGTCGTTTCGCTGAAACCGCTTTCCTCTCGTATTTCAATTTGCACTCTAATAAAAGTCATGAGGTCCTTTACTTGATGTGCTTGATCGGCTGGGGACGCCGAAGCGTTGTCGGGTGGCAAAGCCTCCTTTTGCCTTTGACAGTATAGGATGCCGAAGTCCGAGGGTAATGCCTTTAGGAGGACGCTTCGAAGAACTGCGCCGTACTCACTTGGGGATACTCCGAGAGCTCCCAACACGTTCATCCGGAAAGTTACCTCATCATGGAGGATCCTTAATTTGCTTTGGGTGAACTACGAACTGGTGCCAGCGATAGTAAATGGTCGAGATGGTCATCGACCAGCATGTCGCGACGTCCGAAGCGGTCGGAGAACACTTTAACGGCATTGTCATAGTTCGCCTCGGCAAGGCGAATGCCTTGGATGGCTGCTTTAGCTGCTCCTGTCAGGTAAGTGAGCCTGTATTTAAACTTGTCGATATTGGGAAGCCAATCATTATCATGAATGCTCGCCTTGAATTGACCGAAAATCCTTGCCAGTCGCATCGTTCACCGGAAAAGGTCGGGATGTGCAGCTTGGGCAATGCGATGCGGGAGCATGGCGATGTGGTTGGATGGCCAAACGAAGGCGAAATGGGTGGCTGCTGCGGTGTAGGTGCTAGCGGCTCACCGTTTGGCGTTGCGGTGAAGGCGAAGGAGGTGGGCATGGTTGGCGGCCTAGGCTGAGTGATGGCACGAACCTCCGACTTTGCGAAGATCACCTTTTGCTGGTATTCTAACGCTGTTGCCATGTCGGCTTCCAGGTCAGTTTCGAAGAGTGTGGCCTGGATCTCGATGTCGAAGGCTATGAGTTCGGAATGCTTCTGCTCGAGGAAGGCGAGGTGGTTCTCGAGCGTCGCAGTCTGGGTTGCGGGATCCTTGAGCAAACTGTTGAGGGTCGAGATGGTCTTGGTTAACGCGGTGCGGACGAAGCCGCGCTTCGTCTGAGGCTCCTCCATTGCCGAAGTCGAGGGACCAGACGACTGGTCGGGTTTCGGCACCAAAACGAATGTTGCGAAATACGGAGGAGAACAGGACCCGACCGCCTAGCCTGATCGAAGGTATGGCAGAACTATGGCGCGAGCCCGACCGTGGCGCCTGCTCGCGCTAGCCTCCTCTTCGTCTTCTTTATTTGTAACACCTCTTTCAAGAATAACATGGTGGCTCTCGGCATGTTTCCCATGAGTACGCGCAGTATTTTTTCTGACCGCCGGAAATGAACAAGGCATGTTAGTTTGGTGGTTTGTCGGTGTCGCGAAGCTTATTTATAATAATCGTGGTGCGAGCACTTAAGTGATGACGGCATTAAGAAATTTTCCTGAAAGCCCGCTACACCAGCGGCCACGTTCATTTAGCGCATATACCTCCGAAAAAAGCTTGTTTTCCTACTGCGCGGCAAAGCACGAGGCACCTACCAACTGGCTGGTCCAGTCTGCCGACGCACATTTGGTCGTATCAACGTTGATCGTCGTCCTCGCTTTCGCTTGACGAAGCGGAAGGGTCACACGCATATATTATTTGGCGCGTCCGTGTTGGAGGCCTCTCGAACTCGGAGTCGCATTCGTCGCTCGTCGGGCCGCTGTCGCTCGCGTCTTTCATGTTCGCAGGCTCGCGACCACGGCACGACGGGCCACGGAGCAGCTCGCGACACAAATGGTTCTTGGGCGGAGAGGGAAGAGGCTGGAGGCGAGGGCGTGAAGGGTGCATGCGACGACACGGCCGTCGCCATGCAGACTGGCGTGCCGCTGCCGCGCTCTCACAACCTCCTAAAGATACGGCCAACTGTTGGAAAATACGTAAAATGAACTCTCTAATGCGGAAGAAGGGCTTCTTCCGAGTACATTCCCTACTGAAACGTTCCGTATGGTCGTTCCAATAATTCCGTATGTTTCCGTAAGACTCATATGGAAAAATATGGAAAGTATGCGGAAAGTATATGGAAAGCTTATGGTCTTCTTATGGAAAATATGGAATTATTGGAATACGGAAACGGACTTTTTCAGTAGGGTTTTCGATGTTTTCGCCAGTTTTCCGAATTTTTGCTCAGTATCCCTTTAAAGGCAGTTCTGGGTGGGGCCCTCAGTCCAGGGCTACACTAGCTCCTGCGGCTCGCTGAGCTTGGTCTAGGAGGGCCAGTTGGCTCTCCCGGTCCTCGCCTGCTAGCAGCGGCTCCCACGGCCGAACGAAGTCCGCTACCCTTAGAAGGGGTGAGGTAATTTTTTTCTGGCCTAGCCGCACATTCCCTCATGGTGTGGTCCAGCGTGAGTTTTATGCCACACAACGGACAGGTGTCTGTGAATATGTCAGCACGGTGCCTAGTGCAGCTGTGATGCAAAGCAGAGTACTTCTAACTGCGCAACTCTTTAGACGGTGCCTAGCACACAATAAACAACCCACCGCGATGCCTGTTTTCGTGTTAATATATAATACAAGCGGGAGCAACCATGTGATAACATATGCATAGCCAGCGAATACATGGCTTCGACAACCTCCCGACGTACGGCAATTCCAGCTGGTGTGTCTTCTTGCAGCTGTCCTTGGTCACTGGCCTCTCTCTACCGTCCAAATTAGGGTCATCTAGGAGAAAATCATTGCATACAAAATGAGTAGCGCGCACGCAGGAACGTAATGTTGTGGCACATGACATTCCTTACCCACAAAATGAAATAGTCAAAAGCAAAATATGTTGACTGGGCATTGGTGATCACTACGTTGTCCAAGCATCCTGTCTGTTTCCTTTAATGACGACCAGTTATCTTGTCTTCTCATTACATGCCCTGCCCATAATCATTTCTTTTTATTGATTTTCACTAGCATGTAATTACACGCGTTTGTTTGCTGACCCATACTTTCTCCCCTGTGTCCCAAAAGGTTGCAAGAATAATTTCCTTTCCACTGTTCACTGTGGAATCATGTAGTATTGTTGTTTGCTCATTAAAGTTTTCAAGGCTGGTCTTGTGACGGTTACATTTGCACCGGCATCACTGCCGAGAGTTCATTGATGCCCCAATGTAAACAAGCGTACATACTGAACAGCCGTCCAGGAAAAAAAGTTCAGTACTTTGCTTGCCTTACATAGGAGGAGTTCAATCGTGTCAGAGGGCACAGCAGAAATGGGGGCGATTCATTCGCCAACCAAAACCAGCTCACATTAGTAAAGATGCTCATCATAATTGTTATACCATCACCTCAAATTGGAGTGAACTTGGTACGCGGATGTTGAATTTTCAGAACTTAAGCCAAGTGTTTCACGGGTGGTCACATGGGGACACGTAGAGCGTAGCAATATTTTCCTGTTGCTCGCCAGAGATAGCCACACTGACGTCAGCAAACCAACTTTCTCACGAAAGTGTCTTGTGCAATGTCTCAAAATGGATTTAAGAGAAGCAGGTTTTCGCAGGCCGAAGTGAAATATTTTTAATGTGCAGTATTCCAACAGGTAAACATGACCAAGCATTGGCCAGTTCGTATGCCGTAGCTGCCACATGTGCAATTTAGCTAACCCGAAAGGATATGCACAGGCCAGCATTATTAGCGGTCCACAAGTATTGAAGATTGGGCGAGTTGGTTCGTCGTACTTGAACTGGTATAGCGCATTATGGAACAAGAGAAACGGCCAAGCAGACCGACACAAGAGGACAGAGCACTAACTTCCAACTGAGCTTTATTTGAAAATTGCATCGAATATGTACATTCGCGCAAGCATACAAAAACACCCGAACGTATCGCCAAGATCAGACAAACCATCGCAAAGTCGCAGAGCAAAGATTCATAGAAGGTTCACCTGAATAAGGAAGGACACCTCATGTTCAGATAAAGCCAACGATTGTTGTTGCTATGTGGGGTTTGACGTCCCGAAACCAGCTCTGATTATGAAAGACGCCGTAGTGGAGGGCTCCGGAAATTTTGACCCCCTGGGGTTCTTTAACGTGCACTGACATAGCACAGCACACGGGCCTCAACATTTCGCCTCCATCGAAATGCAGCCGCCGCAGCCGGGGTTCGATCCCGCGACCCTCGGATCAGCAGCCGAGTACCATAGCCACTAGACCACCGTGGCGGGGCATAAAGCCAACGAAGGGGCGCTGATACATGTCTTTCCAGCTCTTGCTATACAGTGCGCTTCAATTATCTCACGAGTGATTTGTAGCGGGTGCTTCCTCACCACGCATTGATCGAAGACAGGGGAACATCCACAATCGCGGCAGTGAATTTCAATATGTCCCTGGATTTCTTTGTGCACGTTGTAATGGTGCTCTTTTAGCCTTTCATCGAGGCAGCGCCCCGCCTGGCCAATGTACCTCTTGCCACATGGGAGTGGTATCGAGTAAACAACCCCCGCTTCACATGCCCCAAACCGCGTTTTGTGCTTGGTTGGGCAAGCAGTAGCGCGTGATTTAAGGGGATTGATTGCTTTGCACGACCATTGTAACTTATCCGGCTCCGAGAACACCACTTTGACGCCGCTTTTCTCGCCTATCTTTTTTAATCGGTGGGAAATGTCATGCACGTGGAGTAAACTACAGGCCTTTTACGGTCATTTAATTCCGACCGAGCGTCGGAGTTGCCTTCTTTCTTTATTTGTCTTAACAGTTTTTCCGGTATAGATGATAACAAGAGAGCTGGGCACCCAGCACGCAAAAGCCTTTCAGCTTGAGCTGCAAGGCTGCACTGCATGACATGATGACATGATTTCCGAAGGGAGTTCATGAAACAAAGATTAGTAATGCTTCGCTTAAATACCTTAGAATGGGAAGAGTCAAAGGGTAAAAGAGGCTTTCCAGTCCTAGGTTCATATAGCCAGCACATAGTCAGGTGTAAAAATCAAGTTCAAATCTAAAAAGCGTTAGCTGTTGTCAATAGGCAATTCGTGCGTCAATACAAGCGGATTGAAACAGTCATTGAAAGTTTTCACAATATCGTCGGTTAGGTGCTGGCAGGCAGCGTCACTGCAAATGATAAAAACCAGAAAGTCGTCTACGTAACGACATACTTTAATGACAATACTTTGGTTGAGCATGCTCATCAGCAATCTCTCATGATATGCAAGGTATACGTCACTTAAGATAGGGGCGAGGCATGACCCGATGCAGACACCACTACGCTGTATGTAAGTCCGATCATTGAAAGATGAAAAAGTCGACTTGATATAAAAGGACAGAAGCTCTAAGAGGCTATTGTTATGTACACCCCTAATATTCTGAAAGGCTCCTGTGCCAAATGAGTCAATGACATCGTCACCACAATGTAAGAACTTCCCATGAGGCAAAAAATAGTATAGGTATTTGATGTCTACAGAAAATGCTTTTAAACCCCTGCCATTCTGCTGGAGGAAGCCAACCAAACTATCCGAATACCTTATGGTGAGCAAGTTGGGCTTTTCTTGCAGGAATAAAGTCACAGTTTTTGCCATGTTATTCCTCTCTGTTACAATTACGCGCAGGGGGCAATCAACCTTGTGTGTCTTAGCTGTGAAGAACATGTGAAGGCTAAGCTTCTTGCAATTATCGACTGGTTTGGCAAGTTTTTCGAAACCCAAGGTGGCGCACAGCTTTTTTGCCTGGGATTTAACTTTGCAGAGGGAGGTAGCATCTTCCCTCTGCAAAGTTAGCGCCCCTTGGCTGGCTTTATCTGAATATGAGGTGTCTTTCCTTAATCAGGTGAACCTTCTATGAATCTTTGTTCTCTGACTTTGCGATGGTTCGTCTCATCTTGGCGATACGTTCGGGTATTTTTTTATGCTTGCGGGAGTGTACATATTCGATGCAATTTGCAAATAAAACTCAGTTGTAAGTTAGCGCTCCGTCCTCCTGTGTCGGTCTGCTTGGTCGTTTCTCTTGTTCCATAATGCGCTATACCAGTTCACATTGTTAGCATTATTTCTTTACATGACCTCAGCAAAGCGCTTATACAGCGTAATGAAAGACTAACAAACAACGGAAACCCAACCGCAATCGCTATCATGCTGCCCTGTGTGATCGCCGTGAAATTGTGCTGCACAGTGGGGTGTCCTGATTTGATAAAATGACAAGGCTCTAAGGAGGAAACCTGTCGCATATTTCAAGTTATTTGCCCGGCAAGAACTGTTGAAATGCCAATAGGCGATGTTAAATCAGGTGATGACTTTCATTATACGTGAAAATGAATGCGCACACAGTGCAACGACGAGGCTTGAAAAAAAAAACCAAGGAAAATACGAAAATAACAGGTAAAAAACGGATTGTCATTTGTACGACATGTATGGTGGTCAGCGTATTAAACGTGATACCTGAAGCGCACAGCTGCCGATGGCTTCTGCGACACTGCTTTGCGTTGGTGACACCAAGTTGATTTGCTGTGGTATCAATGAAAGCGAGACAATTTTTGAAGCATTGCGATTTACTTTGATTCCGTTGCCATCACCCAGCCCACACGAGATGCACAAACGCGCCGGCAATTACACGGTCCGAATATTGAGTTCCAATCGATGAACACTGCACAACGCTCTCCCCATTGTATTACTGTGTACCACTGCATTTTGCCTTGATATCTTCACTACCAGGCCATGTGAACAATACTGCTCAGCCATGTCTCAGTATTTCATGTTACCATACCCTAGGCAGAAATTAGTAGAAGCTGTTCAATCATGTGCACTTAGTGTACAGGTGCTCTAAAAGTAAAACGGAGAAAGCGAGCGGTTGCCGAAATCGACAAAACTGCATGCCATCGAGCTCTACCAGCAGATGCGGTACGCCAGAGTACGCCAGCGCATCCGGCTGACCCTTCCTGATATTATGATGCTTGCTTCATCGCCGGCTCAAGCGAAGCCGCGCTGCTATCATAACGGGTCGGCAGAGGTGCTTTCAATGCTTTATGTTGTTTTTTTTCGCTCGCATCCGGCGCAAAAGTTAATTCAGTGGCGCACTCTGTCTGCTGCGTTAGGAAATGGGACCACTTTCAAACTGCGTGACAGCCGACGGTCGCGCAGATTAATATGGGGGGAACGAAAAAGAACGGCATATGGGTGTTGGGTGCAAGATTTTTACCGCATTCGTCAAACCTAACCTTGGCGTCAGTTAACCATGCGCGCGAACAAAAACGTAACTTATTGAAAGCGCCCCTGCCGAGCCGTTGTGGTAGCAGCGTGGCTTCGCTCGAGCCGGCGATAAGGCGAGCACCATAATATCAGGGTGGGTCAGCCGGATGTGCCGGCGTATTCTTGCGATTTTCTGCGCATCTGCTGGCAGAGCTCGCTGGCATGCAGTTTTGCCGATTTCGGCAACCGCTCGTATGCTCCGTTTTACTTGTGGAGCACCTGTAAATGTATTTTGCTTTCACGACAATGGCCATATGTCGCGAAGTAGCAGCTGACCAAATTCAAACCGGATTTCTCATCTGCCTGAAAGAAAGAGCTGAGGCTCATGATCATTAAGCGATATAGCCACGTCGTCAAAGAGTCTGCGCAAGAGCAATTTTTCGGGTTTTTATTTATTTATATTTATTTTATATTTATAAAGCACAGTAATTTCATGGTGACAACTGTTTTTGTGGCTCATGCGTTTCTATCCTGTTCAACTACTCTTTTCACGATGCATGTGGACACTCACCGTCAGCACCATCAAATACCATGCCATGACGGACGCACATGTTGTGCAGGACCGCGCATGCCACCACTATTTTAGCGCACATGGCCGGCTTGATACTGTAGAACACCACCAGACTGGTCCAGGCATCTGAAGCGTCCTTTGAGGAGGGCGAAGGTGCGCTCGATCACCTACCTTGTCCTAATGTGGGGTTCCGCCGGCCCAGTGACAGTTCTGGAGGGTGTGAGCAGCCAGGGCCCCAGGAGGTACCCAGAGTCACCTTAAGAGAGCAAATCCTTTGATTCATGTCATATACCAAATTTTGAAACAAAGACAGCTATGCATATATGCCGACAGCATGCACGACAAGAATACACTGCGCACTATCGAAAGAAATATGCTTGACAAAACACATAAATGTTGTCTTCAGCTTGAAGCACAGCTCTATGTCACTGCAAGTAACGAAGAGTAGGGCGATTTTCACCCGATAGCTATATGTTTGTGCTGAACGCCCCGAGAGCTGAGCAAATCAGAAGCTTCGGAGCCTGCTGAGGCATATATTCGTACTTTTCATTCTGGCTTGCACCAAGTTAAATTTATAGAAGAATTTTGTAAATATTCTTGTTTGCGTTTAATAACAGCTAAAGTTATTATGCTGTGTGAGCATAAAAAAGTCAACTCAGAATAGGTTAACGCAAGAAGGTTGTGAAGGTGTGCTTATCACCAAATGTTTGCTTTAACTTCTACTTCTGAAAGCACTAACCTAGCAACCAGCCATTAGGCAATTCCCCACACTCAAAGTTCCTCCGCAGCGCGCAGTTCGTCCAAATGAGGCTGTCATGGGTATTTCCAGGGCACTTCGAAGTGAGCTGGACAATCAGCCCCTCAGCACTGCAGACGGCCTGTACATTGAGGGAGTGGAAGCCTTTCCTGTTTCGGAACATGCGCTCCAGGTCGCGAGGAGGCTTGATTTGCACGTGCGTGCAATCGACGCACCCCAGGACCTTTGGGACACCTGCGATGTGCGAGAAGGCTACTAGAGAATATATGCAAAAAGCAGTCATTGAAAACATTATGAATGTGTAATTGACCGCAACTGAAACGTATCTTTCAGTCGAAGTATCACGTGTGCTATGCACACTATGGTACACAATACCTACACGTAAACCTTACAAGTTCACACATTTAAACCTTACAAGTTCACACACACACAGTACACGTAAACCTTACAAGCTCACACATTTCTTGAGCTAAATCTGGATAATGTTTCTGACATAAAGCCACGGTTTAAAGATAGTGAGCTATACAGCGCGTCATCGACAGAGTGAAGAATTTTCCTGCATGACGGCGTTCTGGCGAATGTCCTACGCTGTCACTCAACCTTTCATACTGCTAATAGTACAAAAGGAGCCCAGCTTGCAATGACGACTATATGAGCCCGAGAAGGTAAGTTTACCGAGTATTTCTCGTACAACTGCGACCCATGCCAAACAATAGACAAGTTCGTACTCAACAATAACTAGAAAAAAATCTTGCTCAAGCAAAAAAGAGGTGCCGCACAATGACTATTGCCGAAACAAACATTTGCTGCCTAACTTGTCGCACATACTCGTACTGAACACACTTGCGGGAATATATATGTCTAATACATTGTTCGCACTAAATTTGTGTTGCTGAATCACGGATAACCATTACATATGTTGGGCTAAAGAACGACTTCCAAGCGTAATATTATGCTACATGTATACTAAAGAAATTATTTGCGCTAGTTCAACTCACCTATGGCGGAAGCATTGGTAGCCGTCGGCGTCGCCGGGAAGCGTCACACGTGCTACAACACGCGACACGCTCGACTGGCTCACACCAACAGTGTCCCCGATTGTGACCTGGATGCTGTCGCTAGCGTAAAAACGCAAGGCGCTAGCACTTGCACATCCACAGGTAAGGAATGAGACCTGGCCGTCTAGTGTCCTGCATAGGGAAATGATGTAACTTCTCAGAAACCTGTAATATCTGAGACGTTGGTCGTTGTCCACGGCAAGACGCCGGTGGAAACTGCGTTTTCTCCGAATAGAAGCCCGACCCCCACGATCGCCGGCTGCCAAAAACTGCATGGTCCCACTGGTGAAGAATGCAGACTGGCTAGCAAAGCACCCGAAAAATGCCAATTGCCCGAAGAGACAAGCCTCTTCTATCGCACTACGTGCTACACGATGAACCACTTTGCCGAGTGCCAGAAATACAAATGCTTGGGTGTTCACGTGACAGATAACTTGAGCTGGGGACGCCATGTAGATTATATCTGCGATAAGTCACAAATAAAACTGGATGCTTCGTCGTAAGCTATGTGATGCGACTACTAAGGTAAAGGTCCTAGCGTATAGACCACAATTTTGCCATTGCTGGAATACGCATGTCCGATATGGAAACCACCCACACGGAAAAATATTGCTAAAGTGAACGCGTTCCAAATATGGCTTTAGGATTTTTGTTTTTAACTCACTCCGAGGGACGTAGTCGGTAACGGCGGTTAGAACGCAAGCATGAATTCTTAGTGTGCAGCAACGAAGGAGCTTCAACAGCTTGAAAGTTTTTTTTTTCAGGTATTGTATGGCAAATATGAAATTGAAATAGCCATAACTTTAGTTATTGACACATCGCCTTCGCGCACTAGGCACGGACATTACATACAGCCTTTGAGACACAACATAAATTCTTTCAAAAGGTTCTGTATTGTGTAGGCTATCAGTCCGTGCAGCAGATTACTGCATGATGTTGCAACGTGTAATGATTTTAAAATACTTGAAAAGGCATTGCTGAGAGATTTTACCGATTGTGCTTAATGCCGTTTACTAGTGTCGGAATAACAATTTAGCATTTTCTTGTTGGCGTGTGTTCTGTTCAGCAAGTTGATATGTGTGTTGTAAAATGGCATATTGTGCATTTATTTCATTAGGTTATTTTTCTACACTTTTATGCTTTCTTTAGTTCCGTGAAATAAAATATTTGTCATTTAACAACTGTATTTGTGCCCAGCACAGCAACTCCTGTTTTGACTACACTAACAGTGTAAATGAATAAAATAAATAAATAACAACAGAATGCGTCGGTGTGTGATTTAAGGTTCCGCACATTACCCGCTAACGCAAGCAAAGGGACGGAGTAGAAGGGCAAAAGCCCATGCGTAGCGTAGTCGCCAATTATTTGACCTGTTGCAGGGCTTCCACACGGTCTCTGCCTGTTCAAAAGTCTTTGAAGTGTCGACACAACACCTTTCCAAACACGGAGTTTTCCTCGAAGTAACGCGCCCAAACACAGTCGTTGCGAAACGGCGCACACCACAAGAGCAAACGACCACAAAGCCAGGCAAACGAACTGTCCAGTATTCAAACACACAATGCAGTCTTCCTAAATGCGAGTTCACGGTAGTACACTGGTCGCAGTTCCCTGTTCACGAGCACAAAGGCACAGGCTTCAATAAGGTTCATTCAATTGAAGACACTGGCGATGGTTCTCACAAAACTTTCACACACCGAAAAAGCGACGGCATCAACAACACATTCCATCGAATCGTAAAGGAGCTCAAGGAAGAAACGTCACCACGAAACATCACCCACACACCATGTTTACGCCGCCGTGATGTTCTTTTCGCGTTAAGAGAGCTCTTAGGGAATACTTACGCGTTCTTTACGGTGATGATGTGACGACCACCACAAAAATTCGCGATGAAAGAAGTATGTGACATCCTTTTAGTGACGTCATAAAATGACCTGCTGTTGGGAGTACCCCGTTCGAACCAGTCATAAGCATCGCCTCTAGTCCAAACCGTCGTCTGCTGGTGTCGTCTGCTACGATATGATGCCTGGCGTGGGCTTGGATGTGATGCACGGCGTCTGACTACGCGATAACTTCGATTAGCTTAACCTTCCTGCCACAATACGCACCTCAGGGAACGAAGCGGCCTTTTGTTGAGACTCTGATGTCCAGTTAAAAAGTAAGTGTCAAAGGCGCGCCAGTGAAGTCGAGGATATATTACACTGCATTATTATAGGTTTTAACCGTAAATTCTAATTTTAGGCGAAAATTATAATTACTGGCGCCATTCAGTCCTAAGTGTTTGCCATGGCAAAACCTTTCCATTTTCTTTTGCAGGCCGTGAATGCCTATTGAACTCAATTTATTTCTAAGCTGATGCGCATCCTCTTGCGATGTTTCTTTTCGCTTTGTGGATCCACTTACGCAGAAAAAATTCTCTTAAGCGAAAATTTGTTCGTAAGTGTGTTCTGCGAATCCGACCCCTGGTTTCAAGTAATGATAGAAACCGGCTGCTTTTCTTTCAACATATGACCTCACAGGAACATTGACTACGTCGCTCGAAATAGAACTAGCGTTAGTGATTAGTGAACTAGCATTAGTGATCAAGTCGCCGAAATGAATATTAACGGACAACACAAAAAGCCCGAAGAAGTTAGGACTTCATTGTCCTGACTTCGGGCGACTTCTGCGATTCGGTCCATTCATTTCGTCGACTTCGGCGACTCGGTCCGCGATGTGGGCGAGATGGTCTCGCGGTGCATAGGGCTGAACCTGGAGTATGGCCTGTACGTGTGACGGTAGATGCTGAAGCCAGATGGTTCGGCGGATAGAGTCCTCGCAACGCGTTTTGCCCGCGAGGGTATGCGTATGGAGCATCAACTGTGATGGCTTGCGGTCACCGAGCTCTTCGTGAAGTAGTTGGCGTACCTTCTGGTCTTCTGAAGGTGAAAGCCGTCGGATAAGCTTCGTCTTCAGGTGCAGGTAGCGGCTGTCAGCCAGACTTGTATGTCGCGAAACTCAGACGCAGAGCGAGGGTCCATATGGGCGACGACGTCGCCGTAGCGTGTCCGATCTTGGGTGATACGTGCCAGGGTAAACTGCACTCCGACTTGTGCGAACCAAACTCTTGGCGTGTCTGCCCAATTCTTCAATTTAGGCACAGAAATTGAGATTGAAAGAAATATAGTACTTTAAAATGTTGAAGACAAAAATAAAAATGTGAGGACTACGCCACCCGAAATTTATTGATTTGAAAAGGAAGTTTGCGTTCTTTTTCTTCACGAAGCGTGCCAGCATGTGCGTTCGAAGAAGTAGGAGAAGGCAATTTTTAATGTAAATATGCAACAATATTGTTAGGAGCTGCCCTTTGTACATCTATATAATTGATTGCTGGACAGTGCGAAAAGCTAAACCAATCCATCCTGAAGAGTCATTAGTTGATATGACTCGCATTTCATTTATTTTCCAAATTCTTCTTCTTTCTACATGTTGACCGACTCATCGCAGTGGGTTGATCCACATCCTCAGGCAACGAACCGAGCAAGTGATCAACCAGGGCTGCGCAATGTCGTCCGTCGAACCTCTCATCAGGCCGGGTTCCGATCGAGGCCGTGGTGACGGCGACCGTCAGCCCGTAGCGCCGCAGGTGGCCGTCGTCGTCTCCAGGCGCAATCTGGGCCGCCTCGATGAAGAGCACGACGATGCAGCCGGAAACCAGCAGGTAAGCTTCTTTTCGCTGTCCTTGCACAATCTCTGCGACGCGTTTGCGTTGCCACAGCGAAAAGGCAGAGCGTACACCCGCACTACATGGCGTTCTTGGTTCGATTCACAGTACCGCCGGAAGCCAGTGCTAAGACCGGACCGATCAGTCACAAATACCTTTGCAGACCTCCGCAAATAATTTACGCGGGAAAATGTCGTGTTAAGAACCCCGTGAAACCGATGGAGTGATTGTGCTTACGGGGGTTTTCATTTTGGAATGTGTCCTCACAAAAGACTTAAAAAGATGTTTGGGCGCATCTTGCACAAGCATTGCCTAGCCCAGGTTGTCGTGTCTTTGATACGGGAGAAAGAAAACTGCCTCTGCCACAGCATAGGCATCAGTACGATTGCGGCCCGGCGCTCGACGAAAACCAGGTTCCTTGGCAGAGCAAATACCCTGGACAATATTGATGGCGCGGGACAGCCAGCCTTAAAATAGAATAAATTGACCCCCCCCCCCCCCCCCGCGTTTTTTCTTTTTTTGCCGTTGGTGTGAATTAGCAGTTCACAAGAGGCTCCTCAAATCGACTACCTCGCCCTTCTTGTCGTGAAAATTCGTCTCTCTCTATAATGAACCGTGCGAGTTGGGTGTGAAAAGTCACGTGCAGTTCTTGTGCAATGTTCAAGCTTAACCGTATGCCTGAAATATGTGGGGCAGATGCTGCTCATAATAAGCGCACGTTGCTGAAATGAGTAAGGGTGCTATTTTTGGTATATTTGGAAATGAAGGATTCTTTATTTACTAGATAACGGTCACTAATATAACTATCGAATTGCATGAGTGCCGTTGTTTTAAAAGCAAGACAATGTAGTAGTACGAGATGCAATATTTTGCGCGTTCATTTGGAGCCAACGAGAGAAGCGTGCACGCGGCCTGCCGTCATCAGGGGGAATGTTTTTACACGAAAGTCTCAAGAACCTGTACTTATCAGTAATAATGTCCTGCCTGCTTCATTGTTTGGTACGGTGCCGGGGATCTCGTCATGTCTGTCATTTTTGCTTTTTCGTTTGATATCTCAGGATCTTTTTTCTGTAAGGGCTGAATCTGCGTCCCAGCGTTCCCCAAATTAGTGACAATTCGAGCGACATGAAAATAGGTGTACGGTGACTGCGTACGATTGCGAGCAGATATTTTGCGCACCGTCTCATCTTGAACCCAAAAATCAAAGAGAGGAAAAAGAATTAGTTTTTTTTTACGAGAGCGAAGAATTACATCAAAGCAGTGCCCGACCAATATGCTCACTTAATTTAGCGTACGTAAACTACAAAGGATGAAAACACATTTGCTATTCTAAGAAGTGCTCCTACTTTTGTTCTTGTCTACATATGTTACACACGATGCTCATGCACGCTTTCGAAAAACCACTATGAATCACTTCATGACTGCAGATGTACTCAGTGTCTCGCATTATAGGTGCCTCATGCGCATGGTTGAGGTTCACCAAAATCTTAACTACGCGCAGAAGGAGGGCAATTGTTAGGAAACTGCTCCTTGGCACCAGGTGCCAGGTGAAACAAAATAAGCGCAAACAAAAACTATGGAATGTTTCAAATTGTTAGCCGTTGCGCATAAGGTAAGATGACATCAAAATCAAGTTGTCCAGCGTCACTAGCCAAGTGAAAACTGAGCACGTGAAATTAAGGAAAGCGAAAAGAACCAATTACGCCGTAGTAATTGATCAATAACATTCGTAGAACCAGTACTGCGTAATTGTAACCGATGGGGTTTTTTTACACGATGGCATTGCAATTGAAATTGACGACTTCTTAGGCAACGTGTAAATATCTAAAGAACACATAGTGCCATGGCCTTGATCGAACATTTTACTGGCTGGCCGTCATGTTAAATGGAAGCTCAAACTGCCTTGACGATCACATGATCAGTAGCTAACATACGTCACCACAATGTTCGCGTGGGCGAATACAGTCGGTCTGGAACGGCGCGAAAATGTTCGTGTCTACACTGACAAGTACTGCTGACACCTGACAAGTGCTGCTGGTGCGCCACATCATCGTGAGAATTCAAACATTTTGTCGCTGCTAACAGTGAAGCTCATTTAGTTATAGCCGTAATTTATCGGGCGCGCCACAATGCCGACCGTATAACAACCTTGCAGCAATTGCCATACCATGTGACACCAAGTACTAGCAGCAATACCTACTGGCATCTATCAACATCTAGCAACGCCTGTACATGTTAACACTGATTCACTAATAGCTAATTAAGGTAATTGCGTAGTGGCAACATTCAATACCACGTGACATTGTTTTACGCGTGCTTTTGGCGGATGCGTGTCATTGCGTTACGTCATTTTCGTAGAAACATATCGCGTGAAGTTGCCTTACGTGCTGTTGGTGGAAACATGCAACGTGATATTGAGTTGAGTTGCTGGCGGAAAGATGTCACGTGATCGTCGGACATCATGTAACGCAGTGTCACATGACATGTTCCCCCCAAGTTATCCCATGACTATCAGGTGACTTGTTTCGGTAAACTATCCGCCAGGTTCGCTGTGATCTGGCATTGCCTGAACTAACGGAAGCTGTGAACATTTTTTTTGTCACTGCCAGGAAAGTGAATAATATAGTAGAGTCGGTAAGGCATGCCGAGTAAAGGGGTCGTGACAAAGTATGAAACTGCCCATTTGTAATTTTCACTGCTTCAATAAGCATTGGACATGCTGATTTCAAAATGTGTCCAAAGAATGTTCATCCTTCATTCAATAAAGTCCGCTTGCAATTTTACAGCGTTGTTGCGCTAATGAGGCGACCGAGCCACACCACTAGTCGACATAGGTAGTATTCAGTGATGTTTCAGTGACGTCATTTGAAGACATGATTCTAAAAACATGAGAATATTTCTAGTTTCAGTTTGCTCCAAAATAATAGATTTTTAAGACAGCTGCAAAGTAAGAAAATCCTTGGATCGCTGTTGTGCCACCGCACAGGAGCAAGGCTGTAGGGCAGTTTGTGCTCTCATGGCCTCCGAAGGCGCGCCAATCTCGGAGGTTGTAGTGGCGCCTCAGGTGACGTCTCTGCGGAGAGGTACATACATTACCGACCGAAATGCCAGTGTTCCGATTGCACATATCGCACTAAACTTTCAGAGGACTTTTCACGACCTTTTAAAATCTGATGTGATGGTCGATGATTATTCATTCTGCGCTTCACTTCTCGCTAAACCATTAATCATAAAAATTACTGCCAACAACTCCTTTCTGCGCTTACTTCTGCCCGCCATGCGGGATCTACTTGGGGCAACCGCGATGTTCACGAGCGGTTGTGGGTGACTGTACATTGTAGAATTAAACGAAATCGTCTGTATATATCGAGTATTTGTTGTCGACTTTGGTCTCGCTGTTCCTCGAAAAAAGCCACTTTGCATAATAACTGTCACCCAGAAAGACTCCACTGTGCACTGGCTCCGTTAACACTTTCGAAGAAGGCGGGCGCTGATCTTAAACACCTATTCGCTTCCTTCTTACGTTGCCTTAATTGCGTGTTATTTTTTATGCAATCTCCATTCTCGATCTAGTTGAAGAGCTCTCAAAGCGTTTACAAAAAACTTGGTTTAGGTCATTTTTTCATGAGTTGTTACTTATGGGACACGTTTTACGAAAAAAAAAATACTATAATGGACACCAAACGTTTGTGCATATCTTGCTTACTGAATCTCTGAGTATGAAAGGCGTTTGCATTGACAACGGTTCACCGATTTAATTCCAGGCTTCTAGTTAAACATGAGTTGTTACTTATGGGAAAGGTTTTACGAAAAAAGAATACTATAATGGACACCAAACGTTTGTGCATATCTTGCTTACTGAATCTCTGAGTATGAAAGGCGTTTGCATTGACAACGGTTCACCAATTTAATGCCAGGTTTCTGGCTAAACATGCATATCTATAGAGCTACCGGTAAACCTAGAAAGCTTCAGGAAAACAATGCTTAACACTTACACGATTTTAGGTTCAATGCAAGTTTACACGGTAAATGATCTCAGAACTGCATTCAGTTTAAAGTTCGATCTCATCTTTCCCCGAACACGTAACCGCAACCACCTTATTATTTTTTTCAGCAACGCGAGAGGATTTTGGACCGGGCCGTGAACTATTCCGTCATGCTGCTGAGAGGCGCTAGGAAGGCGGCCACCTTTCTGGCGATCCTGTTGGGGGCGGCCATATTGATCAAGTTCATGACTCTGGCAGACGAGACCCTCGTCGTTCGCCACAGCCCTGTCCTAGTGCACGGCAACGAACTGCTGTCGACGCTGCGCGCTGTGTGCGACAGCCCCGCCTGTCAGCGCTACGCCTGGGAGCTTCAAGCATCGCTCGACGTGTACCATAATCCTTGCCGAAGCCTTTACGACTTCGTATGCGGCCGATGGCGACGGGGAACCGCCCTTCCGTCCGTGCGCGAGATGGCCGAGGTCAGACTTCGCAAGGAGGCGCTGCAGTCCGTGCTCGCATCGAACTTCACACAGACGGCCAGCCCGGATGACGTCTCTGACCGGGTAGCTGGCCTCGTCAGTTCCTGCTTGCGTGCGAGGCGTGACCCAAGCGAACTGCGAGCGTTCCTGAGGGACCGTGGCGTTCTGCCTCATCAGTGGCGCAGCAGCCCTCACGCATTGCTCACTACGCTAGTAGACCTGTCTTTGAACTGGGATATCCACATATGGTTCATGGTGCGAATTAATATGCACGAAAATGCGTCGGCTATGGTTCACATTGGCCCGAGCAACAGCCTTGAGAAAATGACTTATACGTTCAAAAAGATTGGAAAGACGAGGAAGTACAAAGCGGGCGTCGAGGGGGCCTTCAGAATTCTAGGTCTGCTAGAGGAGGAGATTCCCGCAGCCGTGGCGCGGCAGGCGTCGATGGAAGCGTTGGTGGACTCCCTGGTGAAGCATGCCGGGGCGGTTCCTGAAACCGGGCCACTGCAACTGCGCCTGGAGATAATGGCAAGAACATTTACGCCAGCCATTCCTGCCAAGGCGTGGCTCGATGCTCTCCGTGGCGCTGTGCCTCCAACAGTGAGCATTTCCGAGGAGACTTTTGTGCGAGTGGACAGCACAAGGGTTTTGACCACGTTGAACAACCTGATCAAATTCGGGAGTCGCAGGCGAGATGATGTGGCAGAACATATCGCCTACCGCACATTTGTTGAGGTTGGATGGATGGTCGACGACAGGAATGACAGCACGCGTGAGCGCCCGCTTTATTTTATGCCCGCCCGAATGATGAACCGCTGTCTGCGCGAGGTGGAGCGAATGACGGGAGTCGCTTGGTTCAGCATGCTAACGGCAACCCACGTGGAAGGGCACCTTATTCACGACCTGCTGACTTCGATCGTCCATGACAGGTATCCGTCAATCAATATCATTGGCCCTTCTGAGGTGTCGGTACAGATGGAAGCCCTTCCACCCCCGCAGCCCTCGTTTTTCGCCGAGTGGGTGGCGTTCAAGGAGGCGAGGCACGAGCTGACGTCGTCTGGACTCTACGACATCTTAAGAGTTGACGGCGTGGAGGGTGGTTTCTGGCATCCAGAGCGAAACTTGACAGCTGAGCCACTGGTCTTCTCATATCCATTTTTCCACACCCAGCTGCATCCCGTGCTCAACTACGGCGGAGCTGGGAGGCTAATAGCGCGGGCCGTCCACAGTCTCGCCTCGCCCAACGCTTCGGCGAAAGCCATCGAAAAGTGGGCCGTCTTATTGGCTCTGCGGGCCCTTCGCAGTACTCTAGGCGGTCACGTGGACGCTTTTAACAACAGTGCCGCTGTGGATCAACTATTCTTTATGTCATCGTGCTACGCTGTGTGCGGCGCAGATGACACGGCACGTCGCACTTGTGACACGCCCGTCATGAAGCTTCGGGAGTATCGCTCGGCGTTTGGGTGCAGCGACCCTGTGACGAGAAAATCGCGGGCTGCACGTGTCAGGTTTATAGACTTCCATCAATAGGTACTTTTATTCGTGCACAGATATGCGTATTATGTCGTGATGTGGGTTTTGTTAAAAAATTAAACATCGATGTGGAAAAAATGTTGCAGCGGCCTAGCTCGGCTATGCCAGGATATACGTAGCGTTAGCAAAGGTTCAGCTGTTTATTCTTAGCTTTCCTGGTTGTCTAGATTGTCTAGGATTAGGGAGATGAGTCAAGCTTCTCCGCTCTTCTGCGCTGTTGAGCAGCATTTGCGCTCTCCTCTCCATGGCTATACCACACTGGCAAACGCCAGTCAGAAGCGCAGCGGCTCCAGCGCAGTGTCAGACGGCGACTGCACAGCGAGCGCGCGCCGGCGCCAGTGCGTCTACCACGGCTACGACGTCACTCCTCTGGAATGCGCAGACCGGCGGCGGTGAGTCGCGCGCGGCGGCGGCGGAGTGCGCGAGAGGTGCCGGCTCCGGTGGCTCCGGTGCGCAAGCTGTGTGACATCACTGATCCTTGCGCATGCGCAGCACGGCTCTTGATGTGCCGCGCGAAACAGGCTTGGCTAGGCCAGTGTAGCTAACGCTACAAAATAGGTTACCCCGTAAGGACCGCGCTGCATTTCACTTTCTTCAGTAGCACAACACCAGCACTACACGAATGAAATACCATGCAATAATAAGCACACGTGGAAGAGAGTGGTGCTTGGCCAGTCGGTACACACATGACGAAAACGAAAACGGAGCCTCTGGGGAAACGCACATGAGAAACAACTTAAGCACACGCCGAGAGTTGCAACACTTCAACAATAAAAAAGACCCGGCACAATTCGAAGGGAACTCGGCGGACGCATGTCTGGTTAAAAAAAAAACGAAAAGAAAATACATGTGGATATCAAGCAAGCAGAGGACGACACCTCCTAGGAACGAGAAACGTGATAGTGTCAGGTATGGTACTCTGAAGGACCGTGTCCATTTTCCGCGTGAGCACAATGCCAACATGGTTCGTAGCCATGCGTACGAGTGGTGTCGCCAAGCACTCCCATGACAATAGGCAGAGAAATACCAAATAAAAAAATGCACGAGGACATGACCGTCACAGTAGCTCAGTTGATATAGCATCGGACGCGTTATGCGGTGGTCGCAGGTTCGGCCTGTAGCGAAGGCACGTGCGCTTTTTCGACCCCTTTACATCATTCGCACTTATGTGATAATTATCGCACTACAAGTCACGTCGATTACTGCTGCGTATGCCTCGCTTGTCTTCATCGTATGTTCGAATAATAGGGTTGTGTGTAGAAAAGAAAAGGAGCATTTGATCCATTCCGCTTCTTTCGTTATCTTACAGCGAGGGTCCAGTTCCAGCAGACTGGATCCGTCCAATGCACCCTGCGCCCCTCCTAACTGGCTCACGGCGGGGTACGAGCAGTTTTAAAATTGTGCAGCCGCAGACCAGTAGCGCAGTAACCGCTCGGCACGGAATTGCAGTCCACGGATGGTTCGTTTGTCCTCTTGACCTACGCAGGCCACGGATGGTTCAGAGATCGCGAACAACATGCACGTGGTAATACTCTGAGGTGTCAACACACAAGTTGCTTTGAAATAGAAAATGTGCGTTTCCTACAAAAGTACTAGAGTTTCCTACAAATACTAGAGTTTCCTAGAGGAAGCTGGAGCTGCGATTGTTCAGCTGGCATGGGAATTACGGGTATACACGGATTTGTCTAGCCTTCGTGCTCGTGACTTGAAACGGTAGATTGCTTTATGAATGTTTTGCAGCTTCAATGACGCGAGTGACATTACTACACTTCGTTACGTGACGAAGGCAGCGGCTGTAGCTGCATGCTTAACTGTTAGAGAGCATCACGCCGTCGCGTTTAATAACGTCGTTTGCAATGACTACATGTCATGCAGTCTGTTTAGGTCTCTTGTTTGTTGATGGGCGCAAAGATCGTGAGCCTTATCGATGCGATTTTTGCGGTTTTGCTGTTTTTAAATTTTATTTTGTATCAGATGCGACGGAACTTGTAAACGTGGGCGGCTATGACGCCTAATGCAAGGTACATTCAGCTAGTAGCGAAAATTCCATAGAAGCCCACACGTTCAAAAAAAAAAAAAGAACACGGTTTATGGGCACATTGTGAGGCTCAGCGCAATCTATGTGGGGAGGGAACACTTCCCGGGGAAGTAAAAATAAGGCAGATGTGACAACATATCCGGCAGAAAAAAAGGTGACGTCATGCCTGTGATAGCTAGCGCGAAATTTGCTTTCAGTTTGCTTTACAAGCTTGGGAATACAATGTGTATTTTAAATGTTGACGCCAAGCAAAGTACCCACCACGGAGCAAACTTCCAGAAGAAAGTTGCTCGACCAGAGGGAAGACGACGAAGAGCGCAGTTGTGCGAGCGTGCTTTTCGCGCTGGGCGCCATTAAAGTAGGCTCTCCTCTTACGCCAATCCTGTATGACTTATCTTCGTGACAATATATTAGAGAGTAATAGCTAAGCGGCTCAGCGGGCCAGCGGGCCCAGCGAACGAGCGGAGACGCCAACTGCGCATGCGCGGCACGTTGGGACAGCCAGCGCATTTACGGAGCGAGCCGCTCGCCCGCTCATTTCGTCTCTTCAGCGGAGCGTATGCAGCGGGCCAGCGCGCGAGCGTTTTGCAAGATGGCAGCCCCCAACGCAAGCGGCGGCGACATGTCATGTCATGCAGCAAAAACGAAGATGTGTTTCCACATAACACCTGTGATCTAATGAAAAATTACTTTTGCGATATACTTTTCGCAGTAACTTCAATTTATTCGACAGATAAAAACCTCTGCTCGATCGACAGTAACTCCAACATTGTTCAACAGGTGGCGCAGCGGTAAGTTCCGCTGAAAGAAGCGGGGCTTCGCTCAGCTATTACTCTTCTCTTCATCATGCGGTCCGCTGTCCCCTCCGCTCCATCGCTGGGCCCGCTGGCCCGCTGAGCCGCTCAACTATTACTCCCTATTATTTTGCCGCTGGATTGTGCCATATGCCAAACAAGGAAAATTTCGAACCATGCACGCGTTAGGCGAGGCATACTACTCCGGCTTTCTGAATTTAAAGCATTATGAAACACGGGTGCGTGCCTGGTAGCAATTCAATGAAATTTAATCGTACGTTCCGCTGGAGCTTTGTCGTGAAAGCTCTAGTACTTGAATTTCCTGAGTGCATCACTAACTTGGTTCCTAACACAACTTTAACTAACACAAGCGGTGTTTAGTATGTGCTAGATTTTTGTGTTGCGTCATTTTCAGTCAATATGTTTGGAACCCCCCACAGTGAAGCGTGATGTTCCACATTGCCGTGGAGCTTATATGTAATAATAGGAAATTCCCATGCATCCGAAAATTTCTGACAACATAAAACAAGAATAACACAGAGGCTGCAGAGAATCCACAAATTGTGGGAACAAACAAATATATTTGCATGATAAAGCACTAGGAGAGTACAAACATCTTACGCTGACATAATCACAACGCATGACTGGCAGGTTTATGCACCTGAACTCAATATTAGCGGCGAAAGAGATGTGTTAACCTGCTGCTCCAACCGAAACATACTGTCGCAAGATAGCAGAGGGGCTTACTCTGCAGTGTTACGAGGAAGGTAGCAGAGGGGCTCACTCTGTACTCAGGGCGAAGGCAACGAAGTGGTCGGACAAGTCTCGGACCTGCCATTAGTGTTGGCTGGCGATCGCCTGTGTACATATTGTAAATACACTTATCTCCGTAACATTTGTGGTGGAGGTGCGGGGTACGCCCGCCCTGCGGTCCCTCGGTCAACCAATACGGAACTTCGGAGCGGTCGCCGTCTCAGTTCCTCGGCGATGGCTGATGGGGCGGCGCCGCAGCCACAGGCTCCTGTGATTCTTCTACCGCCCCGAGATCCAGGAACCTTCTCAGGCACGGACGATGATAAAGTGGACGTGGAAGATTGGGTCGCCATGTACAAGCGCGTCAGCGACTACCACAGGTGGGACCCAACGATGAAGCTGGCCAACGTGATATTTTATTTGAAGGGAACGGCGCGCATATGGTACGACACGCACGAGGTAGAGCTGACTAGTTGGGACCTTTGCAAAACGAAGCTCTGTGAGTTGTCCGGCAGGCCATTTGGTCGTCAACAGGCGGCAAGGAAGGAGCTTGGTTCCCGCGTGCAGTCTTCGACCGAGTCCTACGTCTGTTATATACAAGACGTGCTGGGCCTCTGTCGAAAGGTTGACTCTAATATGACGGAATCTGACAAAATTTCGCGTATAGTGAAGGGAATAGCGGACGACGCGTTCAATCTATTGATCTTCAAGGACTGTACTACGGTCGAAGGCATTGTGAAAGAATGCAAGCGGCTTGAACAAGCAAAGAGTCCTCGCATCACTCACCAGTTTGTTCGGCTGCCGAATACTGCTGCTACTTCATCATGCGAAGACCCTCCGTTAATCCCACAAGCTGCGTCTCCGCAGAATGTCACCCGCCTTATTCGCCGTGAGCTGGAAGCTATGGTCCCTGCTGCCGTACCTTCGGACACGCCGCAAGCAAACCTGCCCACCGTGTCCCTCATCCAAGCAGTCGTTCGACAGGAGTTCGCGAACCTTGGCCTCGCCTCCGTTTGTTCTCTTCGTGCGCCTGAGAGTACCTATGCCACTGTAAACCAGAACCAAGGCTACGCCCGACGCTACCGAAACCCTGCTGAATGGAGGACGGCCGATAACCGACCCATATGTTTCAACTGCTCTCGCGCCGGACACGTTGCACGTTACTGCCAAAACCACTGGAATTCTCCCTGGAACACTGGATCATGGCGTCGTCCCGAAGGCACTGCTCGTCGATCCTATCCTCCACCTGATGCTCCGACCTCTGACGCGAACCGCCCTAGCACGAGGTTCAGCCGTTCACCATCACCTCAAGGCCGTCGACCACTATCGCCGCAGGCACGTCGATCTCCGTCCCCTGCACGACCTGGACCCTACGCTTCGGAAAACTAGACAATGCAGCGCCCGGAGGTGACGCTGCATCATCGACCAAGCATCAAAATCCCCTATTGACGATTCCTACATGCCGGAACCTTTTGAACATTCAAGTCGACGACGTTACCGTTTCAGCCCTAATAGATCCTGGCGCGCAGATATCTGTTATGAGCGCAGCTCTCCGCCGAAAATTGCGCAAAGTTCTTACTCCCGCTATTCAGTGCACAGTTCGGGTCGCGGATGGGGGCGCGTCACCTGTGCTTGGTATGTGCACTTCTCGCGTATGTATCGCCGGCCATCAGACCACTGTTTTGTTTGCCGTGCTTGAGCAGTGCCCACACGACGTAATTCTCGGCCTCGATTTCCTTTCGACCCATTCCGCCCTTATCGACTGCTCAGCCGGCTTTATTCAGTTTGAACTCCCTTTTGATACTGACGTTGGTTTGGACAAGCCCAGTCGCTTGTGTTCTACAGAGTTCATCCACCTACCGCCGCAAACAGCAACTTACATCCAGCTAACTTCTGACCCACCTATGTCTGATGGCGACTATGTTGTTTCGCCGATTATCGACGTTGTCCTTGCACATTCTGTCGTTCTTCCGCACACAGTGATCACGGTACGCCGAAACCAGGCCTCTTTATCTGTTTTGAACTTTGGCCTATCCAACCATGTGCTCCCTGCAGGTATCACCCTGGGTATCCTGTCGTCTTTGAAGGAATGTGACGTCTCCGAATTCTCCGTCGACGCCCCTCATAACCTTTCGACCTCGTCCAGAGCGATTGCCCCTTCGCCTATGGACATTGACAAAATGTTAGCGGCAGATCTCTCGCCCACCCACGCTGAAGCTCTTCGTCACCTTTTGGAGTCCTACGCCGATCTATTCGACTTCGATGACCGCCCTTTAAGCCAGACCTCCGTTGTCGTGCACACAATTCATACCAGTGACTCCAACCCTATTCACCGGCGCCCTTACCGCGTTTCGGCCGCCGAACGTAACTCCCCACCATAGGTCGGCGCACTCACTCATGAGTGCACTCACTCGCACTCACTCGCACTCATTTCACAGACGTGAGTGCGAGTGCGAGTGAGTGCAAGTGAGTGTGAGTGGAGGTGAGTGCGAGTGTGAGTGAGTGGAAGTGAGTGCGAGTGAGTGCCAGTGTGTGTGAGTGGAAATGAGTGCGAGTGCGAGTGAGTGCAAGTGAGTGGAAGTGAGTGTGAGTGCCAACGAGTGAGAGTGGCATGTATGTATGTATGTATGTATGTATGTATGTATGTATGTATGTATGTATGTATCTATCTATCTATCTATCTATCTATCCATCCGTGGCCGTCTTGTTAATGGATTGTATACGAAAATTGCTATGCCATATGACTGCATGACGATTAAAATGACAGGTCATAATATGAAAATCATGACATGCATGATTTACATGAAACGGTCTTGGTGCTCTCCTGGGCCGTTTCGTTAATGGGATGTATACGAAAATTAGTATGGCACAACATGACTGCATGACTAACATAAATGACAGGTCATAACATGAAAATCATGACATGTATGTCATGAACGGCTTGATTTACATGCCACAGTCTTGGTACTCTCCTGCCCAGCTAGCATACAAAGGATTTATGACGACTTCGAAACGGATATCCGAGACCTTAACGTTGCAGACGGCACGCGTAAGAAGCCTTAGTCCTGCATGCGTCGTCTACCGTCTGATGTCCGGCTCGTTGCACATGCGTCTTCAAAAAGCTGGTCTTTTCGACGGCTTCGAGGAGACTCCAATAATCCCGTTTTCAGGGGTTTCTGAATCTGTTCAAAGACTTGCACGTGCGTCATCAAAAAGCTGTGCCTGAAATGTTAGCCGTAATCTGAAAAAGAAGTAGGAATCGTGCTCGGGAACGGGGCCCGCCCACCAATTTTGATCTGGTAACCAGATCAAAATTTTGATCTGGTTGCCACCCTCAGCATATATAAATGATAATCTGACCTCAGAACTAACGCCTTAGGGGTTCAAATCACGCCAAGACATTTTTTGCGCCCCTAAGGTATTAACTCTGTGGTTTTGAAGGTGTCAACGGGATAATAATTTTGGTGGGCACCCACGATCCACGGGCGTCGACCCTGCCTTATGGTACTAGCTGCGACCCGCTATGTTACCAGCTCCACCATAAGGTTTAAGGTGCTGCATAGTGGGGGGTAGTGCCAGCCCAGCTGAATAAGTTCGTCCTAGGAAGAAGTGCTGGTGTCGCACTTGCGTGGAACTTTTTTTTTCTGGTGGGTCCAAGCACCAGCATTGAGTGCAACAGAGCAATAGTGTAGTAAGGCAGGCACACAGTTGTCTGCAAAGGCTTCATCAATCTTAGCATTTAGGTCACAATTAGTTGTGATGCATACAAAAATCAATGTAGCTTGTACTTTGTATGGTATGAAGCAAATCTACCAAAAACAATAGTGACATATCTTGCTACAGTTAAGGATAGAAAGTTTCTTGGCAAGCGGCCTAACAAGGAGGCCCCACTGCCAATGATCATGACGTCAACAACATTTTATTCAACATTTCATTGAGAAACTAACTTATTGTAGTTTAAAAAAAGAGAAATGCGAGAAAAATAAAACCGCAAATATTCAAAAGGAACTGCACAAGGAATAATTTAAATATATCTGGAACTTATTAACGACTAGAGGCTTACAGAAAGAGCACTAGTAACAATAATCAAAAGCCAAACAACTATGCACTTTCAGCATGAGAGCAGCGCATGCTGTTATATGAGAACAGACAGCATAATGGATGACTGTGTGATAGCCGCTTTCAGTCATGTTATGCAATATCTTCACCACATAAAATCAATGAGTATGAACAAAAGAACTCAAATATGACCCAGGTATCAAAGTGAAAACTTGCCTAGGACATCAGCTGATGTAAAGAGGCAAGCTTCAAAAGACTACCAAAAGCATCAATCAAGTGACAATGAATACTGACCAAAGTGACCTTCAAAGAAAATATCGCATGAATCATAATCGGTATAATGAACAACATCACAATGCAGTGCACAATCTGTCACAGCAAGGAACGTTACATCGAAGCAACCTCAGTTTCATAATGAAGCTACATACTCGGGTACTTGAAGTCCAATACACTTGAGACAGGTAGAGAGGGTGGCCTGATCTAGTACGCCCCAGCCTTCTACTCTACTTCGGGGACAACGCAACAGGGGAAGAAGAATGATGATGCATGATGATGGGGATAAGAATGAGTAATCCGTATATACGTAATAAGACATGACTGCTTGCGCAAAGGGGACATGGACGCCAGTAATCATATTTCATTACGCTTCATACGAACTAGCCCAACTTATGGCAGCTATTTACTTCTGCAAAACAATGTGCTGTGACGCGGAAGATGTCGACTCGGCTCTCTTGACATAAACACTGGTAATAGTCAAACCTCAGCACGCGTAACTGGGACCTCGCCTTTACTTGAAACGTGACAGGGGCCGCCATTAGTCGGACGAATATGCTGTGCAGGGAAAAGCACTCGACGATTATGATAAAGGTCTAATAGTCGCATAATGGAAAGAAGCCACTTTAGTTGCATCTAAGTTTAATAGTCGCTTTTCATAATCCGCAACTTTGCCCAGTGGTACCGAACGTCTAGCATCCAGTCCATTTCTATTGAAAAAATTACCTTGTAGCATTTGGTAATTCTGTATGGTCGCCTATATCGGGTGAAATAGAGCTTTCATCTATTGCTTGTACTCCCATATCAGCCAGCCTAGTGGCCGCCGTCTACTGCTGTGGCACGAACGGGGGACAATCGCGACATACTATGTGTTCTAGTCCCTGATACATTAGACAGCACTCACAGTTCGAGATGTACGCGTGACTGAAGAGGTGCGCGTAGTGCCGAGTTAGGTCGGCGACCAGGTGAAACCTTCGCAGTGTACTGGCACCGCTGCCGTTCATTCTATCCGGGAGGAAAAGCTCGTGTCACTCTATTTGCTGCAGATGCCTGCATAAGTCGGCGCACTCACTCATGAGTGCACTCACTCGCGCTCACTCGCACTCATTTCATAGACGTGAGTGCGAGTGCGAGTGAGTGCCAGTGAGTGTGAGTGGAGGTGAGTGCGAGTGAGTGCCAGTGAGTGCCAGTGAGTGTGAGTGGAGGTGAGTGCGAGTGCGAATGAGTGGAAATGAGCGCGAGTGCGAGAGAGTGCCAGTGAGTGTGAGGGGAGTGCGAGTGCAAGTGAGTGCCATTGAGTGTGAGTGGAAGTGAGTGCAAGTGAGTGCCATTGAGTGTGAGTGGAAGTGAGTGCGACTGAGTGCAAGTTAATGTGAGTGGAAGTGAGTGCGAGTGCGAGTGAGTGCCAATGAGTGTGAGTGGAGGCGAGTGCGAGTGAGTGCCTTTGAGTGTGAGTGGAAGTGAGTGCGAGTGCGAGTGAGTGGAGGTGAGTGCGAGTGAGTGCCAGTGAGTGTGAGTGCAAGTGAGTGCGAGTGCGAGTGAGTGCCAGTGAGTGTGAGTGGAGGTGAGTGCGAGTGCGAGTGAGTGCAAATGAGTGTGAGTGGAAGTGAGTGCGAGTGCGAGTGAGTGCCAGTGAGTGTGAGTGGAGGTGAGTGCAAGTGCGAGTGCGTGCAGGATGCTGGAAAAATTAGGGTGAGTGAGTGTGAGTAAGTGTTCTCCTACATGGCCGACCTATGCTCCCCACTCGCCCTTGGTCACCGCCGCTCCGGCCGCTTCGGCCGCGCAAGTAACGTGCGTTATCTCCTTGTTATGTGCCGCGTCGGGCGCCGCGGGAGAGTGACGAAAGCCGTGGGAGCGGCGACATAAACGTCACAGACGCTCTTTTTCCGTCCAGTTTCGATATCAAGGAGCCTGCCACAGGGAACTAATTGTTCGCGTAGCTTCAACATGCACTCCGCTATTCAAAATTTGATCATTGGGATAGGTAGTGTCGAGGACGGGCTCCAAAGTACTCATTTGCTGTAGCACCAATTACTCATAATTAAAAAGTTAATTAGCGTAAGTTATCTAATTATGCATACAAGTGCGAAAATTGTTCTGTATCTAGAGGCCGCCAATCCGTATTCTCGAATGGTACACAAGACATTCCCGCGGTTTATGTTTTTCTAATTTTCAAAATGTGTTGCAACTAAAAAAAAACACGCTGTACAGGGGACTTCAGTGTAAGACGGTGTATCGCGTGTGTGTTGTGGGTTTTGTGCTTTTCTGTGGTTGTGTTGTTGGCGTGTTTGTGTGCTTGTGTCATGTCAGCCTGTATGTTCTATGTTCAAGTGTGGTGTAATTAAATGCCTGCTGATTTCAATGTGCTCGAAAAACGCAGTCGTTGCTTGTTTTTTTGTCTCTGCTACTCGCTCTGGTGAGTACTAGCACCCCACTTGGTGGGGTAGTAGAGCTCTTTTCAAAAGAGTGTACGAATCCCCTTCGGAGGCGTCCACTACTCTGTTTTGGCGAGAGTACCGGTATCCTGCAATGGGGTTGATCTACTCTGAAAAAAGGAGTTAAATTTGGGACACGAAAGTACTCCCCCAAAGTGAGTGCCTAGCACACTTTGTTTCTAGAGTGTACATACAGCACTTGCGCAAATTTCAGAATTCAACATCCCAATACACGTATATCTGCTTGCCGCCTTTTCAACATTTCGTTGTGAACCGAATGGGAAAGACCCTTACTTATGTTTAAGGTAAATGTCTTACGTGATACAGCAACCTGACGATTTTCAAGGCAGTAGATGTATAATTATTTCAAATAGCTTCGAGAACTTTCCCATCTATCTGAGCATCGCAGGAAATAGGCATGCGCACGCGAAAGTGCCAGCGAGTATAACTTTCATATCACGTATTTTTGCTCGAATACCACGGAAATGGTGGTGCATTCTAAAACTTGGTTGTGAAAAGTTACACGGCAATGGATCAATCAACTGAGATGTCCGTACATACAGACATTGTTGCAATCCGGAACAGAGCCTCGTTTCATCGGGTATAGGTGTCGTTCACCGCTGTTGCGTGAACACCGCCGACGGTGACGTTTAGGCTAAGTTTCAAGCCACTTCACTTTTCATCGAACGCACCACCGACTCACCTACAAAGCAAGGCGCCCAGCAAGCGCACGATTCGGACCAAGGAAATTCAGATAATGCACGGGGGTAAACAAGGTAGAATAATATCACAGAGGGGAGTTTCGAAGCAGGCCAACGCCACCTTGAAAAAATTCCTGGATGGCGTTCAGCAGGCAAGCTTTTCCATAGAGTTTCTTACAAGCATACTAGAGGAAAATCTGGTGCTGAGATCGTGAAGCTGCTATGGGAATGATGGGTATGACATGGATTTCTCTAGTCTTCGCGCCTGGGGCTTCAAATGTCTTGGAGGAATTTTAAATGCGAAGCATTTCTTAGCGAACTTCGGCGAGTTTGAGCGTATCTATCTATCTATCTATCTATCTATCTATCTATCTATCTATCTATCTATCTATCTATCTATCTATCTATCTATCTATCTATCTATCTATCTATCTAGCCGCCTACGATTTCGTACTCTCCTGGCCGTTTCGCTAATCGGATGTTTACGAAAATCGGTATGCCACATCATGACTACATGACGAACATAAATGACAGGTCATAACATGAAAATAATGATATGCATGTCATGAGTGACATGATTTACATGCCACGGTCTTAGTGCTCTCCTGACCGTTTCGCTAATGAGATGTATGCGAAAATTGGTATGGCACAGCATGACTGCCTGCCGAACATGAATGGCAGGTCATAACATGAAAAGCATGACATGCGTGTCATGAGCGGCATGATTTACATGTCACAGTCTTGGTGCTCTCCTGGTCGTCTCGTTAATGGGATGTATACGTAAATTGGTATGCAACAATATGACTGCATGACGAACATAAATGACAGCTCATAACATGAAAAACATAACATGCATGTCATGAGGGACATGATTTACATGCCACGCGTTTTTTTAACGGGATGTATACGAAAATTGGCATGCCACAAGATGACTGCATCACGAACGTAAATGACAGGTCATAACATGAAAATCATGACATGCATGTCATGAACGACATGATTTACATGCCACGGTGTTGGTGCTCTCTTGGCCGTTTCGTTAGTTGGATGTATATGCAAATTGGTATGCAACCCGGACCGACTCTTGTCTCTGAGGACACAGTTGTTCCCCCGTTTTCTGCCATGTGCGTTCCAGTTAAGTGCTCCAGTGACGATCCTGCCATGTTCGATGCCACACTAGAACCGATTCATTCAGCATGCATAAAAAAGAACATTTTAGTACCTCATTGCGTGGTATGTGTAGTTGAAGGACGCACAGGAGTATGGACTGTTAATAGTTCAATGGAACCTGCAGTATTGCCCCGAGGCATGAAACTTGCTTTGTTTAAACCCGAATTGTCTACGACCCTAGTTGCCCTTGTTGATGCTGCTGAAGAGAATGCGCGTTTACGTCCCAAAAGTTCCGACGATTCGCAGCTTTTACGAATGATCGACAAGTCACTTAGCCCAAGTGAGCGTGATGTACTTCTGGACGTTCTCGCCAGGCACTCGGAAGTGTTCGACTTTTCACAGAGCAGCAAAACACTTTCAATTCCAGCGTCTCGAATACGTCATCGGATCAACACCGCGTCAGCACACCCCATACGGCAGAAACCCTACAGAGTCGCACCATCCGAACGCAAGGTTATCAACGAGCAAGTGCAAGAGATGCTGTCGAAAGGAATAATTCAAGAATCGGCGAGTCCCTGGGCCGCTCCCGTCATCCTTGTGAAAAAGAAAGATGGTACGTGGAGATTCTGCGTTGACTATCGCAGATTGAATTCCGTTACTAAGAAAGACGTCTACCCGCTCCCGCGCAATGATGATGCCATAGACTGCTTACATTCCGCTTCCTACTTTTCTTCTGTTGATTTGAGATCCGGATATTGGCAAATCCCTATGCATCCAAACGACAAGGAGAAAACGGCATTTGTTACGCCTGATGGGCTGTATGAATTTAACGTCATGCCAGTTTGGACTGTGCAATGCCCCTGCGACATTTGAAAGATTCATGGACACCATTCTGCGTGGTCTGAAATGGCAGATTTGTATGTGCTATCTTGATGACGTCGTCATTTTTGGGCGCACATTTCACGAACATAACACTCGTTTGGATATCGTACTCGACTGCGTTAAGAAGGCCGGTCTTGTGCTCAACTCGAAGAAGTGCCGTTTTGGCGAACGCCAAACACTGGTATTAGGGCATCTCGTGGATAGACACGGCATTAGACCTGACCCGTAGAAGACAGCAGCAGTTGAATCATTCGCACAACCAAAATCTGTGAAGCAGCTACGAAGTTTCCTGGGGCTCTGCTCATATTTCCGGCGGTTCATACGTGGGTTCTCGGATGTCGCACACCCCCTGGCGAATCTTTTACGCAAGAACACTCCGTTCCACTGGACCCCTGAGTGCGCCGCCGCCTTTCGCCAACTGAAGTTATTATTAACTTCGCGGCCAATACTTCGGCACTGTGATCCTTCATTACCAACGGAGATTCACACAGACGCAAGTGGCATTGGCGTCGGCGCCGTCCTCATTCAACGCGCTGACAACAAAGAACATGTCGTGGCCTACGCGAGCCGCTCTTTAAGCAAACCTGAACGCAATTATACCGTGACCGAACAGGAGTGCTTAGCGGTAGTATTTGCCGTACAGCGGTTCCGCTCGTACATATATGGCCACCATTTCACCATTGTAACCGACCACCATTCCCTGTGTTGGTTGGTGAACCTTCGGGATCCATCCGGTCGCCTCGCGCGATGGGCCATGCGCTTACAAGAATACGTGTTTACTATTTCCTTCAAGAGTGGCCGTCGACATGCCGATGCGGATTGCCTTTCTAGGATGCCACTACCTACAACAGATTGTGACGCCGATAACTTCGACCACCTTATCGCGTCTCTGTCGCGTGACTTTCCCGACGCTTTGACTTAGCCGCCGAGCAGCGCAACGACCCCAGTTTGAAAAACATTTGCTCAGCAGCAGAACGTTCCATGGGCGAAAACCCATACTGTATCCGAGATGACCTTCTTTACAAGAGGAATTTATCCACGACTGGCGCCCGCTTTCTACTGGTGGTTCCGGAATCCCTTCGATCGTCTGTTCTGCATGTTACACAAGACTTATATTCGAAACCCAACAGCCTTTAAGAAGCATGACGAGACTCCCTTTACGACGTGTAACAGTAGCAAGGGAGACCAAGTGGAAGAACTAGTTCTGGAAAATTTCAATTGGAAGAAGGCGGAGGAAATGATTCCCAAACGAACAGCCACAGGATTAGATGGGGTTAGCATTACTGTAATAAATGAGCTCGGAAGAAACAGCAAAGAAGCCCTATTAAAAGCAATTGGCTTAAAGGACAGACGAATACCGGACAGTTGGCGTCAAAGTAGGATGAAGTTCATTTATAAGGGCAAGGGAGAGAAAAATAACATTCGCTCAGATAGACCGCTGACCATTACATCAGTACTCTACAGGTTGGCGATGCAGGCAATTAAATTGGAAATGCAGATATGGACAGAGCTTAATGGCACTTTTGGCGAACTCCAAAATGGATTTCGAATCGACAGGAGATTAGATGATAACCTTTTCGCGCTCACGCAGTGTATCGAAATAGCCGGGAAAGAGAACAGACCTTTACATTTGGCATTTTTGGATATTAAAGGTGCGTACGACAATGTGAATCAGAATATTTTATGGCACATAATGAAATAGGTTGGTATAGGGGATGACTGTATAGAGCTCTTAAAGGAAATATACAGTGGAAATACAGTTTGTGTGGAATGGGAAGGTATGGCGAGTAATGGTAGAATGGAGGCCGCCGGTATAGGTAAAGGGTTGACGGCAGGGATGCCCGTTGCCCTCACTATTATTCATGCTTTACATGAGGAGAATGGAGAAAGCATTGGAGATGAGCAATATTGGTTTTAAGCTGTCGTACAGACAGGCAGGTATAGTGATAGAACAAAAGCTCCCCGGGTTGTTTTATGCAGACGATATTGTGCTATTCGCAGACAGTCAAACAGATTTGCAGGGTCTGGTTAATATATGTGGTCGGGAAAGTGAAGATTTAGGGCTAAAATTTAGTGTGACAAAATGCGGCTGGATGATATTCAATGACAGCAACGATCAGACCATATCAATAGAGGGCGAGGAGATACCCAGAGTACGAGAGTACAAATACCTCGGGATATGGATAAATGATGGGAATAGATACATGGAAGTACAAGAAAAAGCTATGATAATTAAAGGAAAGAGGAACTCCGCAATAATGAAGCATAGAGCGCTGTGGGGTTACAACAGGTACGAGGTAATTCGAGGTTTGTGGAAAGGTGTAATGGTGCCAGCACTTACATTCGCAAACTCAGTGGTGTGCATGAGGTCAGAGGTACAATCAGGGCTGGATGTGAATCAGAGGACGGTCGGACGTCTCGCACTGGGCGCCCATGGGAAGACCACAAATGAGGCTGTTAAGGGGGATATGGGATGGTCTTACTTTGAGGGAAGGGAAGCTCAGAGTAAAATTAGGTACGAACAGAGATTAAGAAATATGAAAGAAAGTTGATGGGCAGCAAAAGTATTCAGGTATTTGTATAGGAAGAACGTTGATTCACAATGGAGGAAGAGAACTAGGAAGCTTACCAGTAAGTATACATCCAGTAACGAAACGGATGGGACGAAAAAGAGCGTTAAGAGCATGGTCAGAGCGGCGGAGAACTCGGATCGGATAGCAAGAATGGAGAAGGAACCGGCATTGAACAACTACCGAAAAGGGAAAGAAGAAATCAAGAGAGAAAAATTTTACGATAATTCAAAGGGAAGCGCTTTACTGTTTGAGGCAAGGTCCGGTTGCCTGAGAACCCTAAGTTACAGACCGAAATTCAGTAAAGAAGGGGACACATGTACGTGCTGTGGAAAAGCTAGGGAAACGACAGATCATATTTTGATTGAATGTACAGATGTCCACCCAGGTGTAGCTGTGGACACTACCCTACAGGAGGCCATGGGTTTCAGGAGTAACAGGGGAAAGCTGAACATGCCGGCGATAGAGATAAGTAAAAGGCGCTTAGAGCATTGGTGGCGTAAAAGTATGGAGCAAACAAAAGCGCAAGGTAGTTCGGGTAAGATTGTTTCATCACAGAGGAACGATAATAGATAAAATAAATAGACGAGGAGAAAAATTAGTTGTGAAAATAAGTGTGATTCGGGAAAAGAAATGTTTGTAGAGGAAACAAACAAAGCTAGAGCTTGGTGGCCCGGCTACCGCCCCGTTATGAAGGGGACACTCCTAATATCCATCCATATATATATATATATATATATATATATATATATAATATATATATATATAATTGCATATAATATCGCCAGATGGTGCTAATTTTGGTATAGTTGATGACTAAAGCTAAGAGATGGCGCTGTATGGCTCGCTTTATAATATGAAGAATGATCCCTAGATAGCGCGTGTTAGCGCGCCAAGAGGATCCCTCTTGGCGCGCTTTCGCTTTCGCTTGGAGTCACCGGATGGAAGACAGATGGCGCTCTATGGCTCGCTTTCTAATATGAAGAATGGTCCCTAGATGGCGCGTGTGAGCGCGCCAAGAGGCTCCCTCTTGGCGCGCTTTCTCTTTCGCTCGGAGTCGCCGGATGCAAGACAAGGCTGCGGAACGGAGGGCACGGAAGGCGGCGGCAGCGCGCGCTCGCAGACAGAATCCAGAGGTGAGAGTCCGCGAGGCCGAAGCTGCACGTCGACGCCGCGAAGCAGATGCCGCTGTTCGAGACCGCGAGGCCGAAGCTGCTCGACGAGTTTGATGTTTGTAATATAAACACAGTGTTTCTCACTCTTTATATGATGATTTATGGGGCTTTACACGGAAGATTCACAGTTTACCGATGATTCCCTCCGGAGCTTCGTCCACTCATCATCATTCACCACGTGGATATGCTGTAATTTTTTTGGGCACACAACAGCTGCGCATGAGTTGATGCTTGCGATGAATGACAGAACCAAGGAACAAACGTTTCTTATTGTCCAACAAGACGTCCTGCCGCTTTGAGTGGTGCAGCAGCTGAACGTCTTCGCTTCATCCACCGCATGCGAGACACACAGCAGGAACTGTACCCGCCAGTGCAACCTCTTGCAGACGTCTTCGAAGGACTTGGGCAACTGAAGTACTCCCAGTACGACATGAAGCTCAAGCCAGGCGCAGTAGGCGTCGTCATTCCAGCGAGAAGAGTCCCCGCGGATCTTAAAGACAAGGTCAAAGCCGAGCTGCAGTGCATGGAAGCCGAAGGCGTCATCACAAAGGTAATCGAGCCAACCGAGTGGTCTAGCCATATGGTCACAGTTGTTAAGAGGGACAAGGTCAGAATTTCCATGGATCCTACGGCGCTAAACAAGGTACTGCTGCGGGAGCATTATCCAATGCCAACACTAGAAGACGCAGCCTCGCAGCTATCCGGTGCCAGGTACTTCTCAACTCTCTGATGATTTGTGGGGTTTAACGTCCCAAAACCAGCTCTGATTATGAGAGACGCCGTAGTGGAGGGCTCCGGAAATTTTGACCACCGGGGGTTCTTTAACGTGCACTGACATCGTACAGCACACGGGCCTCAACATTTCGCCTCCATCGAAATGCAGCCGCCGCGGCCGGGATTCGATCCCGCGACCTTCGGATACTTCTCAACTCTCGACGCGGCGTCAGGTTTCTGGCAAATTAAGCTATCAGAACCAAGCTCAATACTTTGCACAATGAGCACGTCCTATGGGCGCCATCGGTTTCTTCGAATGCACTTCGGCATCTCGTCAGCTCCAGAAATCTTTGAAGCAGCTATGCATCACATGCTGGAAGGTTTTCCATGTGTAGTCGTGATAATGGATGCCATACAGCTTTGGGGCCGCACAAAGGAGGAGCACGACCGCAACCTGTCACTTTTGTTTTTACGCTGCCGCGAAAACAACCTCAAGCTTAATCTAATGAAATGCGCCTTTTTGCAGCGCGAAGTCCGCTACCTCAGGCAGGTTCTTAGCACTGAAGGGCGCCGCCTGGTCTGAGGTCGAGTGAAGGGCATACTGGAAATGGGAGAGCCAAAGAATTGTAAGGAACTCCAAGTCGTCTTTTTAGGCATGATCAATTATTAGTATTCATTATATCCTCAAAGGTTCCGTATGGAACTTTCCATGAGGGGTGGGTGACATAGAAGAGGTGGTATCGATGAAAGTAATGGTTAAGATACAGCTGAGTCTGCTTCTTGGATGGCATTCTTGAAGCACGTAAAATCGCGGATGACTGCTGCCTCTTCTGGAAGGCCATTCCAGTCTTTGGCGGTGCGCAAGAAGAACGACTGCTGAAATAAGCAACGTTTAATTTCTAACATGTCTGACGTCACTGCCCCCCTAACAACGTTGCTGCACAAAGACATTGCATGGGTTTGGACTGACGCTCAGCAACGAGGTTACGAAACGTTGCGTGAAACCTTAGAAAATGCACCAGTTCTTGCTTTCTTCGACTCACATAAGTCAGTCACCCTCTGGGTCTAGGCCAGCCAAATAGGAGTTGGCGCTCTGCTTATTCAAGACGGCCTCCTGTAGCATACTCGCCACGTTCACTAGCAGAGGCGCGGGAACGCTACGCTCAAATTGAAAAGGATACATTGGCAATTGTGCATTGTTGCGTGAAGTTTCATGATTACCTCTTCGGCCAAGAAACTGACTGTTGAGACCGATCACCGCCCTTTGGTACCGGTATTCAGCAAACCGCTTCATCAATGTCCACTTCGCCTGCAGCGCATGCGTATGACTTTGCAGCGATATCCCATTAAATTGATCTACAAGCCAGGAAAAGAGCTTTTTCCTAGCTGACGCCTTCTCTATGTTTCCCAGCAAACACCTCACGCAAGAAGAAACGGAACAATTTCAAGTGAATGTGCTTGAATACATTTCAGCTTCGCAGCAGCACGTGAGGGATCTTCGTGCGGCAACGAATGAAAAGCGTGCCCTGGTCAAGCTTCGAGGTTACGTCGAAACAAGCTAGCCTGAAAAGAGCGCGGTGCCCGAAAGTGTTCGTCCGTACTGGCCCTACAAAGGGGAACTGCATACACAGGACGGTCTGGTTTTTCGGAGCATTATATACGTATTACCGTATTTCAGATTTAGTCGCCTGATTCGCTCGTTGTCGGCGTTGCCATCCAGCCTCGGCTTGCCGCGTCCTCAGCTCCGGGTCTGCTTGCCGGCGTTGCCGTATTGCTGCAGCTGCCCGAGCTGGGAGGTCGGGGTCGCAGTCGCGGCGTTTCCGCTTTGTTGCTGCGAGCAGCGCCTTGCGTGCGTTCTCGTCCATGGCTGTGCTGAGACTGCGCGGAGAGCGGGCCGTTATCAGCGTTATCAGTTTTCGAGCAGCTTCCGACCGGCGTCGCGCCGAGTACGGTCTATTTTTAAACCATATGCGCGCTATGCCCGCTCTGTAGAACGTTTACGCACGGCTGTTTTGCAGCTGCGCTTCGACTGTCGACTACAGCGGACGAACGGACATTGTGAGGTCTTAAGGCGCTTCGCCCCTAAAATGAAGGGGTGAGACGATTAAACGATGCATACGTATCTTCCAGAGTACATGTGGTAGGGGCCTGATGTTTTGTTATGTGAACGGTGTTATCAATAAAACGGGGAAAGGGAATAAAGGGTATAAACGAAGTAGAAAAAACATATTTAAAAAAAAACCCGCATTTCCCCGAAGGGGAGTATGAGGAAGTGCGAAGCACGGGGTGATGCTATGAGGGGGCGCGCGCGACTAAACTGCAGAGCCGAGCGAAGGAGACGGCAGCGAGAGAGCACGCGCCAGCCGACCCACGGAGGTCTGGCCGTTTTTAAGTGCAAAGCACTTTTACTGATGATGATGATTAAGTGTAATTAATGATTTAAAGTGTTGTTGTCATGATGCATTTGTACACACACACACACATTTATATATGAAGTAGGGTGAGTGCAAACCTAACGGGGGGAGAGGCACACCAGCTGCATGGCGTCGTGACGTCACGGCGCGGAGAGCGGTGCGGAGCCGGCGCGGGGCGCGCGCAGCCACGGAGCGGAGGGCGGAGCGCGCGCAGTCACGTGGGGCGTGACGTCGCTGCGCCGTTGCTACAGACGCTCCTCTCCGCTCCTCGCGCCGTTGCTAGGGGAGAGGAGGAGGAGCGCGGATGCCGGCGGAGTTTTCGGGGTCGCTTAAGAAGTGCATTCGCACTTAAAAGATTATAAGGAAAATGCAGCAGTTGAAATTGAGTGAAAAAGACGGAAGAGCTTCTACAGAGCGCCATATATCTAAAGTTGACACGGAAAACAGGTACGATCACCGAAAGCGCCGGCTCTGGCATCAAGCAACACTGTTTTGATATGGGTTATTGGTTACTTCCATGTCAAGTATCTCTTGATGTTATTCGTTCTTTAATGTATGTACAGCATGAAGAGCGCCCGCACATTCATTTATTCCATTTTCCAGTGTGCGGAATTTACCAATTAGATATCAGTCGGGCGGCTCGCGTTGCCTGGGAAAGCGGAAGTTTCCTTGTAGCAGTGTTATCCCAACTGAATAAACACTGTGACCTTCTGATTTGTCTGTAGATGGGGAAGTTTGGTTGTGTATTCACATGTGATCGGTGGTTGTTGAACCTGATTCGGAAAGGTGTATCAGTTTGTCCGATGTATGGTTTAGAGCAGACCCCAGGTACCAACAGGTAGACCACGTTTGGTGAGTCGCAGTTGAGGTCGCCGCAGATAGTGTGTGTAAAATTGCACTGTGCTCTTTTGGCTATCGTGCTTGTTTGCATGTGTTTGCACACCATCCATCTGTCTTTTCCGCAGGGTCAGCAACCGACTTGTGTTCTGTTTCTTTTCGAGTGTATAACATAGTCCCGGATGTTTTTTGAGCGCCTCTGCACCACTCTAGGCGTCGTAGTGCAGAGCTTCGCTCCTTAAGGCGGTTGCTTTGCTCAAGTGTATTAGAGTGCTTTTTGAGAATTTTGTTGATACTTGGCGCGTGACTTGTGAGTGTGAGAATTTGGTTCGCACCGTTCTTGTTGGCTTTCGTTCTTCTGATTGTGTAGGAGTTGCTGGCGGTTCAGGTTAGCTGCGTTGCTTGCTGCGTCGACGATAGGGGGCGGGTACCGCGCTCTGATCAGGACGCTACGCAGGAGTTCAGTGTTATATTTAGAGTCTTTTGTTTCTGAGCAGATTCTCCTAAATCGGTGTGACTGGGAGTAGGTATGCTGATTTCGCAGTGCCGCAGATGGCAGCTTTTAATGTGGAGGCACTGTTGTGTGTCTGTGGGCTTCCTGTGCACCTTCGTTATCAGCCTACCCTTCTCCACCCTAACGTTTACATCGAGGATGCTAACTCCAATTCTCAAATAAGTATGAGTGAAGGATATGCTTTTATGTGCCTGGTTAAGTGAGTGAATAAAACTAAGTAGTTGTTATCCTGTGTTTGTCCAGACGAGGAAGACGTCATAGAGGTACCGCTTATAAAAAGCGCGACACGTGGGATATGTTCCTAGAAAATTTTATTCGACTCGTGCATAAATACATTTGCATAATTTGGTGCCATCCGGGTACCGATCGTCGTGCCATTTATTTGGAGGAAATACTGGTTGTCGAATTCCAATATGTTTATTTCGAGAACAATTCTTGAAAGGGTTTCAATGATGAATGGGGGGGGGGGGGGGGAAGAAGCTGATGTATTTTCCTTGAAGGACCTCACTGAAGATTTTCTCGACGCTTGTACCGCCTTACATATCAGAGGTTCGCCTAGTCTGGGTCCCTGGTCACACTGGCATTTTTGTGAATGAATCAACTGACTCGCTGGCAATGTCATCGTTAGATGGTCCAGTGTTAAATGTATTGCCGAATTTTTAATTTATCAATGCCGAGAGGTTCAAACGCTTTCTTCTACTGACATGCACTAAGATTTCTCTTCTAGAGTTTGACGACTGTCGACACCTTCAGTTCACATGAAATACGGAAAACTGCCTTTCACGTCACTGCGAAGTGGCTATAGCAAGTGCGATGGGCCAAGTCTAAATCTTTATCGTAATAAATCTCGTTTCTCCTTAACTAACCTCTGTGTGGTACGCAATGACCCAGAAACAATTGATCACTTCCTTATGTCTTGCCGCCGATTTTCTTCACTCCGCCGAATGTATCTAAATTCAATATTCCATTAACTGCGTTTACCTTTAACAACACCAATTCTTTTATCTTTTGGCGCGTCTCAGGATGGTGCAAGCCGTCATGCTGTTTTGTCAGCCTTACATAAATTTATCGAAGTCACCGGTAGATTATGCTGCTAGTGCTGTCGACCACAGGGTTTCGTTCCCAATGTTTCTTTTAGTAAATTGTAATTATTATTTTTAATTGGAACTTCTTCCTTTCTTTTTATTTTTTCTCAGATTTCGGCCTTTGCCTTTTAATTTTCCCTCTCTCTAGCATTACCTGTAGTGTGGCAATCCCCCTCGTGGGTATATGCCAACTACAGAGGACACAAAAAGAACAACAACCTTACAAGTCATGATGAAGCCGCCACTATAACAACATACACACAAGGTAGGAACACAGGAACAGGCCACGCGGCGCTTCCAACTGAATAGATCTGGGTATATCCCAGGAATAAATAGTCAAGAAACATGCGCAGTCTCTACACAAGCCTACGTTATCCAGCGGTCAAACAATCTCTTCTCTGAATCATACAAAGATATGGACGTATCGGTAATACAACTTGTCCCTAATACAGGTTGTATTAGCGATAAGTCCATATCTTTGTATGATTCGGAGAAGAGATTGTTTGACAGCTGGATAACGTAGGCTTGTGTAGAGACTGCGCATGTTTCTTGACTATTTATTCCTGGGATACACCCAGATCCATACAGTTGGAAGTGCCGCGTGTCCTGTTCCTGTGTTCCTACCTTGTGTGTATGTTGTTATAGTGGCGGCTTCATCATGACCTTAAGTAAATACCAACTAGGCCAGCAAGCTGTGTTGTTAAAACCTTACAAGTGCTCTAATACCATAAACGTGTGGTACGTTTGTGTACAGCGACGTGACATCTAGTGTGACAAGGAACGCGCGATCTGTTATTCGAAAGTTTTCAATTTCTTGCAGGAAGTGACCTGCTTGAAGTAGATAGGATGAATGTGTAGGTGGTATATCCTTAATAAAGAAATCAATGTAAGGAGATGGAGATATAGTTTCGGTAAGTGTTTCGGTTCCTGATATGATAGGTCTTGCAGGGTGACCTCTCCTAGGTATTTTGGTAACATGTAGAACCGCCTAGGTGTAGAATGGGCGGGAATAAGCGATCTACAGAGTTTGCCATCTACTGCAGACTGTTTTGCGAGGTCCTGGAGGGCCGTAGTGATTAATTTTTTGCGTTATATTGTGGGATGGGAATCAAGGGGCTTATAAAAATTCCTGTCCAGCAACTGCCGCACGCCTTCATTGATGTAGCCTCCTTTGTTAAGTATGACTATGCCACACCCTCGCGGGGGCCGCTTTGAACCGCGGCGGCATTCTTAACCGCCATGGTCCTAACAATGAGCAACCACTTTGGACCAAGTCCGTATATATATATAATGACGTCTCGGTAGCAACGACGTTTATTAGGACCGGACACTCAGCATCGAACCAGCCAAGGCCCACACACACGATAATGATGATGCTGAGGCACTGAAGATGAAGATCAACCACAGCAGGATGATGATGATAATGTACAGATGAAAAAGAAGAGCATAGTAAATGCCCACAATATATATATATATATATATATATATATATATATATATATATATATATATATATATATATATATATATAAGCATGAGGAACTTCCCCTTAATTGGATGTCGACACATAAATAATATGAATACACCTATGTATAAGGCTGCTAACATGCACCCATAGCTGGCATTATGTTACTTTTGATGCATACTATTTATATCGAGTATATAAAGCCATATATGGCAGTACATAACTGCTTTATAAGGCATATAATACTCCGTATACGTTCATATCTGGCTGTATATGACTTTATATTGACGCTTATATGGAAGTAGATATCCTGGTATGAACGCTTATATGTCCATATCTGGCCCATATATGACATTTCCGTAAGGGATGGCAAGTATTTTTGACTCCTCAGGGCACGATACACTATTATCCTCTGCATCCGGCGGTCTTGTAAGCCCTGCCATTACTACGGGTGAATATCCCAGAAATGCGGCAAGCTTGAACCCTTGAGGTAGCACGGCCGCTTCAGTAGAACCATTTATCACCCATAGACCCGTGCATCCATCGATCACTGAAACTACGCAATACGGGACAAACACGTTTTTCTTGAGGAAGTTGCTGTGCACAGGTTCCACTGCAGCGTCGAAAGAGATGCGAGTAGGGCACGAAGCGACAACAGGAAAACGCATTGCAGATGGGTGGGTCTTCTAAAAGCACGGACAAAATATTTCCATTGACAATGAGTTCTCCCGTTTGGCAGTCAACGTTTGCACCACACAATTGCAGAAAGTCAATTCCAGGAATCGCGTCATGGGTAGAACGAGTAAGAACAATCAATTCAGTGTTAAAAACTCGACCACCCAAGGAGATACATGCACATTGTATACACCAACTGGGTATAATGAGCCCCCACTCACTCCACGAAAACTTGTGCCCCGGTCCCAACGAAACATGACCTTCCGTCCAAGAAGACCCTTAAAGAGCACACTCAAAATAGAAACATTTGCTCCCGTGTCCACCAAAGCCATAGTAGAAACACCGTCGACAAGTAAATTAACCTTATTCTTTAGCATGAAGATAATTGGAGGTATCTGATATGCCAGCAAGCATTTTCCTGCGACCTCACCTCCATCGGTCGCGCTAACTAGTTCCCCGGCGGGGGCGATGCAAAGCGGCGCCGAGGAGACGGTGACGTGAATTGCGGCCGAGGAGATGGTGATCGGGAGGCTCGGAAGGCAGGGTACGGTCAGAAGCTGGGGAACAGTAGCGGTTTCGGGGCCTTTCTTCTCCAGAGTAGAGTTCGAGAGTGGGGCCACGGCGTCTTTCTTCCTGGAGGCGGCCTCCCGAAGTGGAGTTTCCAAGCCACGGAGCGTTAAAGTGTCGACCACCGCGCCGCGATGATGGCGTCGACTGTCCATAGCTCGGAGCTCGATCGGCTACAATACCTAGCGACGTGACCATGCGTACCGCAGCGGTAGCATACGGGTAGATCGAACTTCTGGTTGGTAACGCTCTACTTCCGCAGCACGTTGAGTAGCGAAGCTCCTCCTCTTGGAACTTGTACGTTGCGTCAGGTCTTCGTGGACGACTGTTGCGTGGACGTTGATCAATGCTGCGGTCCGGTTATAACTCGGTTCATCGCTGTAATTGCTGAAATCCGTAACGTTTACGGAGTGCTGCAATGCAGGCAAAGGGGGCGCGCAAACAGTATGCTGGAGAGTGGTGGAGTAGCAGTGTGGGGCCGCATGACGTGCCTGTTCTTCTTGCCGTAGTAGCTCCTCACGGACAATCTGACGAATCGTTGACGATAGATCCGTCTGGTAATTCGTGTCTACGCTTACCACAGTCGTTACATTGGGTAGCCGCCCGAACTTCGGTGTAATGCGGCGAGTCTTCAGCGCCTCGAACGTACGGCAGTGGCGTGTTACGTAAGACACGGCGTTCAAGTTTGCCAATGAGGAAGCTATGCAGGTCTTCCGCAATGCCTTTCAGGAGGTGTCCGACCTTGTTGTCCTCCGACGTTCCAGGGTTGACAGTCTTTCACAATTTTAGGGCTTCCTCAATACAAGTGGTAAATGTTTCACCGAGGACTTGAGCTCTCTGATCTAATGTCGATTCCGCCCGTTTCTTCTTAGCATCTGAGTCGCCAAAACACTTCTTCATTTCCTCAGCCAGACCGGCCCACGTAGTTAGCATGTCGGCGTTGTTGTCGTACTACAGCAATTCCGTGCCAGCCAAAAAAAAAACAACGTTTCTAAGCTTGCTGGCAGCATTCCAGTTATTGTATTGGCTTAGCGTTTTACAATGGGTCAGCCACTCATCGAAGTCTTCCCCCGCTTTTGCTGAGAATGTGCGTGGCTCTCGGTAGTACTGAATCGGGGCTGGATTGGCCGTGGCACTTTTGGATGGGGCATCTCGCGCCGAAGCCATGATGGGGCGCGATGGTGAAAGCCTGGCAAGGCGGCGGCCTCTGCGAAGTTCTGATGCTCCCGGCTCCGTTGTAGGCCGTGGCGCCGCGTAGGTGATACCCAGAACTTCTCCACCAAATGTTACACTCGAGGTGTGACGGTGACCAGATCAGTCTCGATGCTGGCGTGGTGCGAGAACCGACCCTAGGTTGTTGTTGTTATTTTCCTCAACCTATGTAGCCTGCCGAACGTCGTTCTTCTCTTCTTCCCTTTCGCCGCAGTTCCCCGTTTCCGCGATAACCATTTTCTCCTGCGTGCTCTCGCAACAATATTGCCACGTGCATGAACAGTGTACTCATTAGAAAGAACGGTAAAAAATGTATTTGCAGATTATATATGTACAGGGAGAAGCCGTTGCAGCCAAGATGGAAGGAGAGCAACAACAGCACAAGCGCGCCCCAGTCGTCGTCTTCGTCACTTTCCTGCGCACACTGTCACGTTAAAGATGGCGCTCTTTTCACCCAGCAGGAGCGCTGCGTAAGGCACAACCCCCGAAGGGCGGGGCGCCGTCCGGCGCTTAAGATAAAGCGATGTCGTGGCCAGAGAACTACACCTTAAGGCGCGAGACGTGAACATCACTGCCTGCTACGAAAGATGAGGCACTGGGAGTCCAATGATAACGATCTGACATGTTACCTCTGTAAGTTGGCGGAGAACATTGTATGGTCCGGAATAGTGAGAAAAAAGGTTCGATGACAGGCCCACGTGGCTCGAGAGCGTTCACAGAAGGAGTAAAGAGCCGGGAGAATAGTGAATTTCTTTCTGGCAGCTATCGTAGCGGGCCTTCTGGGGCAGCTGCGAAAAAGAAAGATGCGATCTGGCGAGCCGTTTGAGCCCGAGGAGCGACATCGCGAGCGTACTCCGTGGTCCTGTCGAGCACTGATGACGATAGTATCAAAGGATAGTGTTTGATGACGGGAAAACAAGATGTAGAGGAGGGGGGGGGGGAGTGAGCTGTGTCATGGGAGAGTTATAGGCGAATGTCACGTGAGGTAAAGTGCTATCCCAATCGCGGAGATCTGCGGAAACACACGGATAGCATCGTCGTAAGGGTGCGATTGAGGCGCTCGGTTAGCCCATTTGTTTCCGTATGGTAGGCAGTTGTCAGCTTGTGACTTGCAGAACAGGAACGAAGAATGTGGTCGACGACTTTTGAAAGAAACCGACGACCGCGGCCCGTGAGCAGCTGTCGCGGGGCGCCGTGGTGCAAGATAGCATCGTGAAGCAGGAAGTCGGAGACGCTGTGGCACAATTTGTCGGCAGCGCCCGTGTTATTCGGAACTTTCACAGAGGGTGGCGACGCCATGCGGCAGCCATCGGAACCCTGCATTGGGGGAAGCCCACTCTCAGTCGGCTTTGTTGTGCGGTGTGCATGTGCGCTGATCTATCTATCTATCTATCTATCTATCTATCTATCTATCTATCTATCTATCTATCTATCTATCTATCTATCTATCTATCTATCTATCTATCTATCTAGCCGCCTACGACTTTGGGCTCTTCTGGCCGTTTCGTGAATAGGATGTATACGAAAATTGGTGCGTTACAACACCACTGCATGACAATTATAAAGGAGAAGTCATAACATGAAAATCATGACATGCATGCCATGAGCGGCATGATTTGCCTGCCACGATCTTGGTGCTCTCCTGGCCGTTTCTTAATGGGATGCATACGCAAATTGCTCTGCTACCATATGACTGCATGACGAACATAAATAACAGGTCGTAAGGTTACAATCTTGGCATGCATGCCATGAGCGGCATGATTTACATGCCACAATATTGCTGTTGCAGCATACCAATTTTCGTATGCATCCTATTAACGAAACGGCCAGGAGAGCAGCAATATTGTGGCATGATTTACATGCCACAAGATTGCTGCTCTCCTGGCCGTTTCGTTATTGGGACGCATACGAAAATGGGTATGCCCCCATGCCACTCCATGAAGAACATAAATGAGAAGTCATAACATGAAAATCGTGACATGCATGTCATGAGCGGCATGATTTACATGCCACAATCTCGGTGCTCTTGAGGCCGGTTCTTTAACTTCATATGTACCAAGATATGTATAGCTAGACAGCAATGTATATCCATTTTACGTTGCTGATGCGTGCTTCGCATTTCCTTGGTTCCCACTGCACGTGGGATCTGCCAATTTTTTGATCGTTGTTGTATTTTTTCGCTGTTTTGCAGGGGCTATTCTAGCACTTGTAGTTTGGACAGAAGCTGCGAGTTCTAGCGCTTCTCTTCAGCGGGTTATTTGCTCAGTATAAGCAGGTACAACAGCCACAAAAATATGCTGTGTGCCGCGGTGCACATGCCGTGCACTCAAAGGCGAGGTAAGCCTGCACTCGTTTTCTTGTCATGAACGAATGAAGGAGTGGGTGTTGAATCTGCGAATTGGGTAGCCAGTTTCCCTCCTACAAATCGCTTTTGCGAGCTCCCTCTACATCGACTTGAGAGGAACTCATCAGTGCCCCCGAACTATAGAACCAGCTAGCTATTGTTGCCTGGGGCGAAAGGGGGGTGGCTTCCAGAGTGGAGCCAGCCTGAGGCACAGGAGCAGAGATTTTTCACTTCCATAATAAAGATGTTACCACTACCACCAGTGACGAAAATGATGAGGGTGTGCAGCGAACAGTTTGAGCCCGAATATTTTTGCTGGGGTGCATTTAGCAAGTTAATGTTTTGTACTACATACTTCGGTGCATGTCTTTTAGGTTCTCCACTCTAAAGGAAATACGCCGAAGAATAAACATGGGATGGCGCGCATACGGGAGACAGTACAAGCTCATGAACAGAAACTTACCATTGCTACTAAAGAGGAAGTTATATAATTGCTTTATTTTGCCAGTACTGACATATGGGGCGGAAACTTGGAGAATTACAAAGAATCTAGAAGGGAAGTTAAGTACCACACAGAGGGCTATGGAAAGAAAAATAGTAGGCGTTACTCTAAGAGATAGGAAGAGGGCCGAGTGGGTTAGGGAACAGACAGGGGTAGCCGACATAATAGTCGAAGTAAAGAAGAAAAAATGGACGGTGGAGGTCACGTGATGAGAAGGCTAGACAACCGATGGACAGTTAGAACAACGGAATGGATACCAAGAGAGGGTAGGCGCAACCGTGGACGACACAGTAAGATGGAGTGACGAAATCAAAGTCGCAGGCATCAAATGGAATCAGCTCGCACAGCACAGCAAAGGATAGAAAGCATTGGGAGAGGCTTTCATCCTGCAGTGGACATAAGATGGGCTGATGGTGATGATAATGATGATGATGACTAAATTTTAGTTCCCGCATTACGGCATCGTTCATGAGCACATCGTAGTTCGGGCTCTTGAGAGCCCCAGTAATTGCTATCTTGTAGTAGCATGCATCTCTCAATGAGCGACCAGCATCAACACCTGCATAGCGCTCTTTTATTGCATGATCCACACCGATGTCCGCTGCCAGCTCTTACGAAACACCAGATCACGTGTGCTTTTACCAGCCTGAAAATCATATCGGCTACAGGTTGCCCTATGGGACGGAAATCTTTTAGCAGTTTCGAATGTTTCAACACGCTCGAAAGTACCACTGCGCTGATCTTTTATACAGTTCTTCATCAAAATGCTACCGGGCCGAGGGCGGCACCAAATCCGTGAAGTTGCGCTCAATGCCCGAACGTCAGAACAAGGACACTAGAGTGAAGGGTTTTATTGCAGCGCTTGATTGTATCGTTGTTACAACGATAAAAAATGACAGGCTGTTGAATTGCGACGCTTGTAGAGGTAACAGCGTACTGAGTTCATTGTTTCGGGTGAAATATTCGGGAGCGAAAGGGAAGGGAGTAAGAGGAGAAGGGTGTAGACCTGCAGGAATAATAATAGCTGGGGTTTTAGTTTACAAAACAGATATTTGATCAGACCCGCCGAAGTGGCAGGCTCCGGAAATTTCTACAGCTGCGTGTCTTCAACGTGCACTAAAAGCGCTGAGTACACGGAAGTCTAGCATGTTCTCCTGCTCTGCAAATGCGGCTGGTATCGAACGCACATCTTTCGCTATAGCAGCCACGCCTTATACACATTACTACCGTGGCAAACGCAAACGAGGCTGTGCAGTTTTGCAAACGGCAGCAGATGATGTGCCCTGCGTTCATAACATCTTCAATAACATACCGAACACGCGCTTTCAATGTGAGACATGAAACACCGAAGAGTCAGTGGCTTCTTATATAAAGCCGTGACAACACGGCGGCTGGCTTGAAAGGGGATGCGATCTCCCAAACGACAGTCATATTGAATCTATAGTAGCGCCCCCTAGAGGCGGTGAAAGTTGCGAATAGCATACTGTGTCGCGTAGTCGATGGCTACAGGGACCTGTTCACCGTTTGTGACGGTGGGAATGGTCCAATAAGATCGAGGCCGACGCAGTAGAATGGGACAGTTTGAATGTCCATCGGCTGGAGGGTGCCGGCTGGTGACAATGACGGATTTGTGGCGTTGAGAGGATTCACAAGCAGCAACGTAGTGGCGCACATAACGCTGAGGGCCTGACGAGAAGAAACGGCGCCGTACGCGATGCTACGTGCGAGTGGCACCAAGGTGTCCAGCGGTAAGGACGTCGCGAAGTTGTTTAAGAAGTCTACAACGAAATGCCACAGAAACAAGGTAAAAGCTATAGGCCGTCGGAGTTTATGCTGCGTTATGCTGCGTCTGTAGAGAATGCCAATAGGAAGCACGAACTAACGAAGCGAGGGGTCAGGGCGGTGAAAGCGCAGACGATATATAATAGATCGGCGAGTTGTTCGCTGCTTATATTGGTGAAGCTTCAGATGGACAGGACACATGTGTCGGAAGCACGCGATTCCGAGTTTGGGCAATCCGGGATGACGAGATAGGCAGCCGGCGTCCTGGTACATTAGGCCAGAATTGTAAGTGACGTCAAAGCGGTGTTCTTGAAACTTCAAGGATCATCGACTAAGTCGGCCCCTCGGATCTTTTAGGGAAGAAAACTAGCATAGCGCATGGTGTTCCGTAATGAACGAAAAGTTGCGTCCAAACGAGTATGGTAGAAATTTTTTGATTGCCCACACCAGGATGAGAGATTCGTCTTCTGTGATTGAAAACTTGCATCCCGACGAGGAGAGGAGACGACTGCCACAAGCGATTACACGAGTTTGCCCGTGCTGAACCTGGGCGAGAACAGCTCCGATGTCGTGTGCGCTGGCGCCGGTGCGAACTTCTGTGGGAGTGAGGGATCAAAGTTGGCCAACACGGGTGAGGAGGTAAGCAATTTCACTACCGCGTGAAACGCATCATCCTGTTCAGTTGCCCAGGAAAATGATACGAATTTCTTGGTGACTTGCATGAGGGGACGGGCAATGTGGGCGAACTTCTTGACGAAACGTCGGAAATAAAAACACAGGCCAACGAGCATCTTCGAGCATCTTTGGTCGATACTGATATGGGGAAATGCCTGACGACGTGCATTTTATCCGGGTAAGTTTGCACACCGTGAGCGTTTACAAGGTGGGCTAGCACAAAAATGTCTAGGCGGCCAAAGCGGCCCTCAGAGGAGTTGAGCTGAAGGCCAGCTCGCCCGAATGCTTCAAGAACTGCCGACAGGCGGGTAGGTGGCTTTCAGATGTCAGCGGTAGACGATCACATCATCCAGATAGCAAAGGCTTCTTTACCATTTGTATCCCTGCAGAAGCGAGTCCATCATCCTTTCAAACGTCGCTGGGGCATTACATAATCAGAATAGCATCACCTTAAACGGGAATAGCCCGTCGGGTGTTACAAATAGTCTCTTCACGGTCCTGGTCGTCCACCGAAATTTGCCAGTACCCTGACATCAGATCGATAGAGGACAAGTAGGCGGATCCATGTAAACCGTCGAGAGCGTCATCAATCCATGCCAGGGGCCAGAAGTCCTTACGCATAACTTTGTTCAAGTGACGGTAATCGAGGCAAGAACGCCAAATGACGGGTCCTTCCTAACACGACCGGTGAAGCCGATGGATTGCAGGAATGCTCTGTGACGCCTTTTATGATAGTTCTGTCAATTTCACAATTAATTACTTGTCGCTGAGCGTGGGGCACGCGATAAGGACGTCGCCTCATTGGCCTGGCGCCTCCAGTGATGATTCTGTGAGCGACAATAGATGTCTGACCGAAAGGGTGGTCGTCAAAGTCAAAGATGTCGCGGTAGGACTGCAGTATGCGCCATAGGCCGTCTATCTGTGCTGGGTGGAGGTCAGGTGCAATCATCTTTTCAGTGTGACCACCCGCAGGACTGTGCGAGGAGGAGAACGGAACAGATTGCATATTAGTGTGGGCGACCAACGCAGAAACGGCATACTGGTCAAGAGGAGACATTGCGCCCAGAGCCATGCCGTCTGAGGTAACCCGGATGGACCAGCTGAAGTTCAGTAAAGGCAGAGATACCGGTTATCCGTAACTGCGAGAACTGTATGAGGAGCGGAGATATTTCTGGCCAATAGCACGTCGATTTAGGAGTCACGATGTAATCCCGTCGGGCAGCTCAGGAGAGGACGCCAAGCTCGCATACGTCACGGCTTGAGGAACCAGACGGACGAAATCTACGGAACATATGCGGGGTTGACGTATGGTCATAGGGTCATCGAAGCATGGCATTTGGAGTTGAAGCAAGCAGGTTCCACGGTCGATAAGGACAGATTGAGCGGATAGGAAGTCCAAGCCGAGAATAAATTCGTGAGAGCATTGCTCGAGCACAGCAAGTAGTGCAGTTGTAGAGCTGTCGGCAATTCTTATACGCGCGGACCGCATCCCAAGCCCGGGAAACGTCCCGCCGTCGGCGGCGCGCATGAGCAATACCGTGGGCGGCGTCAGAACCTTCTTACGCGGCGGCGCAGTTCAGAACGAATGACTGGTATATGCGTGGGCTCCGGTATACACAGGAGTAACAAGTTCGTCGTCTATTTTTGTGTATAAGGTTGCGTCTAGTTTGCAGCGTGGCCAGAGGATTTGGTAGGAAAATCGTCGATGCAGCACTACGTCCGGGAGCTACACCGAATAGTTTTCCCGGGGCAAGCGTTCCGTCGGCGATGTTGGGCGGCGGAAGCGGGCGAGCGAGACGACGGGCGACGGCGGAGTGGCGACCGGGACTGGTGACCACGAAGGGATGGTGAACGGCGATGAGTTGGGCCATCGTACGGTTGGAATCGACCATGACCCTTCTCGGGACGACGGTTGTACCCACAGAACGCCCGATCCCCATACTATCGGTTGTTGCAGCAGCGGGCCACACGACCAATACGGCGGCTGTTGAAGCGGATGGGCCGGTTATCAGCAGTTCTACACTCGTCTGGATTGCGAAGATGTGGCAGAAACGTCTAGTTTTGAGCGTACGAAAGAGGAAAATGGCGATTGATGGGCCGGGAAGGAGCTGCTGCACACGCAGTGTCCAGGCCAACATCGGAAAGTTCCTGGCGGACGATAGCATGGACGAGTGGTATCATATTCGTGCTCGAATCACAAGCACCGGAGCGCATGGAAGCAAGCGCCATAGCCTCGATTTGGCGTCGGGCGATCTTCGTCACGTGTTGGCTTGTTAACGGAGGCGCTTTTGGTGCAACTGTGTCTTCGCATGACCATGTTGCGGCCGTGTTGGGAAGACGAGTAAACGGATTGGCAACACGCCGACATTGAGCGGCCCCGAAAAGCTGACACTTCGGGATGATGATGTCCAAAGTTTCAGTCCTTGCATACTAGCAGATTGAAAACATGTGCTATGCCTTTTAAGAGGTGACCCGTTTCTCAGACTGCGCCATGTCACAGTCGGCTCTGCGGCACAGGGCCAGCACTGCTGGCCCAGTGGATGTTTGTGCGCGGAATGTCAGCTACTTCTCGGCCGCTGTATTTCCGAAGTGTACTTGCCGAATAGGACGCGAACGTTTTCCTTGCATGAGGCCCAGCCTCCGATTTCATGTTCGCGGTTCTGAAACCATACCTTTGCCGTGCCTCACAAAGAATAAAACATTCGCCAGCAGAATAGTCTCCTCCCAACGATTACTGTTAGTTGCGCGCTCGTTCAACGGCAAACAGCCATCGATGCCCACATTGTCAGTCTCACAGAACGTGCCTGGGTCTTCAGCATATGCAAGGACAACCGCTGCTCGAAAATCGTGGAGCCAGCCAAAGGCGGGCCGCTGCGGAGCTCCGTTATATAGTGTCCTACGCAGCACCTACACCAAAATGCCACGTGGAGGAACAGTGTACTCACTAGAAAGAACGGTAAAGAAATGTATTTACAGACTATGTGTGTACAGGGAGAAGCCGTTGCAGCCAAGATAGGAGAACAGCAACAACGGCCCCCCTGTCGTCGTATTCGTCACTTTCCTGCGCACATTGTCACGTTAAGTGTGATGTCGTGTTTCGGTTTCGGATCGAGTTGCCTTCTATTCCCCCCAAGGGGCGTTCCCTAGCATCCATCCATCCATCCTTTTGTCGTGTTCCCCTGAATAAACCGCTTTTCCCGCTCGGGTCCTGGTTGCGTTTATATCGCAAGCGGGCCATTCCGGCGCGCCGGTTCTTTGTTCCTGCCGGCGTAGGCGCCCCTGACGGCCGCGCCGATACAACGTTTTTGGCGACGAGGTGCACGGAACCATCTGCATCTCCAATTTAGATGAGCATCGGCTCATTTTGCTGCTACAGTCGCCGAGCCTCGACTGTTCTTCGCCTCACCTCTACTTTATTTTTCGACTTTCGTGAACTTTTGCTTTCCACGAAGCCTCTCTCGCGTCTCTCTTCGGTTCTCTTCCGGCCGGCTCCCCTTCTCTGCAAAATGAATGGTGCTATCCCTCCGCCCCCATTTCTCCAGTGCCCCGGTGTGCCACCGACAGTGGCGTCCTGTATTACAGGTCTACATCGACGCCGCTGCCAGGGACGTCACGCCGGAGCACAAGAAGGCGCTCCTGCTGAACGCGTTGGGCGTGGAGGGCCTCAACTGCTACTTGTGTGCGACTGACTAGGAGCAGAAACCTGCAGCCGACTGGGAAACTCCGGAAGGTGCGTCCCATACTACTCTTGACGCGCTAGAGAGAATCTTCAACCCACATCAGGAGCCGGCGTGCGTCCGCACGCAATTCAAGTACTTAACCGCCGTAGAATTGATCCAAGTACAGCGACAAGTCAAGCTATGCGGATTCGGAGCAGCGAGTGATCTCTCGCTAGCATTTGACCAGATCGTCACGGGCATTTCATCGCCGCAACCACATCGTACGTTTTAGGAGATGGGGAAGGATTTCACAGTGCAGAGAGCACTTAGCGTTGCACGCGAAGGGGAGCGCGTCAACCGCGCATTACAACAGTTTTCCGGAGCTCACGTCGACTCCGTTTCTTTTCGTCGTGTTCAAGATGGCGTCCCCGCGCGTCGGCCTCGTCATGGCAATGGCCAACATGGCGGCCTTCCTCCTCGAGGTTTGCGGAAAGATTGCGCCGGCATTCTTCCTGCTGGGAGTGTCTCCTCCCCCGCCCGTCCTGCCTTCTCTCCTGCCGGGGGGCCTGCTGCCTCCTCGCCTACGACATCGTCGGCTCGCGCGGGTGCTTGCTTCCGCTGCGGCTCGTCACAACACTGGGCCAACTCCGGCGTCTGCCCTGCTCCGAGCCGCACTTGTGCGCGGTGCGGGAAGCGCGGGCACTTCGCCAAAGTCTGCTGGTCGTCCGGGGGTCCGCCAGCTTCTTCAAGTCCCGGATCGTTGATGGTGACGAATGCAGTCCGCGTACTGCAAGTGGGCACCAAGTCTGCAAGACCTGTTTTTGCGCCATTGCAACCGGTTCCACTTAAGAATGCACCATGGGAGACGCTACGAATTGACATTATTTGTCCACTGTTTCAAATTCCTTCTGATTGTACGTTTGCTAGCACAGTGATAGATTATCATTCAAAATGGCCTGAAGTTTGTTTCGCCAGGGAAGTTACTTCTGATGCTGCTGTAACTTTCCTAACCTCCATTTTCAGCCGAGAAGGGTTTCCTGCTTCTATAGTTACTGACAATCTTCACAGTTCATATCTCGTCAATTTGCAACTTTTCTTTCAGATCGAGCCATTCAACACTTGTGCTCCTCCGATTATTACGCTCAGGCCAATGGGCAAATTAAAAGATTTAGTCGAGTGCTGAGAAAGCACATTCAGTTAGCACAACTTGAACGACGTCCTTTGAAGCCTGCAGTCACAGAACACTTAGCAACTTACAGATTTACTTCGCAGGCAGCAACCAGCATGTCTGCGGCAGGTCATCAGCGGCAGCCTGGCTAAGCTGTTGACATTGCTAATTTTCAGTTGCCGTCATCACAACCTGCATTGAATCGCAATGCAGTCCAAACTCGTGTTTTTCACAGACAGCATTACACGAAGCAGTATGTCGATACAAAACGGGGCGCCAAACCTCCTGTCATTCAGATTGGACATAGAGTTAAGGTTCGTATGCCAGGAAAACAGAACAAATGTTGTGGTCCATTTTCCGTGTTCTCCAAAGCTGGTCCTAATGCATGCAAACTTAGCAATGGCACTATTTGGAATGCTTCCATACTTGTAATTGTCCATTCGGAAAAGGATTCCCCTTCGCGGGTAGCATCTCAGATACCCTTTCAGCACCGTTCGCAGCGTCCTGCTCGTCAAACTGCTTGCTCGAGTTGTGAAATTCCTCGGCTGGTAGCTATTCCTATTCATGGAGCTTCGCGACCCTCCCCTGGTGTAAATGGCCTTCAGGCACCTGTTCGATTCCCGGTTGCGGTGCCCAATCAGAAACGCTCTGTTTTTCGCACTGCGCGTGTACTTGAGCCACCGGGCTCCTTAACGGCGCCTGTGCAATTCGCGGCTGTGGTGCCCAGCTATTCTGACGTTACTCCGTGCACGAAGCACCTTTCCGAGGCACAGGGCTTTTTTTATAGGCACCTTATGAACACTCGACTGACGTGCTCAGCCCCAATGCAGTTTCCTCTTGTAACAATAACGGGCATGTTTCAGAGCCGATAGGCTCTCATGCATCGGGTTCTAGTTCACTGTCTCCAGCCCACGCTGAGGGACGTTTAAGTGAGTCGTCAGACTATTTTCATTCTGCATCGCTGTCAGACATTCCTGAACGGCGCTTAACTTAGCCGGAAGGCTCCCCTTCATTATCCGCACAACCTGTGCCTCGTTGGTCTATACGACGTCGGAAAAAACCCACGAAGTTTACGGACTTCGTCCTGTGATTTTTCCTTGTGCTTAGTACCGTGTAATGTACTTTTGTTGTATTGTCATATGTATACGATGTTCAGCTGCTGCATTTTCTGTTGGAGTGCATTGTATGCACTTTTCCTGTCGTCTTGTCATATGTGTACGTTGTTCAGCCACTACATTTTCTGTTGAACTGAATTGTATGTACTTTTCCTGTCTTCGTGTCATACGTGTACGTTGTTCAGCCACTACATTTTCTGTTGAACTGAATTGTATGTACTTTTCCTGTATTCGTGTCATACGTATTCGATTGTATAACCTTTACATTTTCTGTCAAGTCCGGGGGGATGATATGATATGATAGTAACGTACGATGATGCGCATCCATGTGACCTTCTTCTTTTCTTGTACTATTGTGCTCTTTTTCAAACAAAGAGGGGAATGGTGTGATGTCGTGTTTCGGGTTCGGTTTGAGTTACCTTCTATTCCTCCCAGAGAGTGTTGTGCGGTCCTGTATAGTTTCGCGTTCAGCTTAATAAACAGCTTTTCCAGCTCGGGTCCCGGGTTGCGTTTACATCGGAGGCCGGCCGCTCCGACGCGCCGGTTCTTTGTTCCTGCCGGCGTCGGCGTCCCTGACGGTCGCGCCGATACAACATTAAGGATGGCGCTCTTTTTACTCAGCAGAAACGCTTCGTAACAAAGTGTATATATATTGTAAAGGAGAAAACAGGCACAGCACCTTTGCAGCAGGCCGGCTGTGCGGTTCTTCCTTCGTCTTCGTCTTCCTTTCTGTCCCCGTGCATCCAGGGCTAGCGCCCTAGCCATGGGTGACTTTACTTTCCTTACAGTGGGCCACACTGCGAGCTTAGACATTGCTGAAAAATATCTCTGGCGGGCGGCACTGCCTGTGTCGCGCTCAGCTGTCACGGCCTATCCGTGGTCCCTGGAAAACAGTATAACACTCCTCCGGAAGCCTGTACTGGCTGTGTCGTGGTGCTCGTTGCAGGTTGCGGTGCACATGGCAAGCTGCCACACTGTCTCTGGCAGCGAGTATTGCACGCACTATCGCAGCGACAGTTTTTTTGGCCTGATACTTTTCCGTCACAGATCAAACATAGACAGAGGAGCGCTCCTTCGACCGTTGACCGTCATTTGTCGCATGACCGTAATTTGTGCATGAGTTGCAGTGACTTGGGGTCCTATCGTAGGCGCCCGCGACGAACGGGCGAGCTGCGCTGTTGTAGGGCGACTCCACTTGCAGTTCGACGGCGTGGGCGCTGGAGAATCCCTATGCAACTTGCGGTCGCACATTTCACACACGTCGATATGTTTACGGTACAGCATGTATCTCAACGGCATAGCAGCCTACTTAACTAAACTTGGTACCTTCAGTCCGTCAAATGTCACTGTCACAGTGGTTATCAATGCGCTTGGCTGTAGTGCTGTAAGATTTATTGAGTTGACAATCTTGCGATGTAGCTCTTGGGGCTGTCTTCTATGCGAATACCACTTAACCCAACCTTGGCAGTGTTGTCTGGGGCCGCCTCGTACGCGACCACATCGCAAATCTTCTTTCCGATCCGCAGTTGCCGCACACAAGAAGCAGTCCGCGTTGTTGCGTCTTTGAGTACTTACTGCCGCGATGTTCTGTCGTGGGTTTGGGCAGACCGTATCATCTGTGTTCTCTTCCTTTGATATCTTGGCAGATGCAAAGAGGCGGTGATGAGAGTCGCGGCACCAATCTTTAGAGTATTCAGGCCTCGTTGAGGCCTAATAACACTCTTGATCTCCTCTCTTCGAAGCTGCGGCATTGTGGTAGCGTTGATGACTCCAATTGTAATCCAAGCCTTTGGTGTTAAGTCTGTCTGTTCGGCTCTGCGCGTCCATCGCTGCCGGCGCCGCCGGTGTGCGTGACCACTATCGCGATAATTTTAGAAAAAAAATATAACCAGGACCAGGTTGAGATGTATACAAAAATTGCTGTGGCACAACACGACTGCATGACAAGCCTAAATGACAGGTCATAGCATCATAATCGTGCCATGCGTGTCGGCCGGCATGGTTTACATGCCACAGTCTTGGCGTTCTTGCGGCCGTTTCCATTTATTTATTTATTTATTTATTTATTTATTTATTTATTTATTTATTTATTTATTTACACGTACTGCTGTCTCGATAGACGAGACATAGCAGGAGTGGGTACATGAGTTCTAAATCAAAGAAAAATCATACAATCATACAAAGAAGAAGAAGAGGGCACATGAGTTAGTTAAAAAAATGCACAATGCTTTATAAAAGCATCACGAGATATAGTTCGGAAATTCTTTCACAAACTGTTCATTTGGATTTTCCCGCAGGGAACCATCTAGGCTGTTCCAAATGTCGACAACACTTGGGAAAAAAGAATGCCTAAAGCAATTCACAAATGGCTGAAAAGGAACAATATTAAGGGGGTGGGATCGGCGCGTGTCACGCCTAGTAGTAGGACTCAAAGAAATCGGCGCTTGAATGTGACTGTGGCCGTGTACAATCTGATGCAGCAATGTGATACGTTCAAGCGTGCGTCGATAAGCCAGGGGTTCTAACGATAAAGCACATGCGTGAGATGAAGGTGAAAAATCGCGGTCATATCGACGCAAAATGAACCGTATTGCTTTCTTCTGTATGGCCTCAAGCTTATTTGTGTCAACTGCAGTGTAGGGTGATCATACAACTGAGGCGTACTCTAGTAACGGCCTTACGAGGGATTTGTAAGCAGTTAACTTGCAGTCTCTGGAAGAGTGCTTGAGAGTTCGTTTCAGGTATCCCAGTTTCCCAAGTGCCCTAGCACAAATGGTTTCATTATGAGGATGCCACTTTAGATTTTGGGTGCAGGTAAGTCCAAGATATTTGAAGGTATTCACAGAATTAAGGTAGTGCCCATTGTAACTGTAACTGAAGACTAGCGGCTGCTTTTTGTTCGTAAAAGTCATTTGTACTGTTTTTGATAATTGATACTCATTTGCCACGCAGTGCTCCAACCACAAAAAGACGAAAACACATTGTTGAGACCCTCTTGATCATGATTGTTGGTTACATTGGTGTAAAGCACGCAATCGTCAGCGTACAACCGCAGTCTCACCGGTGTGTCCCTAATGACGTGTGCCACATCATTAATGTAAATAATGAATAGCAGGGGCCCAAGGACCGAGCCCTGCGGTACACCGGAAGTAACCATGGCCGACAATGATTGCGCGTGATTGAAAGTGACATATTGTGACCTTAAACGTAGCCAATCAGCTATCCAGCCAAGTATTTTCTCGTCACTGATAATTTTACTGAGCCTAAAAACAAGTTTCTTGTGGCACACCATGTCAAATGCTTTTCTATAATCTATGAATATGGCATCAATTTGACCTCGATTATTCAGGGCCGAAGCAAAGTCGTGAATGAATTCAAGAAGTTGTGTAGTTGTGGAAAAGCCAGGGCGGAAACCATGCTGATTGTGCGATAGTAAGTCACTATCAGTTACGTACAGAAGAATATGCTTATGAATTATGTGCTCTAGGAGCTTGCAACAGGTACACGTAAAGGAAATAGGCTTGTAATTGGAAATTTGTTGCTTATTACCTGATTTAAACACAGGAATTACATTGGCGATTTTCCAAATTGCCGGCGCTGTACATGTGTCTAATGATTTACGAAAAGTTATGGCTAAATAACGAGCGTTCCATTCCGCATAACGTTTCAAGAACATATTCGGTATACCATCCGGTCCAGCACTTTTAGTAGTGTCGATGCTCAAGAGAAGGTTGTAAATGTCGGTATAACTAATTTCTACTGCTGGAAACGGAGACATTTCCTGGTTATCGCTAATGTCAGGGGATGTACCATTGTCATCTCCAAATACAGATTTCAAATAGTCATTGAAAGCTTCCGATATTGTCGAGGAGTCGGAACAGGACACTTCGTTTATTACAAAAGACGAAGGGCAGGAAGAACTGGGATTGATGGTTTTCCAAAACTTACGCGGATTGTTTTTCATAAAAGAGGTTAATGTGGTATTAAAATAAAACTGTTTAGCTTCACTCATTTTGCCTTTGCAGTTAATTAGGCGTTCCCCTTCCTTGTGTACATTCCGCCGTTTCCGCTTCATATTTACTTTCTTTTTTCTTTCCACTTCATATTTACCAGAATCGGAATAGCAAGACAATAATGCAGATCCATTTTACGTTCCTGATGCGTGCTTCGTATTTCCTTGATTCCCACTGCACGTTGGATCTCCCATTCATTGGCGGAGTAGTTGTCCGCCGGCGCCTCCACCACCAAGAGTGTTCGTAGGCCACTATCGCGCTAACTTTAGAAAAAGAAAAACCAGGACCGAGGAAGACCCGAAACCACGTCTCTCTGCGTGGCGGTCTGGCATTCTACCGCTGAGCTACGCCTGCGCTTGAAAAATCATTGCAGAAAGACCTATACACGTATGAAGATTGCCGAGGAATCTCATTAACAAATGTAATGTTACGTTGCAGAATAGCAGTAATACGCCAGTACTCGTCGCGGAAAGTGCATTGCATAACGAGTGCGTGGAATCATTTGAAAGAACACAGGGGTGCATGCTCTGTATTTGTGCACCCATGAGAGAGGCAGGATCAATATCATCATTATAAAGCATTCTTGAACTTTTCCGTTATCGTTATTACGAAGCGCTGCCTCGTGAAGCAGTTTTGGCGTATCGTGCCATGCGTCATGCGACAGGCGACGTGTGCAGCCTCGACAGCAACCTGACTTGGTTCTTCGATATACCTGATGCCCCGATCACTCAGCCACATCCCTACGCGTTTACAATGGCATAGCCTGGCTCTTCTTATTTTGAATCTACCTCAAATTTTCGCTCACAACCAGCGACACCGACGCCATCACCGCAGTTTCTGCGAAACAAGCTCTTCAGCTTTATCGCATTAAAAGGGACTACCATCGAGGAAAAAGTAAAGTGCATTGTGTCGGCCCTTACCTCACGCGAGACCAGCCGCGAGGCACGTGAGGGTGAGCTACGTTCCCTGACGCTATGCCGATATCTGTTCGACTGTTCGTGGATAACGAGACGCAGCTGGTTAGGGGATCAGGCCACTCGCGATATAGAGTGGCAAGGAACGCTGATGCGCTAAACAGCTGCGGGATGGGTGCGCGCGACGGACAGAGTGCACGTACAGGAGAGGTAGGTCCTGTTATTGCAGCGTCTCTGTTCGCCTGGCGTCGAAGTATGCTCGCCGATCCACAGGACGCCGTGGTCCTCATGCATCCTGGCCGCGTCACATACTACCATATACAACCTCCTTCGCTCCTTCTCGAAGGTAGATTGCTGGTGAATTGCCCGTACTACTTACAGGTCCAACTCACGGGCTAGCCACGAATAGTTAGGTCAACCTGGGCTACAAAGCACCCAGCGATGCGTTACCGCTTTCCAGCACCAAGCTGTAGTCATCCTTCCTTGCCCATGGTCCTGGTGATGGAAAGCTGTCTTTAGGGTACCTAAGTAAGTTATCGTCTGTTACGACATGGTCGACACAGCAGCGAGGCCTACAGTACTCTCCTAATGGCGGGGTACTCTCCTAATGACGCCACTGATGAGAAGCGCCTTTGTAGTTGAAGAGGTGTGCAATGCCTTAAACGACAAGAACGCAAGCGTTACGCTAGGCTTCTCTTTCTGCGCATGAGCAGGAAATTGTAGGTATGAGAGAAAAATTGCGGGAGACACCACCGATGGCGCGATGGAAGCTATGCGTGGCGCTCATCCGGTTATGTCTGGTTACTATGTCATCATCATCATCAGCCCATTTTATGTCCACTGCAGGACGAAGGCCTCTCCCAATCCTCGCCATCCTTGCCTGTCCTGCGCGAGCTGATTCCATTTGATGCCTGCGAATTTCTTGATTTCGTCCCCCCATCTTACTCTCTGCCGCCCACGGCTGCGCTTATCCTCTCTTGGTATCCATTCCGTCGTTCTAACTGTCCATCTGTTATCTAGCCTTCTCATCACGTGGCCTGCCCATGCCCATTTTTTCTTCTTAATATCGTTCACTATGTCGGCGACCCCCGTTTGTTCTCTGACCCACTCGGCTGTCTTCCTATCCCTTAGTGTAACGCCAATCATTTTTCGTTCCATCGCCCGCTGCGCGGTTCTTAACTTCCCCTCTAGCTTCTTTGTAATTCTCCAGGTTTCTGATCCGTAAGTCAGTACTGGCAGGATGCAGTAGTTATATAGTTTCCGCTTGAGTGATAGTGGTAGGTTTCCGTTCATGAGTTGTGAATGTCTCCCATATGCGCGCCATCCCATGTTTATTCTACGGTGGATTTCTTTTATATGGGTGGGTTCTCCAGTAAGTAGCTGTCCTAGGTACAGATATTCTTCTACGACTTCTAATGTATGGGTTTCGACCTTGAATAGACGATCAATCAAGTAATCGAGAAATCCGCTGAATACAACAAACCCCTCTATATGGCTTTCATAGATTACGAAAAGGCTTTTGACTCGGTAGAGATACAAGCAGTTCTAGAGGCACTACGTCGTCAAGGAATACGTGATAGCTACACAAACACAATAGCCAACATCTATAAAGATTCCACAGCCACCCTGCTCCTCCATAAGAAAAGCAGAAAAATCCCAATACAGAAAGGTGTCAGACAGGGAGATACAATTTCTCCAATGCTATTTACTGCATGTGTGGAAGAAATTTTCAAAAGTTTAGACTGGGAAGAGACAGGGCTCAGGATTAACGGCGAATATCTGAGTAACCTGCGATTTGCAGACGACATAGTATTCTTTAGCAATGATGGCGACGAATTGCAAAAGATGATTGAAGACTTAAGCCGAGAAAGCGCTAAGGCAGGATTAAGGATGAACATGCAGAAAACAAAGATAATGCTAAGTGGCACGGCGAAAAAACGTCTATTCAAGGTTACTATGTAAGCGCCCAATATCACAAAAACTTTTCTTTCTGCAGTAGGGAAGAAAGCACGCACGCAGTTTAGCGGAATACTGCCTTATATAGCAATAGGTGCGAGCCCTGAGCGCGAGCTGTTGGTGTCAGACCCATTGCTTCTGAGTGGTCTGCCTGCTACTAGACTTCAATAATGCTCCTTCTAAAGTGGTGGAAATGCTGGGTATTGAAATCTAGGACTCCGAAGCCGGAAGCTGTCCGCTACCCCAACAATGCTTGGTGACAATACCCAGAAAGCCCAGCCAATCCAGAAATCCATGGCCCACAAATCCGCCCGGCATAGCGACCGGCGCGCTGCGCCAGCGCGAACCCCCTTTATTCAGCGGGGCCGATGACGAGGACGTCGAAGATTTGTTGTCTACGTTTGAGAAAGCGAGCGGCCACGTTTAAGTAGGGCGCCCTTTCGAAACTGCAGAACGTCCCCTTATGTTTAAAGGACGTTGCCAGGCTTTAGTTCCACAACTTCAAATCCGACTTCGTTGTTTCGACTGCTTTTAAGAAGTGCTTCGCAGACGCTTCCGACCGTTCCTCAGCACGGAAGCTCCGCGGCAAAGAACGCCTGCGCGGACTTGCGCAGCAGCAAGGTGAAACTTTCATGAGCTACACCGAAGACGTCATTCTGTTATGCACGCGCCTTAACCCTTCCATGACTGAGCAAGATAAAGTCAAGCGCATAATAATAGGCATTGACGACGATGCCTGTTAAATGTTGGCAAAAGACCCACGCAACTCGTCTGAGCTTGCGGCGCTGTGCCAGAGCTTAGACAAATTGCGCAAACAACGCGCCTTTGCTCGGCGGCAGACAGCCCTATACGATGCTGTCACACAACTCCATCCTGCTGTCGCAAACAAGGCGCACATTCGTGAAGTGGCTCGATAGCTATCGTGTTTATCGCATCTGTCAACCGCGGAAGCTCCTGTGCACTTTCTACTGGTTAATAAGGCGAAGGGGGCTCCAATAAAGAGATGAAAGAAGAGAATACGAAGAGTTTGGGTAGAACGGGCAGAATAAGATTAAATTGAGGACTACGCCTGTCTTAAGTTATGCTGTTGTCATTGTTGTTCAACCAAGGAGCGCTGCATATTTTTTGCGCAGGGGAAGGCGAACGTATAGATCAAGTTCTTGATTGACAAGATGTCATAGCAGCACGTCGCTCTCACGCGTTTAAAATTTTAGGTGAACGAGTTATTGACTTCGTTTGTCATGTCAATTCAGCAGGCTTCATTAATACAGCAATGAGAGAAGCTTCCATGGACCGCGAAGAGCTTCTTCAGATGGAAGCTGCGAAGGTGGGCATGAGTCAGCAGGCACTAGAAGGACTGATATCGGAGCCGATGCGATATCCATGACTCGCACACGACGATACACGACATGTGAGCCCCTTTGGGGAAGTTATAGAGAAGCCGCAAGGAAAATGGTCGAAAGCAATCGTTTAAAGAGAACGCTGTTGGATTCAATGAGCGGCGCTCTAACTGTGCAGATGCTCGTACAGCCAGATGTTTTAGAAGAAAGTTGTTACAGCCCACAATGGTGACTGATTCTCTATGAATACGCATCAGAGCAAAATAAGTGGTTATGCGATAGGAAAAAATACGACATATGGGTCTTTACGTTGATGGTGCCGCGAAAAAGTGGCAGGACTTGCAGGTTTTTCACAAGACACAGTTGTGTTGGAAGCTAGGGAAAGCGAGTTTTGCAGCTGCTTTTGTGGTCAGCGCTGCACAAATATGGGAGGCGACGCTGTGTTACAGATGTCATGCAGAATCTTCCATAGAATATTACCTGGAGAATTGTCGCCTGCTTGATGTGGCGTATCCTAACCTGTCGTCACAGACAGGTCTGGCGTTAGTGATGCATGGGTTTTGTGAAGCCATTCGCAGAGGAATAATTTTGATAGCCCTGAGAACCCCTGAGAAACTTATGCAATGTCTGTGAAATTTGCCACCTGTTATAGCAAATGAACAAGGAAGCTCGACGTCGAGGAGCAAAACTGGCCTGAACGCGTGGGAGGCAAGGAAGTGTGAAAAGTATTTGCGCCGAGCTCACTGTACACGGAACTGCATTGGCAGCTCATGCCAGTATAATGTTTTAAACGAAGGCATCGCTGAACGACGTTTCAGCGTTTCGCATGACACAGAATTCCAGTAGTCGCAATAAGAAGGTCGGTAGAGTGATAACAGTGATGTCAATAGTGACTGTGAGATGACACGTTTGATATCGTATAGCTACTCCACATACCTGTCAAAATTTGTGGCGCCGAAATGAAGGCAATGGTGGAGAGTGGAGCTTCCGTGTCCGTTATTAAGAAGAACCGACAGGACAGGCGCCGTTTGCAGCCGGTAAATCTACTCGTGTGCAAGCATACGGTGATTCGGTGAGCACACATAACTAGTGAGAATCTATAGCGTTTATGGGGATCGCCACCAGAGAGACGCTGAGAAGAGGGGACGACGACGGTGCGATCATGTGCGTGCCACGCGGCTGTTAGCCATTGCCGGGAGTGGACCGGACGTGCTGCTGGGTCCGGGGCCCTTGCTCTGACTGGTCGGCATTGGCTACAGACTGGGACGTGGCCATCTGCCACACCATTGAGTTTGAAGGCCACTGCGTTACCAGCAGTGTGCTGTAAATGCCAGACGTAACTTACGACTTTCTGCCGTCTTGCCCTGACATGAGGAAGGTAAAGATTCATCTTTACTAGCATGACAGTGCTTGTTGAAGATTATTAAAGGCTGAAGGCGGAAACACAAGACTGAAGGCGGAAACATTACCGACTGCGAGTCATTCACTGCGTAGAAGTCATAAGAGCCATGTACCCTCAGTTTGTTTGCGTGGGAAACTGTCCTCGAGAGATGATCACATACGCTACCATTTGAAAACGCTGATGAAACCGTGGCCCGAACAGCTCCGCACACTCTTAGATGTAAAGAGAGTGTTGCGAGAGTTGAGAAACTGTGTTACTCTCCCCAGAATTGTTTAATTCTATGCTAGAGTAATGCGGAGTTAGCCGCGTGGCTTACTCTTCTGTTGAAGAAATACTAACGTAATCCTCGAGCTCGCTTCTGCTTATGTAGCGTTCCAAAATCGCTGAACTCTAGCGCCGACATAGCGTACTCCGTCCATCGCAAATATCGCGCCACCAAACCGCACACCGATATGCGATTGCAGCATTGCCGGCCGCAACTACCTGGACGCGGTACGCCTCAACGTACTTTGATCTACTTTGATATCGTCAATATACAAAGTCCAACAAGCAAAAAAATTCCGCCTTTCTCCACGAAGTAAATCATCACAAGTGGGCGAACCACTGCGGATCGTTCGGTGTCACCGTATCTCACCCGCGACATTGCCCACTCACGCATGTAAATGAGTGACGACTCGTGTGTACATTTACACACGCGTTGTCATTCATGCTCCATGTCTTTATCAGGTTCCTGCGCTCCCACGTCATAGATAACGCCGAGTTCCTGGCTACTTTTAGTTAACGCGCACACTGCCAATCTTTATTGTTCAAATACACACAAGAGAAATATCCCACCGGCACTAGAATGCAAGTCAAGATGCAGTGCCTATATATATTGCAACGAAGCACTATGATAGAAGACGATGGAGACAGCGCCGAGGAAGACAACGTTCGCTGATGTTCACGCGGACGGCGCTCCATCTTGTATGCCTGCGTTCTGCCCGTTGTACAAAGCGTGTAAATATATATTAACTACAGTCTTTCTTCCCCGTAACATTTTGGTGGAAGGTGTGGGTTCTCCCAGACTCAAGACGTATTTACGCAGCGGACGTTCACTGGCTTCAGCTGCAATGCCAACCGCAGGCGCGGACGGGGATGCTCCGGGCAGATCACGAAGGCCAACTCGCCGTGATTGTTTCCAATGTAGGACCATATCACCAGGGCTGAAGTGGGCATCACGGTGACTAGCGTCGTATGCACGTCGTTGCTTCGTCGTCCTGCGAAGTCTCGTCGTCGTCTTGAGATTTCGCAGGACGACGAGACTTCGCAGGATCACGATCGGTGCAGTTCTGGCGCAACGACAACATGGATGCGACCGTGTCATTGCGTACGCTAGCCGCCTTCTGTCCCCGGCTGAACGCAATTATTCCATTACAAAACGCGAATGCCTGGCCCTCGTTTGGGCAGTGAGTAAATTTCGCCCTCACCCTTATGGACGACCTTTCACGGTAGTCACCGATCATCACGCCTTATGCTGGCATTCGTCCTTAAAAGATCCAGCTGGACGGCTCGGTCCGTGGGCTCTACGGCTGCAGGAATACTCGTACACAGTGGTGTATAAGACGGGTCGACTTCATGGAGATGCTGATTGCTTGTCACGCCATCCGGTAGACCCCCCCCCATACATCCCTGAGACCGGCGAGTCAACTTGTGTGCTAGCTCTTACCACGTTTAGCAACATCGCCGATGAGCAACGCCGTGACCCATACCTTAAGGACGTCATTACCAAACTCACAGGCCCGACCACTCTAACCCGTTTGCGTATGTTTGCACTACACGATGGCGTCTTATACTGTTATAACATGCACCCTGACGGCCCTGAACTGCTACTGGTCATCCCTAGACAAATGCGTCAGGCTGTCCTCGCTCAGATGCACGATGTTCCTACCGCGGGTCATCTGGGCGTTGCGCGGACTTATGACCGTGTCCGCCGTCGTTTCTTCTGGCCCGGTATTTACCGTTCCGTTTGCAGTTACGTCGCCTCGTGTAGATCTTGTCAGCTCCGCAAAAAACCAACCGCCCTTCCAGCTGACCGCCTCCAGCCCATTGACATACCACCGGAACCATTCTTCAGGGTTGGACTTGATCTTCTTGGCTAGTTCCCTTTATCGCTCAATGGCAACAAATGATTAGCGGTTGCGAAGGATAATACCACCCGGTATGCAATCACACGGGCTCTCCCTACCAGTTGCGCAAGTGACGTCGCAGACTTCCTTCTTGAAGATGTTATACTTCAGCACGGCGCACCTCGACAACTGCTCACCGACCGCGGCCGCTCCTTTCTCTCACAGGTTGTGCAAGACATCTTGCACTCCTGCGCTACGAAACACAAGTTCACAACGGCGTATCATCCTTAGACAAATGGACTCACAGAGCGGCTCAATAGAACTACAACAGAAATGCTCGCCATGTATGTTTCTACGGACCACCGTGACTGGGAATCCAGCTGTACCATTCGTCACATTCGCCTACAATACGTCCCGTCATGATTCGGCTGGTTTTTTTCTTTTGTACGGCCGAGACCCCATCCTCCCTTTTGATACGCTCTTCCCAACCGTACCCGACGCGACGTCAGAATACGCCCGTGATACCATCTCTAGAGCTGCAGAGGCACATGAGCTTGCTCGTCGTCGTCTTGAGACTTCGCAGGAAAAGCAACGACGCGCACACGACGCTCGCCACCGTGATGCCCACTTCAGCCCTGGTGACATGGTCCTACTTTGGAAACCATCACGGCGAGGTGGCCTTTGTGAAAAGTCGATGTCGCCATATTCAGGCCCCTACCGTGTCTTACGAAAAGTGACTGATGTGACCTACGAGATCCAACCTCTCGACGACACCTCAGCGCGACCTACTTCTGATATCGTCCACGTCGTGCGCCTGAAGCGCTATCACTCGAACCTGCCAAGCGCCGAGACGGCCCCTTCGCCGCCGGGGGTCATGCAACGAAGCACTACGATAGAAGACGATGGAGACAGCGCCGAGGAAGACGACGTTCGCTGATGTTCACGCGGACGGGGCTCCATCTTGTATGCCTGCGTTCTGCCCGTTGTACAAAGTGTGTAAATATATATTAACTACAGTCTTTCTTTTCCGTAACAATATATATGGGTGGCCGGTAGAACGGTTCTCCAGCGCGAGAAGTCGGCATTTTTCAATCAAGAAACTCGCTAGAAGACGCTGCCTGCGTCACGCTTGTCTCTGGCGGGTGAGGGCGCGTTCTCCTCCTTTGCGAGCTGGTAGCGCGTTCATCGAAGAAAGAGCGTTTCCATAGTCAACGCGATCCTTTCGCTCTGTCTCTCTCTCTCTCTCTCACAAGACAGCAGATGGAAGAGCGAGAGAGGTGGCGCGCCGGGAGGCACCCGCCGAGGGCGTGCCTCCCACACGCGCCCTCCTAGTAGCGCGTTCCCACATGCGCCCTCCTAGTAGCGCGTTCCTAGTATGTAACGCGCTACTACAACGGACGGACAGACCCAAACCTTAAGGAAGCTTCGCCCCTAAAAATAAACTCGCTCCGGCAGGGATCACAGCGGAAGTTGTCGCAGGCACCCGGTTGCCTATGTTGCCAACCTTACGTTAGGCTACGTAAGACCTCGCACAAAAGTATGCATACGTCTTCCTCCGAGTACGCGTGTGCTACTACTTCGACGTAGCCGAGAAGTTTTGGGGCGTTGGCACGGGGACTCTGGAAACAGCTCCTTAAAGAACGTTTCGTACTGCACGTACGACTCTTCGCTACTACTGCTGCTGATGCTTTTCGACGTAGAACTCTTGCTGTCGCTCAGAGCGAGGAGCAGTCCCCCATAGGGTCGAACGAGGCCATTCCAAAATATATAAACGAGCGCTCATGGTTATCAGACAGTGCCTCAAAAAAAATCGCTGAAAAAGAGTCACCGTGCTCGGTTGATCCTCAAATGACGACAGCGTATAGCTGGAGTTGCGGCAGAATCCGGCTCTACGAGACGGATCAGACGGATCAACGCGGAACGCTCCGTCGTGGAGCAAGTTGCCCCAAATCGCTCAGTGGAACATGCGAACTTGCTCGAGATCCGCCAGTGGAATTCACTATAACAGTACATAAAACCATAGAGTTTCCTACTAAATACCAGAGGGAAAACTGGCGCTGCGATCGTGAAGATGCCATGGGAATGATGGGTATGAGATGGATTTGTCTAGTCTTCGTGCTTGCGGCTTCGCACGTACTTGTGGCTTTGTTTACTGCCATGTTTCGGTTTCTTGTTTTGGCTAGGAGATCTAGTTATGACCCTTGCGAACGGCTTGGAATCGCTGTTGTCTAAAGCTTGAAGTTGCTGAAGTGCGTCTACCGGAGCTTTATTGGACACCGTCTTGTGTTGCGTGGTGCTGTGCGCATGGAGTTTCCTACTAAAGTATTTTAGTAGGAAACTATGCTGTGTGTATTTGGAATCGACATCAAGTTATAGTGTTGGTGTGTCAGCATTGGTGTATCGTAACTATGTTATTTTGTAACACGTACCTCACTTTGGGAGATTACTGCTGTGCTGTTTTCCCTCATCGAATGCACCAGAAGCTGCTTGAACACGGATCCTGCCAAACTTGTGAAACAAGGCTGTCCATGCCGCTAAGTCGATGCTTCGTGCGGCACAAGTTCTCGCGTGTTGTGACGAGCCCGTTACAAGGTAAGCGAACAGGCGATGTTTTTTTAGAAGTCTCATTGAGAGAGAGGGCGTTTCACAAATACTGCGTGATATGATCGTTGTGTCAGTACCAATCGGGGGCAGCCTGTGATCGGAAAGGCTGGCGCTAGTCTCCCAACCACCCGCTCCGCTTACAACGGGCGCCTAGCGAAGTCGTTATATATATTTGCACGTGTTCTCTCAGTGTCACATAACGCACAGGGTACTTTTCATTGCAACTGATTCCGGTCGCCAGGGAATATACGACCGCGATTGCTTCTTTTGTGCTAGCTGAGGAATAGCCTCATAGAAAATAAATCTCGATCAGGCTCAGTCGTCATTGGAAATGTGCTCTCTAAGAGAAGCGAGGTGGCCTGTAATTTGTAGTGACCTTCCCTGTGAGTGAAGCTTAAAGGGTGCGTGTGCTTCCAAAACTATGTACTGCGCTTTGCGGCAAGTCATGCGCGAGCGTTGTCCTGACGCTCGCCATTCGATAACACAACAGTAGTGAACGTGTTTTACGTTGGGCCTACAGCTGCTTTTCGTTTGCTTGTGTAATGCACCGCAAGGACTTGGAGGACCTCAATCGATAATTAGTTGATTAGTTTACAAAAAGCAGTGTTGATGTTGAGAGCGCGGCAAGAAAATGTGAAACCACGATCGCCGGCCATGGTATGGAATCAGCAAAATCGCTTGCATCGATTATCATTATTCATGAAGCACAGCAATCAACCATGTAATATACAAAAAAGGGATGCACTGCATATGACAGCATTGATAAGTTCTGCCTGGCACCTTGCTGCCATACTGAAAAGTGTAACAGCATTCCATCGGTCAAGTGTGACTGATAACTCGGATTTTAGCTTAGAACCTGGTGTAGTAAAGGATTGCACAAAAAGAAATGATGGAAGAAGAACTGGTAGCTGTAGCGCTATAGCAAGAAGGCAGTTATGTGGATAAAACAGGTAATGGAGGTTTTGATATTGTACATTATGAAAAAATATATGCATAGGACCAGGCCACATAATGTTTGTTATTTAAGAATGGGCTCCAGAGGAAGGAAGCACAGTCAAGCACGAGACCTAGAGAGGTTGGTGGAGTGGCGAAATTTAAAGAATTTCAGGGATGCCTTCGTCCAAAAAAATGGCAGTTGCAGATCTGCACAAAGAAAAGTTGCAGGCTCTATGTGGTGGGATGCAATATGTCCGTTATCATGTGAGTGCAGTGGTACGACACGTGGCACATTCTTGTTGAAGTTGAAAGAATAAGCATAGAGCAGCCAAACGGCTAATGACAAAAAGAAGTTTGTCTTTCTGAACATGTAAATAAGTCAGAATATTCATTAATGAAGGTTGTAGCACTGCAACAAGCATTTCTGGGTAGTGAACATGTCTGAAAACATTGCACATGTTTTAGACCTTGCCGACAGTTAATGCATCTTCTTAGCGTTGAAATATTTCAGATGTCTGCAGACTTTTATTTCACTTTCGAATGGCACACTAAAGTGCGGCTCTACCTCAGACACATGCACTGCTTTGCACGGTAGTAGTACTGGAACTTGTAGATTGCTTCAAAAAGCTGCGTTTGTTTGCCATAGCAGTGGCTTATGCTGTGCAAAGTTTGTCGAGGACTAGGTATTGTAGTGGATGGAAGGCATATATATGTACCATGTTTGGGGTGCAGGCATCTTCCAGAGTGTGAGACGACCTCTCTTATTACTGTGCCAGCATTGGGCTTTGTGATGAATGCTTTTAGAAGCAGTCTTGCTGGTTGCAATGTATTATACCAACCGTCCTTACATGCACAGGCGCATACAAGTGACCATGGAAGGAAGGCTTTGTTCACGAGTATAGAATTCATGCTTTGACATGCCGTTCTTTTCTCCCTAGGAATTCTTGTGTGCAAAAAAGTGTAGTTGAAAGACTAAAAAACGAGCACTAAAAGTTTCATTCAATGACCGTATGACACAGGTCCATTTTTATTGCCACAAGTGCTTATAAGTGTAGGCTGCATTAAAGTTAGCGGTATTACTTCCAGACTGGGAGAATATCAAGAGAGTCATTCATGCATATATAATTGCTATATACTTTATTCGTTGCATACACAATCTTCATTTATACAGCATGCTCTGCCAGTCTTAGTGCCTGACCTGTGGCTACAGTGGTTTTGAATTGGTATAACAATAATTAAAACAATAAAAGCCTACAAAAAACTGCATGGAGCACTGAGATGCTGCATATTACATCACTGCCCATAACAAGGCAAAATATAAATAATGCAATGAGTTAAAAAACAGGTAAGAAATGTTGAACATAGTACATCAAGTGATAAAAACGTTGATCTGAAAAACTACTGCACTAAAAAATTTCGTGCTACACAGGATAACATTAACACAATGTGACACTGTAAGCATTCAGGAACACAACAGTGGAGGTGAAGAATTCGTAAAGCACTAGGGCACACGAGAAATTACTGTATATACATCGTAAAGGGGCACTGAAGTGAATTGCTAAGGTTTCGAACTGATGATGTACTATTTTGAACCTTTTTCATAACTAATTTTATCATTTTATGCGGAATGTTAGAAGCAAAACAGGGGATTGAAGGTTTATTTTTATATTTCTTGCTAGAACTTGGAGCACATGATATCACACTGTGAACTGCAGTTTTTTTTTTGTGCACTCAGGTGTCATTAGCTCGAGGAGATTTCTTGTAACAGTGGAGTCTGTTCTCTGGCTCCATAGAACACATTGCATGTCATTTTTGCCAATAAATGTGCATGTAGGCTATGAAAATGTATGGTGTAGTGGCCATTAGTGAAGTAACCTGAGAGCACTGTTTCCCATCTGCATTTACTTTTTGCACATTTTCTAGTTACCAAGTGCCTCCACATCCTCGTCACAAGAGTGGTGCTTTCAGTGTCAAGAAGGTAAATCGCTATTATGGTAAAAGGCGTTTTGCGCTTCAGTGTCTCTTCATTGCTGCATATGACAGCACTCACTACTGCAAACATGAATGCAACAGTCAATAACATAGCAAGATTCTTAAAAGTGAGAGTTAGAAACGAACACACAATAACTGAGGTGCACAACAATATAAGGAATGCACCAAAATGTGGTATCGTAAATAATACTATGCACAATTGAAAGCAGTATCTATAAACTATTACGGAGACGTTGGTATATGAACTTGCCCAAGCACATAAGACAGATACTTTGGCAAGATTTCATCCATGTGGTGCATTGGAAGATATGTTCACAAATGAAGGACCTATGTTTGTGCCGATAGACTTCGCAGCTGTTAATTGTGGCAGTGCATGAGTGCTAAGAAAGCACAAGTGTTAGCTCGGCTTGCAATAAACTGAGCTCAGAAAAATGCTTATGTTGTACTGCTAACATGTTAACATGTGAGATTTCTGTGCAACAAAACTTCACTGGTGTTACTGAGAGGATATACCATATTGCACACAAAACAGACTTTAGTGCTTTCAGTATATGACCTCATCAGTAAACAACATATATAGCCACAGCAGCCCGTTTAACACAATGACGAGATGTATTTTGAGAAAAGGCTATGCTTTTTACCCCAGTTCATAACAGTTACCGCAATCACGCTTTAGTAACATTGATGTAACAACTGAAAGTTACAATTGCAGCAATGCTCTATAAAAGACCATGTAACAGACTGGATAGTGCTGCAGTTGGCACGCACCCTCACAGCTATTCCCAAATGATGTACATAAAATAACCCACAATGACATGTATAAATTGTAATACACTTAGAGCTATAGCGAGACTGAGGCAGAGTATTACAAGGTGGAAGCATTTGATTAATTGATTGGTTTCTGGGGATTAACATAGCAAACCAGGATATGTATATGAGAGATGCCGTAGTGGAGGGATCTGGAAATTTTGACCACCCAGGGTTCTTCAACGTGCACCGGCATCGCACAGTATACAGACCTCAACGTTCTGCGTCCATAGAAATGCAGCTGTTGTTGCCAGCGTGCAAGCATTACATGCATTAGGCTAGCAAAATGATTCATTGCCTAATTGAGCCATTGTACTGCTGCAAATACTGCAATATTGCTGCTTTTAGAATTATGAACAGCTACTGCAATCCTCTGTAAATCCGAAGGGCAGTTGGCAGTATCTTGCATCGCGGTCAAAGCACATCATATGCATGCACTTTAAAAACGCTGTGCATGCTGCAATAGGGGAGACATTGCTATAGCTGCTGGCTGTCACAACTGTCATGGCCTCAGGTTCACTCTGTATTCTCATTATTACAGCACAACCTCCATCTCAGGTGTGACGATGTACCTGTTCTGAATGTAGCTGCTCTTCAGATGACGTCACCCTTTGCGTCAAGTGAATGCTGCACAGGAGATGCTGGACTATTTCATCATGACAAGGCCTGCTGTTCAGATATCCTCCCGTCAGCAATCATAATTTCCAGTTCTGCTGGGATTGTGTGTGTCCTGAGGTACATTTTCATTTGTCATTTTCAGTTTGGCTGTAATCTTGTTTTCCATGACCGCGCATTTTAAATTCATTGACGTTTTCTTATAACAATGAGATTGGCTTATATTGCCTGCAGATCTTTTCAGACACAACATATACAAAGGAAGCTCATTTCCCTACCATTCAAACTACCATTCCGGTAATGGTACTTGCTAGGCTTCCTCCAATGTTTTTTCGCTGTAGCTTTGCAATGTTTGGATCTTGCATTAATTCATTTTTTGAGTGTCCCACTGAAACAATGCCGTGTTCTTGAATGGGAGTGTTACTCATCATCAGTGCCTGCTTGAGAGCCAGTTTTTTCATGAAAAGTGCAAGCTGATTGTTACTCATTGGTTTAATATACCCATGCCATTGCATCATCTCCGACTACTTTGTTTGCCAGTTCAGTTTTTAGATGCGACGATCGTTGCGGCTGCACTTTTCTTGAGTTGTTTCATGCTGGAAAAGCCTGCTGGTACGTGTGAGGACATTGTCATTTAATTACCTCTCAATCACCTCCCAAAGCGCATGCATGGTCGAGCCCATGCGTGTGCTCTGTTACGAGTTCATTCCAGCCTTCATCAATTGAAACGCAAAGTCCTGTGTTATAGTCCACGTTTATCAGCTCAAACTTTCTCTTGGAGCAGTTTGGTGCAAAAACATTTTCTGCCAGACGTGCACAATTACTGTGTGCCAATGCTCAGATGCATTGTCGTTTCGTCATTCTCTTCTGTAGACAGCGCCTTTCACTATTATATCTCAACAATGTTTCCTTGTCCTTTCTTCCTGCCTTTGCCGGTAGTGACGTACATGCAGATGTGTTGCAGTTGTGATGCCTTAATGCATATAATTTTATACTGTTGTACAAAGAGTACTGATATCTTCATATGAATGCATTTGCGTTGACTGTTTCCCTTCACTTGTAAGCTTATCTGCATGCATGACACCTGCTGCAATGAAGCTCTGCCCACTAGGTGAAGTTTATACTGCTCCAAGAAGAAAAATTTTAGTCTGTCCAGGTGAGCAATTGAGTAAGGAAAGCAAATATGACATTAACTCCTTTCCTGCAACATCCGATGATGTATGATTATGCAAGCATCTTGTATAACCATAATGCTCAAGTAAAAGCAGAACACTGTGCATCGCTTCTGTTGAATGCTGTGCACCATTGCCAGAAGCCAAACCCTTCATCATTACATAATGGGCACACGGTTTTACAGTTGGCTGCCACACCTTATGCTAACCCTCCTCCTTTATCCAGGCTTGAGACTGGCCAGAGTGTTTTGCCTGTACTCTGGGCGGAGTTAAACTTGATAGAAGAATAAAAATAAAAAATAAAAAAGAAGCTTTATATCGAATGCACTCTAGTGCACGGTGCACAAAAGCGAAATTTCTCTTCAATGGGTCAAGCATACGCTTAAGAGCATTAAAGGTACTGACATTTTGACACAGTAATCTAAAATAAGAACTTGCAAAAAGAAAATAAGTGCACATCGCCATTGCTTACGCAATAGAAATGCAATCCATAAAACATGTCACAGCTGTGCCAGTTATACCTACCAACACAGAGTGAACATTAGCACAATATCAAAATACAAGGAAACTCTTCATAGCGACAATATTTTTGGATAACTTTTGGTTGCTGCCCTGCTGTCCTAGAAATAGATATACCAAACAGATATGTACAGAGCACTGCTGTGTTTTTGCTGCAAAACGTCGTGTTTTACGACTGAAAGGCTAAGCAGTGAAGTGTGGGCGGATGACCATTTTCTCTGGCCATTTTTTCTGGCTGTAAAAGATGTTTTACAACTGAAACGCAAAGCAACAAAATGTGTACAACATAAGATTGCCTTTTTTGGCTGCGAAACATCTTGTTTTTGCAACATAAAAACACACTACTGAAACTGTGTTTACAGTCAGCTGGCACAGTAATTATTTACAAGGAAAAAATGTATTTGCTTTGAAGGCGTGCGTTGCAGAGCACGACCTTGGTGTGCAAACAAAACTCGTTTTGTGAGCATATGCCGGAGATACGGCCCTTTACTGCCATCTGTAATGCGGCGCGCTAGTGCATGAAGACGAAGCACAACATACTTCCTTTGGAGCACGTTTGCGAGGTCCAGCACATGTTGTGGCTGTTCACAATAGTGCTGGAAGTTGTTTAGCATCGGTTCATGCTTTGCTGCAAAGCTCTGGAAGCTCCGCAGTGTTAGGAGATCTACTTCGGAGTGGCCAGTTGTGGTGCCCTGATGAATTAATTTCTCCGCCACACAAATTGCTGCATGCACGAATGGAGATGCCTGGATGAGGCCACCACTGTCCTTCAGTGCTTGTGAGAAGGCCGCAGCTAGTATCTGAAACCAGAAGCTGTGATCATTCTGTGCAACGCAGCCGTTTCAGAGCTCCTCTCACAATAAAGCCAGCAATGTAATGGAGAACCTCGGTGGCATACACACTCAACTCTGCATAATCATGCTCTAGCAGTGACTGTCCTAGTGGAGGCATTGGTTCTTCTGCATTGGTGGCCTCACTTGGAGAGGAGCTGACGTCCCCCTGGCTTCTGGACAGGCAAATTCACTCCAGCTGTGGCACCACGTTAGCGCCACTTGACGACAGCACCCGTGCATGCACCAGTGTCCTTCTGTATGTGTGCCGGAACTGGGCTGCTGATGGAGTGTTATTCCAGCCACCCCTTTGTCGAATGCAGCTGAAGTACATTTCAAGGGGGTCCTGGTTAAGCCTGCTGGTGCAGATGTAGCTTAAAAGAGAAATCGATGTGGAATTGAGACTGCTTTCTTGTCTTGCCTTTAACACGGTTGAAGTAGAAATTTCGTTGAAACTGAATTTACTTTGGTACAATGCAGGCACCACGATAATTAAGAAGCGGTGAAGAGTTTGTGGTTTACCTTAGGCTAGTGTTCTTTGTCAACAGAACAGTCTTTCTTAATTTGGTTTACAAAGCAAGCATTGTTTGCTGGTGGCCCAAGAAAATTATCATGCAGACACTTCGTATGCATCCCATGTTCTATTTACCTGCAGAGGTCTGCCTGAAAGATCGCCTGTGCCAAGTGTGCCACAGTCTTCAGCGTGAATGCCAGCGATATCACAGACATACGCTTGCTGTCCTGGACGAGGAGTCTCCCTGAGGCCAGTTGTAGTGCCATGAGCTCTCTTCCAGCATGCTCCATTGCCTCCTTCTGGTAGTGGAAGGTCGACGGACGCAGCGGAGTCTTGAAACAGTTTGCAACTGGGCTGCTGGAATTGAGCAGGTCAAATGCCCTGAAAGTAAGGGAAGCAACATTCTCAGCAATGGCATTCTTTGTAACACAAGAGTGAAAGGTTTTTTTTTCAATGGCATCCTTGACACTCTGAGAAAGAAACAATCGCTCTTCTTGGCTAGCCTTAGGTCATGTAGCCAAGCGCCAGGGGCAATTGTTCAGCCCATAGAACATGACACAAGTACCATAAGGTGATGCTTGTATACTGTTAGTGTCCCATTTTGCTTATTTGCTGCACCATTACAGAGAACAAGCATTTTTTTCCAACTTCGAACAAGTACTCAAGTAGCACTGTAACATAGAAACCTGTGCTGAAAGTTATAAGTGCCTCATTGAGATTTCCCTCAAATAAGGACACGCTTTTTTTCTAGGAATTGGTACCATGTACAATGGCTATTTGTTGGTGGCATAGAGTAGAGGTGCAGCTGCATGCAATTTTCATGTACATTCAGATCATTGTCAAAACAGGCATTGCATATGTGAAGAATCCAGTTAGGTTTATGCAATCTTTCTTTGCATAAGTGTGGTAGTACTGTTTAAGAAGGTGTTAGGGCGGGACATAATTGACATAACTTTTGCCTGTAACCCGCTTTGTGCTAACGACGCTTTTTAAGTGTTAATCGGGGAGGAAGCAGAGAAAGAAATATGGCGCCTGCGTCCATATTCCGAGATGTGGCAGTAAAGATGATAATATCGCTTTGGTGTTACATATGCGTCCATATTCCGAGATGTGGCAGTAAAGATGATAATATCGCTTTGGTGTTACATATGCCTCCTATGGTGGTGACTGGCTAGTTGAACAAACTGGAAACCCACTCTCACTTTTCTGGTTTGCTCAACCAGCCAATCACTATCGAAGGCGACACATACGTCACCAAAGTGATACTATCACCTTTTACATCTTAGAATATGGCCCTAGGGTTAACGAGTAATCAATAGTTCGGCCATCTTCTGAACTGACACTGGCCGAATGCTATGTCTTGTACAGCAGGACACAAGGACAGCAAGATGTTGCGACCAGTACCTAAAGGACTAGTACGTTGTAAAAGAACGAAATTTGCATTACACCGTGGAAAGGAGGGTGCAATGACACAATAAGGTTACTCTCACAATGAGTTACTTCAGTGTTTAAATTGAAGTAATGTTCGTTGCTTGCCATTGTCTGGGAAATGTTGGAGATGGTGCACTTCACAAAGCTTACCTGTCAACCATGCGGATGAATTTCGCAGTGCCATCGCATCCTTCAAATCCAGGCAGATCCAACTGTGAGGCAAATTCCAGCGCTTTACTCACTGATGCGCTGAATGTTTGTGCTGCCAGTTTCACTTTCACGATCTGTTAGAGCATAAAATTAAGCACACAGATTTAGCCAGTGAGAAGGTGTATAAATGTGTCAGCAGCAGCTTACCTGCCGGTAGTACTCAATATGGGCACGTGAAAGTTTGTCAGCAGCTTTGAGGCCTTCTTTTTCCTGTAGTTGCTGGAGCAGTTCAATGTGTTAACAGTGAATGGCCTTTAACCACCATGAGAGAGACAGGCAAGCCTCACTTTGTGATCAAGAATGACTTGTGCAGATTGCTGTGTCCTGTTACCAGCAATAGGTCCCTTTAAGGGGATGCTAAAGTAAAACACCAAGGTTGTATAGACTGATAAATTATTGTTTGGGAACTTCATTTTCACTTATCCAGTCATTTTACATTCAATATTAGGAGAGAAAATAAAGCTGAAAGTCATTTTTCAGTTCCACGCTGAAACATTGAGATGATGTAATGAATCTTATTCCTATTTTCATATTTTCACCAGATTGCCTCACTCGACTTGTTTGAAAGCCACGATGTTAAGTCTCCAGAATCCTTGGAATGCAATAATGTAGCTTCCGTTCATGCCGTCAAAGATAGTGCGGCAGCTTCTGAGCTGGCATTGCTACTTGTATTTTCTTTTTGTACATTTTTCAGCTTGCCAAGAGTCTGCTCCGTTCGAGAGTAGTGCCGTTGGCAATGTGACGAGGCAACTTACCAATACGAGAAAATCTTTTTCACTTCAATGTCCCTTTAAGACACATTAAAAGGACATTAAAAGGAAGAATTGAAGTGGTTTGGAAATAGAACTTATATTTCGAGAACTTGAGTGCCATTAATTTTGCAATATTATGTTCAGTATTAAAAGACATTATTAATGTCAAACTTAGTTTTCAAATTTGCGTGGAACTTCGGCTTCATGATGCCAGAAGTTTAATTTCTTCTTTTCATATTCTTGCCATGTTCACTCACATCAAGTGTTATCCAACTCCCTGTATGCCTTTCTTACCAATAAATAGTTACGCAGCCTTTAGCAAAGGCCTTCGAAGAACTTCGTCACCGCTAGTGGTGCTGGAACTTCAAAGCAGTGTCACCATCCTGCTTTTTCATGTTGCGCGTTTTCGACTTTGGTGTAACATGGCATGAGGAATCAGTCCAGCAACAACTGCACCATGTTACCACCATGTTGCTACCACAGCTGCCTGTGGTTAGCATTAGAAATACTAAAAATTAATTTGGTCTGAGTGGCTCTGGCATAGTTGGTTTCATGTTACAATGAATAATTTTTTGCGGAAATTAATTGTAACCAACGAAACCATTCTGTTTGCTGTACCTGACCATTTGTTAAATCAGTTATCATTATGCAGAGGTTCAACTGATTTGGTTTATTGATTTAAATTCACACACACGCATGCATCTTGTAGTGGAGTGGTAAATGGAGGTTGATGGGGGAAAAAGTGCTATACTTATTGAATAGCCTTGCCATTATGCATAAATGTATTGCATTACAATGTACTTAACCATACACACACATAGGTCACGTCAATTCACTGCATAATTCAAAAATATCATTGCAAGCGTGGCAGACTATTCCCGCTGGCCTGTCCGCCACTTCGTCAATACCACTACTGCTGTGACAAGGGCAATATGCCTTACATTGTTGCACTGCCTCAATGATACCAACAGGAAAGCCATGAACCAATATTGTTAACTCACATACCGTAAACCTTTTTTCTAAATAGTGGTACCATGCTTTAACATTATAATTGGTCATGTTCCTCATGGGGAAACTACATAACAGCTGCATATTGCGAATACTTACATGCAGGCAGAGCCCTGGAGGATCACGGAGAGGGCGTTGCTTAAAATGATACCACAGTCAGCCATGCAAAGGAAAATGATAGGAAGAACGTCAGAGGGCAAGAAAGAAGTGAAGTGGGTCATGGTACGAATGCATTTTAATGGCACTTAGTGCAGATGAAGAAATAGACATAGACAGGGCATGTAATGGGAAGGCAAGCAACCGATGCTGATTAAGACCAAACCAAATCATCCCAAGAGAAAGAAAGCATGACAAGGGATGCAATAATTTAGGTGGGCAGACGAGTTGAAGAGTTTGTTTTGGAGCTGACGTGGCAACAGTTAGCACTGGTCTGGGTTAGAAGGCTATGGGAGAGGTTTCTGCCCTGCAGTGGGCTCAGACAAGCAGGCGATGCTCATGACTGTCAACATCATTTTTTGCATAAAATATAAGGTAGTTAGTTAGTTTGCGTTTAGTGGTGCAAAAGCTACTGGGCTATGCTGCACTGGCCACCATAAAGGCTAAGCACCTCGAAGCAGTATTCAAAAGAAGTATTTAGCATTCTTGACAATTCAATGTAGTGATATTAATATTTCCCTCTCAAAAAATACTTGACCCTTTTTTTAAAAAGCTGTTCACAATAATTAAAGTTAAGCTTACACCATATGTGCTGCTGGTGAGTTTGCTTGTCTCCAAGGGGGGTCCGCAGCAACTTTAGCCCATGGCATGCATCGAATACCATGTGGATGTCTTCCTGCTGTCTTACTGGGCTCTTGAATGTCGTTATTAGAGCATCATAGGACACTTCATGCATGTGACAGCCAAGCAGTTTCGCCATCAACACATTGGCTCCCTAAACAGACACAGACAACTGCTACCACCTTGAGGCCACATTCATGCAACTGTCGAATGGTTTGCAATAGCAGATCTCGAAGCAGTTTCCCTGAGACGCCTGCATTAAAAAAATAACCGAAAGGCATCTTCCATGGTGCTGCAAGTCCCACAGCCATGAAAACTAAGGCATCAGTGGCGAGTGGAGTGGTGCTGGGGTCACTCGGCTGCTGACTGTCCTGCCCTAAATCGGGATAGTCAAAAAGGCGGCCTGAAGGAACATCCCACTAGCATGCCTTCCTTATGCTCATACCGTCAAGCAAGATAGAACACAATAGAACACATGCGTTCTCGCGGGCTGTCATTTTTGTGTTTTATCTTGAGGTCGTTGAGCACCTCAGCAGTGAAGCCTGGCCAGCCATCAACAACCTTGAGCCACTGCCGTATTCTTTGTGTACTTGGCATAGGGAAGAGCGTGCTGATGTATTCGTAGGCCCGGGGGCAGTAGTATTGCAATGTTGGAGCAAAGGCCTTCATTTCACTGGTGTACCTCCTGCCACGAGGCTGTTCTTATGCATTACTTTGCCAGTTCTCAACGATTTCTTTTGGCAAATTTTTAAGGGGATTGTCACCAGTTGATTTTTGTGGCTGTGTCCAATTTTCACGCACTTCCTGTGTCAAAGTTCTCAGGCTGTCGTTCTTTTTCTGGCAACGGCTTGCTCTTTGTCCAAGTAATTTAACTTTTTTTCTTGCAGATTGTAGACCTTCACTGAGCCTCTTCAATCTGCTCTCAGGCTGTTCCAAGGAGCAGTATGGGTGGTCAAGGAGGATGGTCTTTAGAGTCATGGACTGGGTTCCTTCCTCACTCTGTGTGAAGTGGATACAAGAGCTTTTGGCATCATCTAGTGGTGGAGCGACTTGTGCCTGCAATGCATGGTACATATGTAGTTGGCCACCTATTTATTTCACTAAAAAACGGCTGCTCTGGTGAATGTCAAAGGTTGCGCTATAAACACAAGCATGCACATCACTTTAGGTCGTACTTAAAAGAAATGAACAAAGCTAGAGGAACACCGTGCTGTAGGAAGAATGCACTTTCGCAGGAGTACACCAAGGAGCCCTGGAAGGCCCACATTCTTTTTTAATTTGCCACAGCTCTGCCCTCGCTTGAAACTGGGCCTTTTAAAGCAATTTTTTCCCGAGCACAAGAACAAAATTCACCATAATCTGCCACATTCCTCTGCTGACATGCACTACCACAAAAGCGATACTGTCCTTTCCTCTATGGCCACAATCATTCATTTAAGCACAACAACTTCGTGCCAATTGGAAGTCCCTGTTGCTGTGAGGCTTTGGTAATTACTGTGGATTTGCAAGTTGGAATGCATACCATACATTCGGTGGGAACACAATGGCTGCAATTTTCGTTTTTCAGTGTTTCTCCACCAATTTTTTTTAATATATGACACTACACCACTATGTCAAAGGCCTTTACATGATATGCCCACTACACAAGTAGGCACGAGTGAGAACCCAGAAAAAATTATATACATGTTTGAAAGGTTGAAGGCTATGCAGTAAGCACGGCTGTAACATTAAGCAACAGAATGCGCTAGTGTCCCAGAAAGATAGAATACTCATCTGAATGAAAATTTGTCTTGTTCTAACATTGGAAGTCTGGAGCACTGCCTTTCTGGAGCAGTCACTTTCACCTGAGAAACCTAAAATCCAGCAAGCCACAGAAAGAGAGCTACTTAATCGACCACTAGTAAATTGATTCAAAGGCACAAAGTACACATGCATTTCTTCCCTTTGTAGTTTTGCTTTGCACCCAAGTGACCTTGTTCGCTTCTTTTCTTGAATACGTTTGCACGTCCACTACTACCTACCCACGTGGCAAAGCTACTGTGCCACTTGTTTGCCGTTTGTATATAGTTGCTACCAATATTTAAAAATTGGCTGACTGGGGACTAATGCACAAAATGAGCATCAGCTATGATACAGGTGATGAAATTCATGAACCACTAAATGCACACATGAGAGCGATTTCAAGTGTTCTCTCTCCATGCACTGCTAAACTAGTTATTGAAATATGTTATTTTTAATTGTAAGACTACTGTCATGCTAGCATCGCCATTTGCCTTTTCTGTCGTTGCCCTAAAATATGTCTATTTGTAAACCTTTCTGCTCTGACATTGCATTGCCGTGCAAACAGTACACATGAATTGTTCTTGATGTTGCACTGTCCTATTCATTGCCCTCTTGCCTTGGCTTGCCAATTGGCACAACTTTATTCTACTATATCTGCATATTTCATTGTTCTTGTTGCTACACACACTTACAAAGAGGTTTGTTGAAGTACAAAGAGGTTTGTTGAACTTTTTTGTAGAGTGGTTGGCTTGTACTGAACTAGAAATGGGCAGCACAAGGACAAAAGAAAGGAAACGGACTCCACAGTGCTATGCTTTGTCCTGTCTATTTTCTTTTCCTTTTTTTTTCTTTTGTGCTTGTGCTGCGTGCTGCTAGTTAAAAAATAGCGCTTGTAGGGACACTTATTGGCATGCAAGAGTAATATTAACGATGCCACTTTGGTGTGTTTACTTATATTACACAGTTGTGGCATGCCTTCCAATGTTCATAGTGCTACCTACTGTGGTCAAATGTTCTTATTTTTCAGTTTGCGCAGCTTTCATTGTTACAGCTCTGCACTCCACAAAAGTGGCATGACTCGCACAGATGAGTGCATGGGCTATGAGGTGACCATCATGTGCATAACATAATTCAGTATTCTTTGTTCATCATAACCACTGTTCATCATAACCACTCTTACCATGTCTTTTCAGCATGGTCGTTATTGTGTCACTGCAAAGTTTCCATGTATATAACATGTACTTCATAGCACTGTAGTGCTACAGTTACTCTTCATTAAGCAACACTGGCTGTACAAATGTATTCATGACTTGGTATTCACCAGTACTGGGAATAAAAATTTAAATTTGTGTGCTTACCGTTCCTTTCCTTGTTGGAGCGCAGAACCTTGATGGCACTGCACCCTCACGGAGGCGGCGGCGTTGCCCACCATTCTGGAACTCAGTTCCTTCAAAATGCGCGGAGCACAGTACATGTCTGCTTGTCAGTGTAGAGTCAGGCTTGCTCATGGCAGCAAGCCATTTTTGAAGAAGCTGTTGGTCCTTCACAGGAAACCTGCACATTTAGCAAGGTCATATTGTTTTGCACAAACCTGTCAACATAAAATTCTCCTTGCAACCGCTTTCCTGCTGCGTTTCAGGTGCTATGATTAGCTGTATGCCTATTGTAGGTGCTCGAATCAGGTGGAAGTTCAGAGAAACCTGCGGACTTCATGTTATTAAAAGTCGTTTTTTTTTCATAAAATCTTGCGGGAGCAACCATTTCTGCACTATTTCGACAAGAATGGACCTTTGGAAATGTCGCCTTAAGTAGCACCTCCCGTTTCGCAATTTCACAACATTGTTAATGTCATTTTCATGGGATGCATTTCTATTCTAAGCATATGAACAGAAATACTATGCTCTCTTACTTTACGATGGGCATTATGGAGAGAACATGTAATGTCAAAAAGATTTCATGAGGCACACATTTTCACATTGCAGCTGTAATGCGAAATCCATATCCCTTCCCTGAACTGTAATAAGCTGCATTGCCTTTTTTGTGACAAGAAACAAAGCTACATTGCAGTGTAGCAGCTAAAAAGAGCTATTGGCAGAACTGGGTACCCCACCTTTTTTTTTTCCACAAACACCTTCATAGGATTGAGGGGCCTCCGCAAGAATGAGCAGGACAAAAGAAGTGGTGCCACATTTTAAGCTGTTTGTGACGTAATTACATGCGCTATAATTTCCCTTCAGTTATGCAATATTTATTCCATATTTCCTTGCTGTTTACCTTGCAATTATGACATTATTTTAAGTTCCCAAAGTGACGCTTGACTGCACTAATTGCACCAGAATCATGGTATTTGAAACTTCTTTGGTCACAACATCGTTGTGCACCTCAAGCTGTTCTCTTACTCTGGTCTCCAGCAAACTAAGCCATTGTTGGCTTTCTTTTTTTTTTTCATTTTAACTTGGCAAAGCAACTTGCATTCAGTCCCCTACTCTCATTTCCAAATGCTGGCGTATATGTCAGTCAAGATGTGCATTAAGCTACTTAAATTTTGTTGCGGGATTACCATACATATTGTTTCTCTGCATAGTGAATGTGTGTGTACATTAATCATGACTGCAAACTCCATTAAGAAAAAAAGTAGCAGCAGCTGATAATGCATCTTTGTTGTATCATGTACCTTTTAATCGAAATTTTCCTCAAGCTAGTGGCGCTTTGGCGTGCCAATGTTTAGGTAGCTTGGCAAGACACAACCGAAGGTGGAATTGTAGACTCACTTTCACTCACCTGTGGTAAGAGAGGTGGTCGTTCCCGTGCTCGCTTTTGCTTGTGCAGAACCGGTAAGCGCAAAGCGATGACATCGATGCTGAGCGTGCTAGTTGGCTGCAGTGTGTAATGAAAATTCATAGAATAGGCATACCTAGCATACACGCCCCCTAAACTCGGACACTTGCGCTTACCATATAAAGCACTGGCAAGGCCTTAGCACTGGTTCTTCACCGAAAGGATTCGCCAGGCACTTGTGTACGTAGCAGCTGGAGACGAATTAACTGCCCCTGGCTGATTCCGAGCAGGCTATATATGCAACCTTAGCACACGGTCAGAAGCGTGACTCGCGAGCAACTTCGAATTTCATTTTAAAATGCAGATTGATGGAAACTTTGTGGTGAAGGAATGTCAGTTTATTTCTGCGAACAAGCATTTTTACAAGTGCAAGGTATTTCACGAAATGGGGCAATGCATGATGGATATGACAGAAGTATGCGTACATGCTGGGCGTAATTGGGCATGTTGGTTTGTATCCTGGACTAATGAATCAGCAGGATGTATATTTAGGAAGATCATCACAACACTGGGTCGGTTCAATGACTGACGCTGAACGAATTGTCCGTTGCTACAGAAATTGCGAGGGCGCACAACTCGAAATGCGCTATCCGCAGAAGCAGACGACACTGTTGCAGATGACGCCGGCTTTTATTATTGCTATTTTTTATTAAAGGAACACTCAGTCGAATATAATGTACTTCATTACACGATAACCATAGTTAGAGCTTAAAACAACAATCGTAGATATCTCAAAATATTTCAAATAAAAAGAAGTCCAGCGTTAAAGGTGGAAGCTGAGAAACATTTTCCCGAAACGCACGGCCGTCTGAAAGATCTTAATAAAACTAAATTTTCAAAGACCGCCACCGCTACGAAGCACAACATATGCACAGCTGTTAAGAATGATAAATTTTTTTATTGTTACGTCGACTACTACACTATCAGCCGTTCTGATGTGGAGTTGGAACTTTAACCTAAGTATACGTAGTGCAGCACTTCGCCCTGTACAAAGGAACAAACATGCACTTACTGGTTACCAATTAGGTAAATTTATGCTTTTGTGCGCCCAAAAACAATTATGTAGCATTGTGAATGACAAAACAAAAGACGCTTAGCGCGTTGAAAATGTATTCTTAATTCGATAATTTCTGCCAAAAATAGGCTAAATCTACACGCCATCAGAAGTGGCAACATTTACAATATTAGATTATTTCGTTTATTTTTTATTTTAAGTTGGGTTTTTTTTAGCATGCGTACAAAAACGTTTCTATACGCGTGCACAGTTATGCCAAGTTGTTGCATTTATGGCGCAACAATGACAGTTTTTTACAGTCGCACAGCCGTACGAAGCCATAAGAACGAAGACTAGGCAAATCCATGCCATACCCATCATTCCCATGCGGGCTCAACCGCCTTGTTTGAAACTCCCGTAGACACTAGCGCCAGTTTTCCCTCTAGTATTTTAGTAGGAAACTCTATGCATAAAACACTGGTCCGGCCAAAACTGGAATACGCATGCTCCATTTGCGACCCTTTTCAACTGAACTGAACTTCACCTGAATTTGGCAAGCAGCTGTTGCGGTTGACCGACGTGCACTTAAACGCTACGCATTCTTTGTGCAGATCTTCTGCAAGTTTCCGTCGCAAAATTCACGAGGCCTGTTTGTTCTGGGTCAGCATGGTGTTAGACAGGATTCAGTGCGCCGGCGCAGTCTGCTCTTCGAGTCAACGTTTATCTCTTGAATCGTTCGATTCTTCGACGTGTTTCAACGTCGGCGCTCATCGTGCTGCTACGGAATTTGGCGTTACTGAGCAGTGCTTGATGCCGCCCCTGCAGGCATACATAAGGACGTCGCAAGTGCCTCGTCTTCATTTGGCAAGCAGTTGTTGCGGCTGATCGATGTGCACCTAAACGCTACGCATTCTTTGTGCAGGTTTGTGGTATTCAAGTCGCCTTTTTTATTTATTATTCTGAGCTGTGACTGCTGCTCTTGCCAAGTTCTTGCATTGTATACTGGACCGCGCCTACTAACACGGTACTTGCTAAGCGACTTGATGCGCTGGAAGTCTGCTCAATGGTAGGCTTGAATGTGTGGTCGCGGACCTTGTTTCTAAGTGTACTAAGAAGCTACATGAACTCGGATTTGATCAATGCGCAACTCTAACGGAAAGTGTTCAGCACTTAAGGAATGTTTTTGATGACATGAGAGCAAAACAGGACGAGTTGGTGGCCTGCGAACCGCGCACTCTCCACAAAAAGTGAGGCGTTGGAAAAGAGTTGCTGATATGGAACAGTATTCTCGACTGAATAATGTTGAAATCAATGGCGTTCCGGTCACGCAAATGAAGATTGCCTTGCTATCGTGAAAACCATTGGCAATGCCATCGGCTGCCCTGTTTCTCTCTCTGGCATGGACGTTGTCCATCGTGTGGCCACAAAGTCCTTAGAGACGGACATCATCGCTCGCTTTTGTTGGCGCGAGAACAAAAGCGAGTTGTTCGTAGGGCTCGCAAGGCCCGTCTACCTACTGGCCATATTGGCTTTTCCGGTTCCACTGATGCTGCAATGTTTGTCAATGATCACCTCACTGTCGAGAACAAACGTTTGTTCTCAAAGGCACTAGCTCTTAAGAAGGAGAGGAGCTGGATGATTTTATGGACGGATAACTGCCAGATTAAGACTCGTCAGACTAGTAGCAGCAAAGTGTTCATTATAAAGTCTGAGAACGACTTTCGGGTTTTCAACTAAGTCGCGTGTTATAGATACAAGGACCTCTTTCTCCTTCCTTCCTTCTTTTCTTCTTTCCAATTATGCCCTTTTCTGCTGACGAATTTATTTAATTACTTTGCGACAAACATCGCTCTTTAGTTCATTTCAATGCAGCTTGCGAAAAATACTCATGGTAACATTAATGATTTCATTTGTTCTACGAGACACCCCTTTTCATTTATATTGTTACATTTCTGGTGGAGGTGTGGGGTACTATGTGAAGCCTTTGTCGCGTCACTGCACGCAGTCCAGAAGAACGGCCTGAGCCCATCAAACTGACTCCTGTACACCAGCGTTGCAGTCGTCGCCTACGTGGTGAGGCTCCAGAGTTCTCAGCTTTGTCGGATCCGGCCAGAACCTCCTCACCAATGAACGGGAATGCTGCCGACATGACATCCCATGTCGCACCAGCTCACATTGTAGTGAATCCGCCAATGTCGCCAGAGCCTTTCCACGGCGGCTCCTTCGAAGATGCGGAGGATTGGCTGGAGCGATTCCAGCGCGTCGTGAAAGTCAACGGCTGGGATTACGATCGCAAGCTCCGAAGAGTGTACTTCGCTTTGGAGGACAGCGCACGAACGTGGTTCGAAAACCACAAAGCTGCGATCCTGTCCTGGAGCGAATTTCGATGGGAGCTACTCGCCGCTTACCCAAGTACGGACCGCAGAGAGAGAGCTCAAGTTGTCCTGCCAACGACAAACCAGCGGAACAAAGAAAGCAAGGCGATGTACCTGGATGGCTCGCATATTCCGACGGGCAGATCCAAATATGAGCGAGGACAAAAAGGTGCGCCATTTAATTCGGGGCGTAAAGCAGGAACTTTGTGCCGGGTTGGCTTGAAGCCCGCCGCACACAGTCGCTGAGTTTCGTTCTGAGGCAACTACAATGGAGAGAATGCTACAACAATGAGCGAGAACCTACAATAGAGACATGAACGTCGCCTCTCTAGAACCACTGCCAACAGCTTTCGGGAGCAGCATGGTAGTGCGACGGGAGCTTGTGCGCTCCGTGGTGCGAGAGGAGATTCAGAGGATGCGGCTCGACCAGATTACTCCGATGCTTTAGTCACTCGTCGGCGTGGCTCGCGAGGAGGTTAGGCAGGTGGTCCCCGAACCTCAGCAACCTGTACTTCCAGAAGTTCCACTGCTTCGACAGCCGACGACTACGTCCTATACCGATGCGGTGCAGCAGGGAACTGCTGTACCTGCGGATGTCGCAGCAGCTGCCCCTATGCAGCCCCCGATGTACCCTAGCACAAGGCGCCCACCGCCAGAGAGGAGATAAAGGAAGAGGAATATCTGGCGCACACCTGACGGAGTACCTGTTTGCTACCACTGTGGAGAGGTTGGCCACCTGTATCGGATGGGCCAATATCGCCAGGTGGGACTTCGTGGTTTTCCCATAAACGCACCCCCGCCGCGCAATGGTGAGCGTCCTTTCGAGATCGAGGAGTACCTCGCTACTCGTCAGGGTTCCCGTGGTTTTCAGCATCAGGCTCGGTCGACAACGTCAGTGAGGTATAGGTCGCCGAGACCTCGTCCTTAAGCAAGTTCTCCCAGGCGTCGTTCGCCAAGCCCGCTTCGGGAAGCTAGAGTCAGCGACCTGTGGAAGCAAGGCCGCTGTCGACGCTAAAGCAGAAGAACCTCCATCGCCGAGTCCAAAAAACGACGAAGGACGCGGTGATCGGTGCTGTGATAACAACGTCACTTCCGATTTACGTGTATTTGTGGACGGCTTCCGAGTGCTGGCGCTGATGGATACTGGTGTGGATTATTCAGTTCGAAAACGCCGAAGAAAGTGCTAACCCCGTGGAGAGGACCGCAAGTTCGCACCGCAGGCGGGCACCTCATCGACCCAAGGGGCATCTGCACCGCTAGAATTGGCATACGTACGGGGCTTCACGTACGTTGCAAGTTTTATTGTACTGCCTGAATGTTCACGGGAAATAATTATTGGTAGGGACTTTTTGCATTCCAATGGTACTGTAATCAACTTGCGGGACTCATGTGTTTCGTTATCAATGAGGCAGGCTATTTCAACATTCGACTCCGAAGAAGATTTCAGTGAGCTCTGCATTGCAGACGACCACGTGACGCTACCCCCGAGATCACGAATGTGTGTCGCGGTAACGAGCAGGGCGTTCAGTGATTTCGAAGGGATTGCAGACAGCAACACCAGGCTGATACTGGAAAAAGGGATCTGCATGGCAAGAGGCCTTGTGCAGCTGCGTGACGGGTGTGCGAGCGTTCTGCTCACCAATTTCGGAAACGAGGTCCAGCACCTTGCGAAGGGGACCTGTGGTCCTTGTAAAGAAAAAAGATCAAACCTTACGCTTCTGCATTGACTGAACGCCGTCACTAAGCGGGATGTTTCTTTCTGCCAGAATTGATGACACTTCGGATAGGCTACGAGACGCAAAGTACTTTTCGTCACTAGACCTAAAAAGTGGCTATTGGCCGACAGGAGTGCACGAAAGAGATCGCGAAAAGACAGCGTTTGTGACGCCGGATGCGCTATACGAACTCAAGGTGATTTCGAAGGGACTGCAGACAGCTAAGAAAACTCTTTAATAAATTAAGTCAAATTGGACGAACTTATGTCCAGGAAGAAAATGGCTCAGATAGCATCTGCCTAGTTTCCGTCGAGAACACCGTTTGCACGAGCTCTTTGTCTCGTCGTCTTCTTTCTCCTTCGTCCCTCTCGGAAGGCGCGCCGCTTCTCAGCATGCACGTGCTATGAGCAACGCTCTTGCTCTGCTTTGCACGTTGACCGCAGATGAGTGGCAGGGCATCAGAAACAGTGGAGGTGCGTAGTTTGAAGGCGGCTCGTGTCAATATGTATATCTGAAACCTGGCTTTCCGAAGTCGATGCTGATCTACATGATTTTACGGCTTAGCAAAACGTTTTCTTGGGCTAGTTGGTTCATGACTTCTTTAAAATATTGTAGCGCACAGGAACACACGAACAGACAAGGAGCACAGGACGGGCGCCAACTTCCAACTGTGTTACTGAAAAAACGTACGTACAGTCAACCACAAAAGTTTGCGGACTACGCGAGCGCGTGCCAGTCTGACTTTCCGCACCATCTAGCAGTACGCCGCCTATCGGCGACCTGACACCTGCGCCGGAAATCCGTATTCTTGCTACTCGCTACCATGTCATATTTTCAGTGCCGCGAACCGCACTGTTAGTTTTTTGTTTCGACGCGCTGCACTCGTCATCGGTAAGGGCGCCACATATCTGACTCGATAGCGGAATCGCAGCCGTCACGGCCTGCATCGACCGGAGTGCCGATGAAGAGATATCAGCTTCGCGAAGGGCTATCAAGATATAAACCCGTAGCCACGGCTGCCAAAGAGCGTGCAGTGGGAAAGAGAGAAAGGTGAAAAATGTTTGTGCACAGTTCGAAAACAGGCAGGCCCTATATTTAAGGAGGGATATTTCTTGAACGTAGCGCTGCTGTCGATCGCAGGTGACGTTGCGGAAGTGTCGCGAAGACTTTGTCGGCCACGCGCTCGCGTGGTCCGCAAACTTTTGTGGTTGACTGTAGATATATACAAGTCACAAGGGGCGGCAAGGGCATGACACTCGCGTTAATCAGAAAACTACGAGGGAAATCATATCTTGAAACAATGTGGCATGAAATCATATCTGGAAACATTGCTTCAAACAGAATGCTCCATAACTTATTTTGAAGTTGCACGCCTGTCCATCAGAGTGACGCTGCTGGAGGAAGGAAACAAGGCCAAAGAAAGCAATAAGAATTGCTAGCGGAAACTTTATAAGATCGGGTCGCGTATAGCGAACACCAACGGCTCTACATAACACACACACTGGAGGACAGTCAACGATACTTACAGGGCTCCCGATGAGGTGCGTCACAAACAACAAAAAACCGGCAAAACGACAACAATATTTAAAGGCCAATGGGGTGCGTCACATAAACAAGAAAAACCGGCAAAACGATAACAATACTTAAACGTCTCAATGGAGTGCGTCACAAAACAAGAAAGAAAACCGGCAAAGAAACGGTAACAGGACTTAAACGTACAAGAAGGCGTCAATGAAACGGGAAAAGTAAAAACAAAAGGTAAATAAACAGCACCACCCTAATGGCGTGAAAATTTAAATTTAAACGTGTCCTTCCAGGAAGGTCACTTCACTGTTCAAGAGTGTTAATGCAGGCGTGCTAATGCAATTGCCACCGGCCTTTAAAATATAGTAGGCTTCAACTATCTCTCTTTCCGTCCATCCCCCTCAGCTGCGATAAAGTTTACATAGGGCAAACAGGTCGGTGTTTCAATGATAGGGCCAGAGAGCATGCGCTCAACGTCAAGGACAACTCTGGAGGGCACCTGGCTGAGCATTGCAAAAGATGCGGGTGCACACCTGAGTTTGCGCGCACTCGTTTCGTAAAGAAGCGAGCACCAGAAGCGGGCACAAGAAAAGAAGCATAAGAAGCGGGCTCAAGAAAAGCACTGCTTTTGGTATTCGCGCACAAGTTAAAGCTAGGCCATATTTCTTCACTAATGCATTATTATCGCTCTACTTCTGATTTGTTGATAGTCACTTTAACTATGGCATAACTACCTGGGCGAACACACATCATTCGTACATCGCATCTGTGCAACACATACAGAACCAAGCAATCCGCATTATCACTGTCAGCCCTCGTCGATCTAACGCTATTCCATTGCTTAGACAATATAATATTCTATGTATTAGTAAGTTATTTGAATTTCATTGTACTTGTTTGTTTTTTAATATAATTAACCATTGGCTACCTTTCGATCTCATCAACTGCGACTTAATAAAAAACACTAACCGCGATCGCTTCGCATTAGAAGGAATTACTACCCCGAGTTCGCACTAATTAGGGCATAAAATTGTTGTCATTCACAGCCATTTCATAATGGAGTTCTACTCCACGCAATATAAAATCTTTAGCTAACCTGTATACATGTTCAAAAAAAGAAACTTTGAAATTATACCTTCTACCGTCATAAATCATTCTATGTTGTCCATTTTACTTATTTATTTATTTTGAATTGCGATGTAGCAACTGTATTGTTTTAGTTGTATTCATTACTATGTTTTATCGTTTCGTTGTTTTGCTATAGCTATCGTATGATATTGTTGTATTGACACTACATTGTCTTGCCATTTCCCTTTGCATATTTTTGCTTCCTACACCGTGGGTCCCCCTACAGTCTTCGGAATAAGGGACCCTAGTCTGTAAAACGTCTCCTCCAATTTATGTATCGCTACTTTGCTAATAATAAACTTCAAAGAACATGCTACAGCACCATCTGCTCCACATATTTTTCTTGGTACACATCTGCTTTTTAATAGTAAAGCAGTTTTATGTAATGTCAATACACTTCATGCATTAAAACTGAAATGTTTATGGCTGAGCTTTAATACTGAGGCTGCTGCTACGATATTGGCATTTTTTGAACGGCACATGCCTTCAGACCCTTCTATGTATTGAGTGTTTTTAATATTTCTCTTTCATTTCTTCAAAATATGCCCCTAAATTTGGAGACAAAATTTTAATGCATGCATGTGTGTCTATATAAACAACACACATATGATTCATTGCAATAATGATGGAAGAGGAGGATGTGTAGCAGCATAAACAGAGCTCTATAACACTACCATGCCTTTCATGTTACACACATGCACTCACACACATGTTCGCTTAAAAGGACCTTGCAACACTTTTTAAACAAAGCCAGAAGACGGTGCCGATCAGTAGTGGAGGCTACTCTGAACGCGCGAGTCAAAATATTGCTCTGAATGCACCATGGAACTCGCAATCTAGTTTGAAACACGGCTGGAAGCACCCACTCTTCTTTCAGCGCTTGATGTCACATGTGGTGCTAAGTTACCTGAGGCAGATTGCACTGAATGACGTCACGATCGCGGCAGATCATTTGCTATGCTTTACTTGTTTCTTTTGAATTTAACAAATAAAGAAAATCTGCGTATCTGTTAAACAGGAACGAGAAAAGCAAAACGACTCAGTCGGCGCCACATGTGGTTACATATGTTGAAAGAAGAGTAAGAGCTTTCCAGCTATGTTTGAAACCAAATTACAAATTGCCTGCCACATGCAGTGCAATAATACTTGACTCGCATGTCCACAGGAGCCTCTATGACTGATTGGCACTGTTTTCTGTCCTTGTTCAAAATGTGTTGCAGGGCCCGTTTATGCCTTTACAGCCCCATCGCTGGTACTCATTGCATCCCATGACACAATTTAGTAGTCATATTAAACCTGACTGGCAATTTTCAGCCATACCTGGCCGCTGCACCATTGGACATCAGAATGATCCTGATCACCTCCACTCTTACCATAGTCACTTTGCCTTCTTTTCAGCCATTTCCGTGCTATACCGACATGCAGAATGGTCGTTCTTTTAGAGTGCTTGCACTGCTGCATAAATTGTTTGGCAAAAGAAGACAAACTGACGGTTTATTGCAGGGCACTTAATGCGTCCCTGTTATAAACCATCTCCAGAGCCTAGTTAATATGTAATGTTACCAAAGACACAATATTAGCAAGACGTTTGCCTTGTTTGGATCTTCTGTAGGTCAACCTATGAACACTAGTCAGTGTGTTGGGCTAGTGCAAGTACTGTGTTCTTTGCATGTGCACACATGAATCCATGCCATTTCTGCTTGTTTCAGTCTCCTTTTTATGTGTTTCAGAGACCTGCACTATGCTGAACAGGGTGAAAGAGCATGCTGGGCAAGCTAGAAAACATAGTCAGTGCACCAAGGCAGACAGCAGTAGTGCAGGCTGAAAAGGTATGTTATGTGCTCCTAGGAACACGTATCCTTGTTTTATAAATGCAGACTATATTGTCATGAATTCCTTGTCGTTATCCTCCATCAAAGAATGCCACTGAACTTTGCTATCAATTGGTGAGAATTTTACAAGCTTTACTGCAATGTCCATAAACACTGGCATGTGCAGAGTTCCTGGTCCCCTCCTGATATTTTTTCTGCATGAATATTTTACACAAAGGATTTGCTGAACTTGTGAATTTATTTTCTTGTGATGAAGAGGGCAAAACAAAGACTGAGAGGTATGAAGAAGGCAATGCTGTGTTTGCTGTCCTTTTACCTTACATGTTTAAATTGTGTTGCATCATCTCCTGAAAAAAGTTTGTATTTAGAACAATGTTTGGGTGGAAGAATCACAGGGTCCAAGGTGCTGGTGAGGGAGACGAAGGCATGGTAGGTTATCAGTTATGAATGCTGACACGAGCTAACAAAATGCAGTAGACATGGGATAGGAGACTATGCTCTACATGACATGCATTCGAGTAACACATCATATATTGCCGTCCTGTTAACTACAGGGGTAATGCTTTACATTGTTATCAACACTACGCAACGCTCTAGTAATGTGCTTTATCACCGAGACTGCTTCATAACACTGTTGTTCTATACTCCAAGGTGTACAGCCGCACACAGTTTCTTCTTAATTGACAGACTCTTGCTGTTCGCACGAAAAGGTAAATATGAATAGGGTAGCTTTGCTGTCTGTAAGCACCCTACTGAGATCTTTATTATATATATATATATATATATATATATATATATATATATATATATATATATATATATATATATATATATGGTGTTTCTGTGATGGCACATACACTTACATCTTACGTGTGTGCATGTACACAAACACACGATCACCTAATGCAGTATTTATATTAGACCTCCGCATTTCGTTTCGCCAACCAAGATTTCCAATCATCTATAGCCTGTTTTTTCTATATAAATGTTTAAATGAAACTTATTTGCAAGTCTCAAAGTGCCTGTATGTTTGTATTACGCAGGTAGACATTGGAGGAGGGGTAGTGTTAGAACAAACAGTGTTGGCACGCCTCCACTCCCACTGCCACAACCTGCGAACCAAATCCGCGCGGCTTGTAAAATACCTCTTCACTGAGGACGAGCTGCGGGGCAAATCATTGTACGGCAAAGTATCCAACTCGCACAAGGACTTGCCAGCGAAAGAGGGCTTTGACCCTGTGAGGTTGGAGGCTGTCATTGGTATGTACTAGTAGCTTGAATAGCGTGCATACATGGAAAGGCAATGCATGTCTGTAGAAATGTGTATCCTTAGATGGCTGTGCCATCATGCGTTAGAGCTTTCATGTGTCCATTTATGCCAACTTCCTTGGACTCTTTAATGCATATTATACAATGTGGTTCAATGTTTTTAACCGAAGAAGCAATAAGCAAACCAAACAAGGAAACAATTAAGAAAGAGTAAGACTTGAACCAGGAAAATAAATAACAAAGCATAAATAACAAAATGTCTGAGAATCTCGTTTGGAGGTACTTGTTTATAAGTGGTGCACAATAAGCACCTGCTACTAAGCACCTGCTCTTTCATTGCCTTTTAACGCTCTTCTGAGGTAAGTGCTGGCGCAGCCTTTGTCCCAATAACATCAAGTATCATGTGCCTAAACTTCCTGCATTTTCTCGGGGAACCATCAGCATAGCGCCTTTCCTGTTCTAAGCATTCCATTTGGCCATTCCACTGTCTGACAAGGGCACTTCCCGCGACCATCAACATGCATCTCATGCTGGAGTGTTTGGCATGAAATTTTTGAATTTTGTACAGTGGTGAATGCCAGCATTACATGCTGCTCCGGAGAAGGCTTTTATACTGACGTGTGCTGTCCTTTCACATTTTTATATACTGCGAGCACAACTTGTTCATGTGGTTCAGACATGACCGCTCCCTGCAAGTGTGAGTGTATTGTCCACTTGATAAAGCACTCTGCTGTATAACTTCAGGAGGTGAATTTCTCATTGAGTTGGCGTCAGATTGCTTACACATATGAAATAGCAAATGTAGGCGCTACAGTGGCAAATACTTCGAAATGAGTAAAAAATCGAACAATTCAGTGTCATCATTTAATATCGGTTAAATGATTTAACTGTCTTCTTCTACTGTTGAGAAGCTGGACGTTTTGGTACTAATTATGCCTTCCTCTGAGGTTCCTGTAAATTTTAGGAGTGCAATTTTGATAACCCACTTAAAGGAAGTAAACGCAGATAGCATCTCTGAAGTGAAAAGTGGTGTCAGCCTCAAGGCCGCAGTGTGGGGCCTTTAGAGAAGATAACTTCTCAACTTTACTGAAGAAACAACTGAGCTAATTGTTCTATTTTGATGGTTAACTCAAGCACAGTAAATTACAGCAGAAAAAATAACGCAAACAAGAATGACTACAACACTATGATAGAGACAGTGTTTAGCCTGAAATGTTTGTCAGGACAACTGAAATTTCTGCACTAGGAGCATGAACATGTACTCCTGTAGTTGTTGCATACCTTTTGTTTATACGATGCAATTAATATGTTCTTATTCGGTAAGAAAGAGCAAAGCTAAATGTCTGTCTGCGATGTGAATGAATGTTTTCAACTCCATGGTGGGAATTTTTATGAAATCATAAAGGTTAGTTACGCATTCGCTGGTCTATTCCTTAGCAGGAGAAAACGACACATTGGTAGCTGTTTGTTTCGATTCATGGTACATACACTGATAGCTAGAGAGCAACATTTTTGTATTGGAACAATATGCTTAGACAGAGTGAATGTTTGTATGGTTAATTGTAGAGATTTAAGTATTATTTTTCCATGTTTCATGCAGGCACACGTGCAGCAACTTCAGCTCCACGACACTGCACATCAAGAACAGTTTATCTTCTATGTTAAGTAGGGAGATAAAGAAAAGGAAAATATGAGAGCTGTGTATAACCAGGTGACCACCTGGTTATATCTGAATATATATATACAGCTCTCATATTTTCCTTTCACTTTGCCTTCCTTTGCACGTTTTAATAAATTTTCTCTCTTAGTGTTCCTTTGTTGAGAAATGACTTTGTCTTATGCAAGTGCTCTGAAAAGCACATGCATGCAGTTTTGTTGTATGCTTCATTGCATGCACTTCAACAGGCACATATATACGCATGGCACATCACAACTAAAGAGAGATATTATCCATGGTAGCCTATTTGGTTGCAGAAATATCATTGCCATTGGGTGCATTTTGTAAGCACACGAAGGATCACAAGTAAGTCAGTTATAACCAGGTGACATAATTACGTTGTGGCCAATATGATTTAGAATGCCATTACAAGTACATTAAGGAATTGTAAAAAAACACATGAGAAAGTCCAATAGTCGTAATGTGAAAAGTAGCTTAATGATCTGTAGAAAGCCAGTTGTGAAGATTCATCGGAATGATGGAGGCTAATATGGTTTTGAATAAACTCAAAACCATATTATAACCTCAAAAGACTGCAATGTCAAAAGTCTTTTCGTGCTCATTAGAGAGCCTGTTGTGAAAACACATCAGAATAACGGTGGCCAATGTGATTTTGAATGACATTAGACATTCATTACAGAATTCTAGAAGAACGCATTAGAAATTCGAAATACTCTACTGTCAAAAGTCGTTTAGTGCTCATTAGGGAATCTGCTGTGGATACGCATGAGAACAACGCTGGCCAATACGGTTTTGACAAACATTACAAATACATTAAGTTCTACACCAAACTAGAAGAGAAGCTCAGGGGAAGATGGATGTTTGAATCGATGAACAAATCGCAAAATACGATTTAGAACAGGGAATGTCGCAGGAGCCAACGTTTCGACAAGCGGACTTGTCTGCGTCAGGGCGGCAACTGCCTCCTCCAGGGTTCGTTTATGTACACCTTTGAGCACTCTCCCCCGTCCTCAGAAAGAGAGAAGAAGAGGAGCACTTGCGAACAATAAAAAAATGGGGGGGGTTGTGTGCAGGTGTAGTTGGGTGGCATGTGTTAGCTTCACTAATATAAATGGCAAGAGCCAAAGCTTCCAAAGAATCCGCTCCTTGTACATATCTTGCAAATGCCTTGTGTGCTCAGCCCTAGAAAGCGGGATGAAAAAGGGAACACACACTGGGAACAGAAGCTGCTCTCATGGCATGTGTCCCCCCCTCCAACCCACACCACCTGCACCGCACCAACAATGCATTTCACCAAAAAGCTTGTGACTAAAAAAAGGTAACTACACTGCTTAACGCTGTTGTTCTCCTCGAACTGGATGGGGGCTCTGCACCTGAAGGACTTTCTGGGAGAAACATTGTTAGCTTGTGTATACCTCAACCTTTTGTTGCCTTTGTTAACACTCTACTGTATCTAATGGACTCAAGGGTTCCCTTTGAAAGGTTTATGCCTGTAGACTCGAGAGTACTGAAAATACAGGGAATCGTATCTCATATACAGGTTCAGTACTCTCCAGCCTACAGGCATAAACACAATGCATTAGCAAGATATGTACAATGAGCAGATTCTTTGGAAGCTTTCGCTCTTGCCATTTATATTAGTCACGCTAACACCTGCCACCCAGCTACCCCTGCATCCCCCCCATTTTTTTGTTATTGTTCGCACGTGCTGCTCTTCTCTCTTTCTGAGGACGGGGGAGAGTCGCTGGAGAACGCAGTTGCCGCCCTGACGAAGACAAGTCCGCTTGTCGAAACGTTGGCTCCTGCGACATTCCCTGTTCTAAATCGTGTTTTGCGATTTGTTCAGCGATTAAGTTCTAAAGAAAGACATTAGAATGCCAAATGTCTAAAGTGTTAAAAGTCATTACAATTTCATAAGAAACTCATTTGATATTTTCATAGGGGAATCTTTTGCGCTCATTTCACTGCTATAAAAGCTACGTAATTTTGAGGTGTGTTTTGAATATAATGTGAAAGTGCAAATAGCTTTTATTTTGCACTCGCTTGGCTCTGTGACGTCCTTCGCCTCACCTAAAATGAATACTTAACTCTCCCTGTTGGTAGTCTTGTGGCAACATATAGAGAGTCTCTTGACTCACTTACAGTAGTTAATTTGTAGAGTAATTTGACTCATTTGTTATGATTACCTTACTCTATACTCAAGAGTCAAGCGACTCTCCTAGCAGTGGTGATATGACCTTTGGATAAGAGTCCTAGGACTCTGTAAGAGAGTCAAGTTACTCCTTCATCCGTGGTCTACTGATCCTTTGGACAGGAGTCGTATCACTCCTCGCAAGAGAGTCAATGTACACTCTCGCAGCTCAGTGACTCTCCAGCCAAAAAGAGAGTTGACGTGTATCTTTAAGGAGAGTCATATATATGGCGAACCCAGACTCTCCTAAAGGACTAGATAGACCCTCTTTTTTTTCTTAGGGTGTAGTTTACAACAACGATGCAACAAAGGCACGTGGAATCTTACCAAGATTGTCCAAAGTGTCAAACTCCGCGTTCAAAAACAGAGCAGCCGCACATCCCGTCGGGGTGGGCACCGATGTTGGACACATTTGGAGGGGCGCGAAGAGAGAAACGTCACATGTTGCCAACCGGCCTATCGCAGGGCGCGCCGGCTGGATCGAGAGCTTTCGCTACCTTTGAAAAAATAGAGGAGCCTTATGCGACCCATAAGTGCAGTGAAAGAGAAGCGATGTTAATGTAACAGCTCTTTTCTGGCTAATTTTATGGTGAGCTCTTCCTGTGTCATCAACTCGTCATTTATTAACCAAGTTTCAGACAGAAATACAAAACTGTCTAGGATGGCAAGGCAAAGGGTAGGAGCTTTGCTAACCATCTTTTCTTTATCCGGAGATGAACCAGATATATAATGTAAAGCGGTGTAGCGAAGATTAACGGACCATTTCTTCCGGACATCCTCGATATATTAGTAGTGTGGTAATCATGGTTGTGATCGGTAGAGTCTGCAGCTCTTATTGTCTCATCTGGGGCCGTTGTGAATTGGAATCTCAGCGGGTGGTACTCTTTTATATTAAAAAACATCACATGACTAGTAACTTGCTCGCAGCGACATTAGTGCCCTCTAAATTCCTACGAACGTGATGCACCTGGGTGCATCGGATTAGCATGCGCTGAAATTGACAGTCTATTTTGGGCTACTGTACAGAATATATTCTGCAGACATCTTTATTAACTTCATGAATTTGTCTGGCAAGCATTTTCACGTTTGCTTTGAAGCGATACTTCTTCACAGGGGAGCATTGCCATGCATACTATTTTCGGTCTGTTTCACGGACCGCCGTTACCACGCTCTTGTGACGCGCATTATTGCTCGGCGTAGGCCGCGCCTGCGTGCTGCTTCGCAAATGATGACGACTGCCTTGCAAACTTTGTGCGCCCGATGCCTATGCTTGAGCAGTTTCGAGATTGTAGGCGATCGTGAGCGATAATACCAGAACGTGCAGTGGCGGATGTATAAAAAGGGACACGCTGCACCGCTGATCAGTTTTCTTTATCGGTAACCAAAGATTCTGCTCGCTGCTATAGTTCTACAGTTAAACTTGCTTTCATCGCTGGGCCCAAAGTCATCCAATAAAAGGTTCGATTTTTAACGGCGGTTGCTCTGTTCTTCACGATGACAACCATTTGACAATATCAAAGAAATACGTTGCGGTTACTGGCACTGCCTAGTACGTTCAGTACAGCTGAGTGGCGCTGCTGATGCGTGTTAGAGAAGATGCGATGCGCCGCATCCTTTGGACAGTTTGTTTGACGAGAACAATGTGCAGTACATGAACCGATGTAAAAAACACGATTACTTTCAGCGGTATTTCGTGATGCTCAATAAGGCATTAAACCTGTGTAACGGAGTTTCGATATGCAGGTCAAGCTTTCGGTTCTCAAACTCTTCATTATACTACAAGGGCTGAGAAAGAAGAAAAAATGCAAGAACTGCGTTGGCTTTATTGAAGCTATGTTTTCAACCTCGTGCCCATAGATCATGCTCTTGTCGCACGGAGAAACTTTCCGACATGAGGTTACGATGACGAAATTCGTTCGATGAGCGTGGTCACGATTCCTGCAGCTGGTCAGTAGTGTCTTCCGTCGACACCGGGGGTCGCCAGTTGTGTCCACAGACCGGAAGACCTCTGCGCCGCCTCGTAAAAGTTCTCCGCGCTGACCTGCGGCTGCGCCATGTTCGTGTCGTGCTGGTGATGCTGAAGCAGCTGTTCGCGGTAGCCGAGGAATGCGTCTGGCTGCGAAGGCCGGACGGGCGAGAAAGCTCCAGGCACGCCACCTGCGAAGGTAGCTGGTCCCGACAAGTGCGGCAACCTGGAAGTCGGTGGAGTACCGCCTGGTAGAACGGGCCCTGCGGTAGGCCTGTGGCAGCGGTTCATACGACGGCGCCGGTGGTAGTTCCCGTCCTTGAACATGTCCTTGTACGCTGGGTGCACGCACCAGTAATGACCTTTGGTGTCCGATGCATCATCACGAGGCACCTGGCAACACGTACAGAAAACAAAAATATTAGTTGTTACGAAGTGTGGTTTTATGCGAACGGTAAATTATTTACAGCGCTGGAAAAGCTTTAAAGGGCCCCCAAGCCACCCAGAGGTGAAAACTTAGTTGTGGTGTTGCTTTTGTGCCGGTGTCCGCATCGAACACGTAGCCGCAATAATTTTTCGAAACGGTGCCGAAATAGCCGAGTTACACGCGTTTGATTATTAAAACGCGGCGCTTGCTTGTTTCGCTCTCTCCTGTGCCCACCGGCCGCTTGCCGGTGCCACCTCCTCGCCGAGTGCTCCTCCGAACGTCTCGCGATATTCATCGCCGATGACGCGCATTCGGTTGACGCGCCTCTGCCGGGCTCCCGCTTTCGCTCAAGTGTTTTGTTGGTGCGGTACCAACGCTCTCTGCTAGCGCTGTCCGTCGTGTTCGGACAGTTGCTGCAGTTTCTAATCGGCTGTACCTGACTTGCACTTGCGTAGAGTAGCGCAGTTACGAATTCACAAGCGTGCACACGCGAACACCACACGAACTGACACACGACGAGGAAAAACAAGCAGGGAGCGCTTGCATTTGGAAGCAGACTAACCGGAAGTCAAAGTTCTCCTTCGACCAATCAGCGGAGCGGACTCTTGTGACGTCACCAAAAACCACAATGTCGTCGCGGCTAACTTTTGTATGCCGGAAATCGCCGGCGAGGCGCTCGAGAGTGTTTTTAGAGATTGTGGCGCGGCCGCAGCGCGTAGCGCTGCCGGATTTGACAACTTTCATCGGGGCTCCATTCTTAACTCGATGAGCGTGTTAACTTGAAATGTTCAAAAAATATCGGGGGTGGCTTAGGGACCCTTTAAAGGCAGGTGGTTCGTCGAAGTGAGCTCACGAGCCCGCTTAGCTTGCATAAATTGGCTGGAGAACTAGCCGCCACAAATTTCGTGCAAGAAATATATATGCGCGTCCTAATATTTGAAGCCCATTCGCACAATAACGGTGTGTGACCGTAAAAGAAGAGTACATAAGAACCACTGATTCCTCAAGCGGATGCATTCACATGGATTATTTTTCACGTGACGTTTCAGACTGCGACTCCGATGAACCCAATCAAACCAATTTTTTAAAAATATTTGGCTTTTGGACAATTTGAGAAAATATTGCTTCTTTACGACCATTGTTGCCACAAATTCTAAATGCGAAGCGTTTGAGGCCCTCAGAATTTGTGCGCCTGTATCACGAAACTATCATCATAATTAGTTCAGGTCCGGAGTGCCCGTTCACTTTTGTGCAATGCCCGAGGTGCGGACACTTCTTGCTGGAATGCAGGCACTTTACTTCCGTTAGGAAAGGCACTACCGAAATGGCATTGCGAAATCTGGGCATTCCATTATCAAGCACTGTACTTCCTTCATTCGGGTCTTTCGTGCTGGGACACACGAATAGGACCATATGCCTTGCTCTATAAAAGTTCATTACGGATTCGAATCGATTTGCTTGTTCAGTTATTAGATCCTAATTACTTATTCCATTATTCTCTCTACCATTGATTGGTTGTCATTTTATTTTAATAAGCTATTTCGTATCAGAAGACTACATTCGTAATATTCAAATTCACATCAAAGGACGAATAAACCTTTCAGGTACCATAACTTAGTAAATTAACCTCATATCCGCCTGAGTCTTAGCTAATCCCCCAAGTGGGTAGATGCCAAAAGTGAAGGAGCATCATCATCATCATCAATGTGCGGCGTTCTCATGCACGCTCCTTTCTTCTGTTGAGCACGTGACCTCATCCCACTGCGTCTGATGGGCGCACATGTTGAAGCAGAAGAAAAAAAAAGCACGCAGCTAGCACTAGGTCGCGCAAGGCCATACCGCAGCGAAGCTGGCCGATAGTCTACTGATCGTGGCTATAACGTCGCGGGAGTAGAAGTTCACTGTACTTGGTATTAACTAGATTCCACCGAGGCTGCGCATAGGTATAACTTCGTATAACTTGCTGTAACTTACTTAATGAGCAGACAGACAATGAAGCCCAGTAAAGCATAGGGGAAGTTGATTGTAGTACTGTAATTGTGGAGTAAGTAGAGAGTAAAAAGTAATTAAAGTGGACGAGAAGACAAACCGGCCTTCGGTGGGAACCGAACCCACGACCTTCGGATGACGCGTCCGATGCTCTACAGCTGAACTACGAAGGTGGTCGTGCCCCCGTCCACTTTATTGGGTATTTATGTGTATATTATCCTGGGAGTGTTAGGCAGCGCCACTCGTAGCCATGGCTGCGTGTGTGGAACACACTTTCTTGCCAGAAGGCGTCACGTAGAACTTCAACTTGCTATGAGATGCCCGTTGCCCAATAGGCCCTCGCATGCTACCTAACGGCACCAAGTCTGCCGCAACGAGGCCCAATCTATCCAATAACGAAAGGGAAGGGATCAAGGGCTCGCTTTTTATTCGTTAGGAATGACTTTATTTTTATTTATTTATTGCAGGAGCAAAAACGGGCCCAGGCAGGGGCAAATGTACAGAGAAATACAATTAGACAACGCGAAAAACATTCGGAAGTGTTGGAACAAACATGAGGAGAAGGAAGAAAAAAGCCATATAATTATGAAGAAGTAGCAGTGCGATGTGTAAACAGCAAAAGTAGCAACACAGTGAAATAAATGTAAAGTTCGGACGTACTTCAAATTATGCCCGCGTTGAGAAGGTCGTGTCATACGTAGAGTTACACACGTACATGTGAAGAAAAGAAGAAATAAAACAATTTATTAAGTCACTGCATTAGCTTATTAGATGTCCCCCATCCGCTTTATTGGGTGCTGGCAAGAAAGTGTGTTCCACACCGCCGCCATGGCTACGAGTGGCGCTGCCTAACACTCCCAGGATAATATGCACATAAATACCCAATAAAGTGGACGGGGGCACGACCACCTTCGTAGTTCAGCTGTAGAGCATCGGACGCGTCATCCGAAGGTCGTGGGTTCGGTTCCCACCGAAGGCCGGTTTGTCTTCTCGTCCACTCTCAATACTTTTTACTCTCTACTTACTCCACAATTACAATACTACAATTAAGTTCCCCTAAGCTTTACTAGGCTTCATTGTCTGTTAGCTCATTAAGTTGTTTCTAACAAATAAGAAACGAGCCCATGACCCCTTCCCGCTCGCTGTAACTTATTTGTATAGTGAAGTACAGCCAAACATAATCATTCATTGTTGTTGTTTTCTGGGGTTTTACGTCCCAAAACCAGTTCTGATTATGAGAGACGCCTTAGTGGAGGGTTCCGGAAATTTCGACCACCTGGGGTTCTTTAACGTGCACTGACATCGCACAGTACACGGGCCTCAACATTTCGCCTCCATGGAAATGCAGCCGCCGCGGCCGGGATTCGATCCCGCGACCCTCGGATCAGCAGCCGAGTACCTTAGCCACTAGACCACCGTGGCGGGGCCAAATATAATCGTGTTCTACTAAGTTATAGCGGGCATTACAAAGGATCCACATAGGCGTAGCCCGGTCGAATCGAGATTCTACTCCAGCGACGTTATGGGCACAATCAGTACACTGCTGGCCAGCTTCGCTGTGGTCTGGCCTTGCGCGACCTAGCGCAAGCTGCGTGCTTTCTTTCTTTTTTTTTTTTTTGGCATTCATATTCGTGCCAAGAATTCCGCCTGAAATTCCCATTGCTTCCGCAGTACTCCCGATTCACTTACTTCGCAGTCTGGTTTGAGACGAAATTAAATGAGAAATAATTGAAAAACCAAAATGGAGTTGGATATCATAGACATAACATGAGAACGCAGGGCGCTTTTACTAAAGCGGCGTTTAACCAGCCGGGACATTACAAAAGAATAGTAGTCACGGTCATGAAGTGGTTCAAATTAGATTGACGTGCGCTTTATCACGCACTTTGAATATGCGGGTGTGCGCCACACGAGGCAAAGAAAGAAAAAAGACAGAAGGAAAGTTGGGCAAGGCCAAACCCACAATGTGGATTACAAAGTCGTGGCGGGGTCATACGAACGGCAGGATGACAGTGTCATCATGAAACACGTAAGCGAAGGAATAGGGTAGCTATGGCTTCCTAATCCTTGAGCTCCCGTATACTATACTAGCGCGTACCGCCAGCCTGTGCCACCGCTGACTGACGGACCTCGAACTTGGAGGGGTACTAAAGCAACCCCCTAGCTTCCTATACAAATTCTTGCGCGGCTAGCGTAAGCTGGAATCAACAGCTCAGTGAAATTATGTAGTCGTACGCAGCACACAACGTCCACGAGCGTAATGCAAAGTTGTCACTTACTCGGGAGAGGTCTTTTCAAAGAGAGGCTCTTTACTCTCGTTGTGACAGCTGTATTTTGTCGTAGAGCAGATTGCTGCTATTGACCGAAGGCTGGGAAAAAATACTGACCCATGCGCTCTCGCCTGCCGCGCATGTGTGCAGACTCTCCGCAGCATGCGTTTTTTCACCCAAAGAGCGCGGGTACCACGTCCTCGCTTTTCAATGAAATATTTGGTGCTTTATGTCCCAAAACGACGACAAGATTATGAGAGCTGCCGTAGTAAAGTGCTACGGAAATATCGGCAACCTGGCATCCTTGAACGTGCACTGACACCACAGAGTATAGCGCGCGATGGTCAGTGCTATCAGTGATAAACACGCGCCTCAACATTCAGCCCACAGGAGAATGCAGCCGCCGAGGCAGGAATTCAATCGCGCGACTTTTGGATAAGTAGCCAAGTGCCACAGCCACTAGACCGTCGTGGCGGAGCGCGTTCGCGTTCGTTGGCATCGTGAGCGACGGGGCAGGATATTTACGGGAAATACTCAAAAAAGGGTTCTGTTAAAGCGCAAGCATCCGTTTAAGGTTTGCATATGACATTGTGCGCTTTAGCGATAACGGTGGCGAAATACAAAGCGCAAGTGATGACCTAAACCGGGAAAGTGTTAAAATGAGTAGAGGCAAAGGATTAAAATTATGCTACACAGTCTAACTAAAAAAGGGGAATTCAATGTTAGCACAGAACTCATAGAATGCGTGATCGAACACGTATATCTGGGACAGTTAACAACGACGCCCTCCCATGAAAAGAAAATCATCCGTTGAATAAAGATGGGCTGGAGCGCATTTGTGAGGCATTACGAAATCATGACTGCTAAATAGCCGCTGTCACTAAAGCGAAAATTATTCAATCATTGCGTTCTCCCAGTACTAAAGTATGGTGCAGAAACGACGAGGACGATGAAAAAAAAAACTAGATATGAAATTAAGGAGTACGCAGCGTGCAATAGCAAGAAAAATGGTAGGTGTAACGATAAGATATTAAAAAACGAGCGGGATGGATCAGGGAACAGACAGCAGTAGCTGATATTATTATATCAATTAAAAGAAAGAAGGCGACGTGGGGACGACATGTCATGAGGAGGAAAGACAACAGATGGACAGCAAGAGCGACGGAATGGATACCAAGACAAGGAAAACGTAAGAGAGGCAGACAAAAGGTCAGAGGGAGCGATAAAATTAAGAAGTTCACGGTCATGAAGTGGAACCAACTGGACAGGATACGGCGGATTGGAAATATTTGGAAGAGGCCTTCGTCCTGCAGTGCACTTCAAATAGGCTGATGATGATGACATTACTTATTTTATTTATTTAAACGTACTACTAATCCCAATAGGGATTATTGCAGAAAGAGCAATAAAGCATAGAATAAAAATAGAAAGATGGCAGAGCAATACAATACAATACAATACTTACTCTTGATCGCCGTTTAACTTCCAATGTAGTGGCCAGTCAGAGACACCCTTCAGTTTGCATTTTAACAAGCGTAAGTCAGATGCCTTGGGTCCACCTAACCTTCCCCAGGCTATTCACTTAGCTGTCTCAGATCAATCTTTTGAATACCCTACTCCAGTTTAAAATCGCACTACGCGTAAGGAGTTCGTGAATTGTTCCTCACTCATCAATTCAATTCCATGGCATGTGAGATCAACGAAAAGCGGTGTTGGTGAAGACTTCTGTCAGATGTGGCAGATAAGCCTATGATCATATGCGTTTATGCGTACTATGGTCATAGTCCGCGTAAACGTTTGCATCTTGGAATGGTATCTTTGATCACATAAGCGAAAGTAATGTAAACGGTACGGGCACGTACATTTGTCACATTATCAAGGCGTAGGTAGACGTTAATACCTTGCTCTTGTGCATTTCGCTGAT